>VYXD01002332.1:443370-488641 GCA_013397195.1 Hylia prasina
AAAAAAAAAATCCAGTAGCCACAAACTACTCTCTAGACCTCTGGATGTAAACTGAATACTTCCACAGACAACAAATATGTGGTAACCACAGAAGATCTGATCCACAATACTTGAGCTAAAATGGCTCAAATAGGTTTATAATCACATTTTGTGATTTAGAAAGATCTTAATATGTGAAAATTTTTCATGCCTGCTCTGACAGGCAGATGAAGTTTTTCATAAACAAATATATTTCATTTATTTAGTACAAGTGCAATAGGTCAAATACAGAGATTCAATACCCATAGACCGGGGTCGTACTCTTGAGTCTAGAAATTATAAGGTAAGATACTTTTTTGAACTGTCCTTCTATTAAATACTTCCATAAATGCTGCCTCAGAGAAGTCTAAGAAGACATAATCATTAACCCCAAATTAAATTGACTGTGGTATGATTTGCATCATATAATACAATGTGATAGTAGTGAAATGCTGAAAAGACACAAAAGGCCAAATATTTAAATGTTAAGTATTTCCAATTAAAAGGTAGCCTGTAAACCTGCAAAGTCCGGTAAAAAACAAGAAAAAGGATTAAGATCGGCAGTGCTCTCAGTGATGTAATTTACATGTGAAAGAGCTCAAATTCTGTTTAATTACATTGCAGACAAAATCCTGAATATCCACGGTATGGATATTCATTTCTCAGCAAAATCTCCACCTTCTTTCTCTATTTTCTTAAAAGATATTTCATCTCACTGGTATTCACAGATCTGCAGAAAACGTCCAGCTAAAATATACAATAAAAGTGTAACAAATATTGATGCAAAAATTGTTTTGGTGTATTTTATTAATTTCAGGATTGTTTAGCTAAATATTCTGCTTATCTCTCCCTCTGCTGGATGCTCCTGTGAGTCCCCTAAGCTGTCTACCTTTAATTTGTAATTTACATAAAAATAAATAAAAATTCATGAAACCTATACACATTTTGAGAAAAAAAATCTTCACTCATGCATTTCTTCCTTTAAACTTCTTTTCATCTCCTTCTTCCATATCTATTATCACTGAGGTGACAAAAAAAAGAATTAAGCTATAACTGAGATCACGTTCCTATACTTCACATCCCTCCTGTCACAGCTTCCAGAAGGATTGTGAATTTCAGTGAGGTCTGTCACCATTCACTAGAGAAGGAGGCTTAAAACCTATCTTAGAGAAGATCTTTCCTCTTCTCCATATCATATTACACTAGACACACGTACACAACCCTTTAATGTGCTTTCTAAAAGCATATTGGAATATTAAATTTCACAGCTCTAGATTTGTAGGAATTTGTCTGGTTTTTTTGTAAGAACCTGGCAAAAGAAGGATAGCTGTTGCTCCTCTTTGTTTAATTTCCCCCATAGCATTTTTTCCTACGTGTTCCACACTGGTGTGTTTTCCGGGTTTCATTTCCAAGGTGCGTTCAAGTGGACTCTAAGTTTAAAAGGCAACATGAATGAAAGTGAACAAAATTTACTAGTTAACAAGCCTAAAAAAACCCTGATGCTGTATTCATTCAAGGCAAATCTACAACAAACCTCAGCTGAATTTAATAGCTCAGTAAAAAATAAAGCAACTCAAATAATATTCCCTAATATATGTTTCCTAAAATTATATATGCACATTCAATTTGTTCTTCTGGACTTCTACTGTGAGACACAACTGAATGATTAAATTTCCCCTTTAAATCCATCTATTGACAGGGCAAGTCACTTCAGCAACAGCTATTTAGAGATTCACACCCAGAGTCTTGTCTTCCAGCCTTTTCAAACACACATGCATAAACTGAGATTCCTAAAATGATACCCGGGATTCTAATGGGTATGTGGAGTGTTCCCTGATTTCAGCAGGGTTTTGTAAGTACTTGGAACATTTCATATACAACTTCACATAACAACTTAAGATCCTCTGTTGGAAATTATGTAAGTTTCCCAGTTACTTTTTAATTACTTGTGTGCAGTGCCCACTTTTGGCCAGCGTCAGGTTAGTTTCTTCACAGACATCATTACTTTTATCAATAAATCATCCAAACCTAAAGTTTGTTAAAACTAATGCTGACAAGCTTCAATAAACAAAACCAAAGTGATTAGAAGATTGGGCATCTGGGATTTTAAATTTATGGCCCTTCAAGGACGTTGGCGTAACCAGAAGATACAGGGGAGATCAAGGCGTGGAAAGCAGCAGACTCCCCATCTGAGCAAGAGATAAAAACTAAAGAATGTGGACCAGATTACCATGAAGAGTGAGAAATCAATAACCAATAGGGGACAGAACACTAACTAAATAAGAAAGTTATGCAACTTAGAACCAATGAACATTAATTTCTTTGTTTGCTAAAAATGTATAGATAAGTGAAAAAGTCTTGTATTAGGGTCTGTGTGGAGGCCAGAACTTTATCAGCCACAGACACACCTCTTGGCCAAGAATAAAGTACTGTCTTACTCCGTAACACTAAAAAGGCAGAGTCTCATTTATCCCAAATATTTCAGAGGATTTTGGTAACACCTCCATATATCAAAACATCTAAATTTGCCTGTTCTCCCAACTTAACAGCTTTCCCTAGGTCAAAATTGACTGCAATACTCATTAAAATTTATTAATACAAAGCTATACAATACATATTTCTGTTCTAATACCTGGTGCACGATGATAGGACACATGAATATATGTTTACCCTCAACCTACATATGTACCCTCAACCCATATGAAGAGGAAGGACTTCTGGTACTGCAAATTATTTGAAGTGCTTTTTAACCTTTCCTGGTATTGACATAATTTCCTTGGGGAGTGGAACAGACCCTGTCATAAGTTATAGCTTCTATTCAGCACAGTAGATATCATCTAGTCTGGCAAAGGTTCTTCTCTGGCAATTAATTTCATGTTTTATTCATCTCAGAATTCTTTAAAGCTTCAAATCAAAATGCCACTTTGTGCATTGCAAACCACATTATGAACAGCCCGTATCACAAATAAAGGTGCTTTTTGCATAGCAATCAGATTGCCTCTTTTCAGAGAAAATGAATCTAGCTCTGTATTTATCTCACTAATTGCACTCACAGCATTATGAATTCACCCGCCTCCCATTTACATTATTCAAAACTCAATCTCTGTAAGTTACTAAACCAAAAGTGAACCATACATTTCCTCCTGAGACCCAGAAAACACATCATTTGAACTGTTGATCTATATGAATTAGATTTACCAGGAAAAAAGTTTAGATACCATAATTGATAAGAGAATAATCATCCGAGAGCATGTGAGTGTGTCGCAATTGGACACAAAATAAAGATGCTTGACTCTAGTCAGAAGGCAGAAGAGAATCAGAAGCTTTATTTACAATTCATTCAGCCTTTTTATAACATACTGTGCTAAAAAGGCATATTATTGGTCCATAGGACTGACACCTCTCTCCATTGGTCAAGCAATAGAAACTATCAAACAACATCTGAGAGAGAGGTCCGCTATGGGAAAGGAATATTGTTTACATTAGAAATGTTGTGAGAAAATTTTTGTTATTTACACAGAGTTATCTGGAAAAAAGAAAACAATTGAAAAATTCCCTGGGAAGGGCTTAGCGATTCTCAGGCTCAGAAACACTGAGCCCACATGTGCTGTAAATGCACTGCTTAGGAGAAAAGAAGGAAGCTGACCCAGCACATTGCTGCATTTATGTCCCTCTGATAATTATAAACGTGAAGAGCCAGTGTCTTAACAGAGTTAAGTTAAATTCAAGAGATAATGTAACATCCAAATGGAAAGCACTGAGCACTTTCAGAGCTTCCCCCCAAGATGCCCTCACAGCTCTAACAAGTTCATGGTTTTCATTGTTCCACCACACAAATGAAAAACAAAAATCTTCCATAAAGAGTTACATAAATGTGTGTCCCAAGGAGCAGGAAAAATGGATTCCACAAAGCCTTACAGTTCAGGGGCCAGAATCTGCTGCTGTTTTTTAGGCCCAGCTCCCACTGATGTCAATGGGTTCTTTCGCTTGAAGCTGTACTGAGTAAAAACCGAGAGACTGAACACCCAGTTGAAGTTAGAGCTTAGAAGGTAGTGGGGATCAAGGTGGCAACTGACTGTATAAAAACCAACAGGCAAGCTACAGTGGAAAAGGAGATAAATTTTCTATGTGGCAGAAGCCGCTGTATGAGACAGCTATTTTAAAGGTAAATATTCTCACTGCACTTTGATTTTTCTACTATGAACTACTGAATTTTTGTCATCATTAATCTACCAAATTCCAGGTTTTCTTTTTCAAAAATTTTTAGAAAATTCTTGTAAATAATGAATGCTAGAATGTACCATGTAAATATGATTCAGTCTAGCTTTGAGAAAATGATCTAATCACCACCTGAGAGAAAATGTTCCTCTTCTTTCCTTAATGATATTCATGTGTATTTCATACATATAACATATATACCAGTTAAAGACTGTATTCAAAAAGCACAGAATGCCAACAAAAAAGGTTTGTCATTTTACATTTCCTTCTATTGCCCTACTTCATTTTATTTATTGTATTTATTTGACACCCTGATAGACTAATGCCTTTATTTGTTAATTATACTCCTCATTTATCGTGAGCAATATTAATTGTTTTTCTGGTAATGTGAGGAGGAGATATATACACTATGGGCCATAAAAGCACCTCTGTTTACTAGTGCCATGTTGTATCATCTCCACCTCTTGGATTCAAACTTATTGGAGGTGTGATGAGAATTACACAGGAAGTCTGCATGCAAGCAGTTCTGGCATTGCACCATAGCTACAGTCTGCTGGAAAGGCAAGGGAGAAAAATGGTCTGTAGACAGTTTTGTCTCAAATACTTGCTTCAAATAGTCTCCCTGCACTTCTTCTTCTCTTGAAGACAAAGTAGGAGGAATCTTCTCCCTGACACTAGTGTGAATTTAGCTTGTGCATTTGTGTCTCCATGGAGACAATGTAAACACATCTGTTTTCTTTTACGCTTCTGATGATAGCATTCTAGACAGAATTCGTCATAGCAGGGAACAAAAACATTATCTCGAGGCAGAAATGGAGATCATTCCTTACACAATGAAAAAGGAAGCCTGGTTTAGTTCACTTCCATCAATGATCAGTGTCACCAGAAGAGCAGACCAGTGGAGTTTACAGACATATCTTAAAGCTCAGGCTTTGCATATCTTGATACTTGAATAATTAAATAATGGTAATAAAACAGTTGATGTTAAGCTTGTATTAGAAGGGGAAAAAAAGAAATATAAGTGCAGGACACTCATTGCCATCAGGAGACATGCAATATTCTACAGTTCTGAAATGTCAGTATGACAGTATAATGCCGCCACATCTGTTATACATTGTTGCCCTTCATGTAGTCTCTAAAAATTAGTCATTTCCAAGACCTGACAACAAAGCTACATTATCAGTAACTTTATTTTGCATTTCCCCTAACATCCATGCACTGCCAGTTAATGAAAGAGGAAAAGACATTGCACTGCAGTGGTGTCAGTTTTGTTCCTTTTGTAAAAGATATTCCAAGAACTCGCGAAGGAAAACAAAAGTTTAAGCAGAGTTCATTGTTTCAATAGCTGAATGCCCATTCAGCGCCTGAAGCACATTAATCTCGTTTTTACCAGTCATAAGAATGTCCCAAGTTCTTTGTCAATCCACTAACATAATGGAACATACCACTTGCAAACATCACTGTCTGCAAGAGGAGAAAATTTAATAAATAAATAAATAAATAAATAAATAAAATTTTTTAAAAAGTTACCTGCCAGAATTTCAGTGGTTTTCACAAAATCAAGTAATTAATTTTAGAAAATCCACATTTATCACAACACACCATCTTTAATATGTATTCCTAATATTCCAGCATTTTATTAATCATTCCCACTTGCGAAAACTTTAGCCTGCAATATGAAATCATCCCATGATGCACTAATCAAGTTTTGACTGTGGCCACAAGCCTAGGAATAAGTTGTTTTTGTAAAGTACCTTCTCTTAAATAGAAGCGATTACTCTTTGCCACACGAAGTCCTCACAACAGTAAAGAGACAGAAATGATGTTTTAAAGATACATTGAAAATTTCAAATACCAAACCTTTTTATCATGGACTAGTAACGTACTAGTAGTTTCCCCAGTGAGTCCTATCATCTGAGGAGCACCCAGCTCTTCCCTGTAAATCTTCTAGTGTGCTGCAACAGTGTCAGCACATCTCAGAGTCATGTACTAATAGACTGGTGTGACAGCTATAGCTGCTCTATAGCTGCACAGATAAAATTAGCCATAACAGACATCAACTAGAGCAGCCTAGCTCGTTAGAGAATAGCAGTAAACTAATCCACGGGTATGATAATGTCGGGTGAATTCAAATTCAAACAGGGAGCCCGGCCAATCCCATTGACTCACGAATGCAGACATATCACTGGTCAGAGAGCTGGGCAGCGGTAAGACCTCAGCCAAGCACGTGTGTAAGCGCGGGATATTTGAAACCACTATAAAAGAGGACTCCCAACAATAAACTTCGGCTGCTGCTGCATGAACTCGGTGTTCTTGCCGCATTCCTGTCTCCAACATCAGCGTAAGACCGGGCGTGATATCTATTTCTTTCAATGTTGCTGCCTGCAGCTGGAAGGAGAATGCGACTTGTGCTCCAGACTCCCTCCCCAGTTGTCCCAAGGCGCTGAAGATCCTTTTGATTAACTCTGGACTGAGCATTGGGGTTTCATCACCACCCACAAGGAAAAGCAGTAACAGGCAATAGTCCAAGGGCCATACCCTATCAGGAAGTTTCCTAGCGATGTCCTTAACCTAGGCTCGGGGAAACAGCAGACTTCCCCAGGAGGAGGGTCTGGTATTCGGATCCTCTATTCCTCTCAGAAGGGGAATAGTCACCTACAACTATAACCTACCTTTCTTTTGACCAAGTTACAGAGTTTAACAACTCTGGCAACACCGCTGGTACAGATGGGCCATCACCATATCGTGTATTGATCAGCCTCGAACATCCAGAGCTTCAATGCCTTGAAGTCTCATTCTGGTACTTGCAGAGGGCACGGCTCAGCACTGAGGGGGCACATCCGCCCAGACCATTCCGGTCAGGGAGGACGGCACGGCTCGGGGCTGAGGGGACACATCCGCCCAGACCGTTCTGGTAAGGGAGGACGGCACGGCTCGGCGCTGAAGGGACACATCCGCCCAGACCGTTCTGGTCAGGGAGGACGGCACGGCTCGGCGCTGAGGGGACACATCCGCCCAGACCGTTCTGGTAAGGGAGGACGGCNGGTCAGGGAGGATGGCACGGCTCGGCGCTGAGGGGACACATCCGCCCAGACCGTTCTGGTCAGGGAGGACGGCACGGCTCGGCGCTGAGGGGACACATCCGCCCAGACCGTTCTGGTAAGGGAGGACGGCACGGCTCGGCGCTGAGGGGACGACGCAGCCAATCGCCCCTTTAGCCACGCCCCCTCGCCGGTGCCGGCGCCTCACGCGCGCGGTCTGCCCGCGCGCCGCGCGCTCCCTTTTAAGCACCGCGGGGCGCGCGGGCACCTCTCGCGAGGGTTGCCGGCCTGAGGGGAGCTGGGCGCCTTCCCCTCTTGTATGACGTGCTTTCCAGTCGATTATCTTTCCATCCTTGAAGGTTTTTTTTTTTTTTTAATAAAGGTATCAGCTACCCCGCCCTAAGAACACACTGCAGGAAGAGGCATTGGCATTCAGGTCGCGATTGAAGCTGTTTAATTCCCAGCTAGACTGGCGGGATGTCACAGCTGCAGCGCAAGTGTTCTTTGGACGGACAGTTCAAATGATTGAAGGTGGAGCCATTCACAGTCGTTTTACAGCTCCTTCATCTAGGCCGTCAACTTTATGCCTTTCAGAATACTTAGCGAAGGAATTTAATGACATGGCCATACTTAGAGTGAAAAGGTCGCCGTCCACATCTTAGGCAAATTAAAAAAAAATGTGATGTAGAAGCAGTATGATGTTAGGGTAGCAGAAACAGGCAACAGGTGAAAATCAGGACAAAAAGGGCTGCTAAGAGGATCTGGCTTTTGGGTAGCACAAGCAGAAGGGTATAAAGGAAAAGAGACCCGTGGAATAAATTGCCTGCATATACACCTGCTCTGCTAATGAACTGCAGGTACTTTGATGGTGCTTTCATTTTCCTCTCTTCTTATTTTTCAGAAACATTTTTCACATATAAACCAGGAATTAATATATTTGTCTATTCTAGTGAAATGTCTGATTTTTCAGTAGAAGAGTAGTGTGGCATAACATTATGTGAATCAAGAATAGCATAAATGGTGAAGAAAAGATTTACTAATTCCAGTAACTAATATTTCTGGTGTGTGCTCCAAGAATTCCCAGTCAATGCAGAAATGTTGCTGAGATGGAGGATATTCTGTAATCTTTGAATTACTTCTGATGGTACAACATTCTGCATTACTAGCATGTGATATAGTCAGTGATGTACCTATGGCATGGCTCACAGACAGAAGCAGTACACAACCACCTAGAGACTAAGTCTTGCTACTCAAATATGAAGGGATTCTCTCAGGTAACAGGAATGAATTTCACTCTTTCAGTTTTATCTTCAGCAATAATTAAGATTTAAATTAACTTTAGAGTGTACAAATATTATTCCTGTGACTCTTTGGGAGCAGCACACACATCCCCTGAAAACTCCACTCCCAAAATTCAAAATTTACTTTGTATCACAATGCTTCCTTCAGGACAAAATGCCATACTCCTGAAAGCCTTAGCATTCTCTCTGCTCTGCTGCTGAAGGATTGTTATTCGTAAAAGATTTAGCTCTGTGAGAAGTGTTAATGCATTCTTTCTGCAAGTCTCCAGGGCCTGAAGTTTGAATTTAATGTGAACTGAATAAAATCATTTGCTTTTTATCACCATGGTCCATGAACTGTGATTTGAGGCCAATATGTGACTCTAAGGTAAATTAGTTTGGCTCCAACTCCCTAATCCCTGGATAAGATCATAAAATCACCACACCTCAGTACTGTTTAGCAAAAAATGCCTGCCTCTCTAGTAATAATGAAAACTCTGAATTCTAGTCACTGGCTTCACAAAGCTCTTTCAGGTTCAGGTGAACGACGTGACTGTATGGAGGGGATGGAGTGCAGCCAACACAGCACAGTAACCTTCATTTCACGTTGATGTTTGATTTCTGGGAATCTTCTCAGAAATCTACTTTAAAAACAATGAACTACCCTCTTGCCTACTCTTTCTCTCAAACAACAACATACACATACTTTTATACATAATCCTTCTTAGTTAAAACTCATGCTCTGCTTTAGGTAACATTCAAGAATAAACATGGGAGTAACTTCTCATGTAGACTGTTGTAATGAGAAGTTTAGTTATGATTTATTCAGTTTATTCACATGCAAACATAGATGTAGAGACAGTTGCTATAAAAATTAGTCTTTTCCTAGAGAAGGAAAATATTCAAATATGCAACAGGCAAAATGTCTTCATTCATATCAATTCACTGTTATTTCAAACATTGGTACCACCTCTCTGGATTACTTGCTACTAGTTTCACTAAACAGATAATTTAGTAGCAAGAACTTCTACTAAACAACTAAAAACAAATCAATGGCAAGAATTTCACTAAAATAAAGTATATCTAAATTTCATTTCAATGCCATGCACAGATACTGCACATTTAACAGCATAAACCTGGTGGTGCTTGTGTCCTGACATAGAGCAGAAACAACCAATACAGTGAATCCTCCCATTTCATAGGTAAAACCTAACTAAATAGAACACTTCTGCCAATTTAATGGCATAATCTTGCATAAAAAGCATCCATGGGAGAAAATGCAGAGGGAAGCCTGGGAGCTCCTTTAAGGTTGTTTGCACAGTAAAAGATGAAGTCAGCAGAACACTCTCATTTTTTTTCTCTGAAGCAAGCTTCAGTATATTTTACTCCATCATGAATTCTTTTAAAGAACCTTTCCTTCAAGCTCATTAGACTTATCAAACAAACTTTCAGTTAATAGGGAGATCGGAGTTTAAAGAACAGCAAATAGACAGAATAAGCCTGTAAACTGATGAATGCCAGCATTGCTCAGATATTTTTGTAGAATTTAAATATCTACAGTCAAGCACATTGTACTCGGGTGAGCTCTCAAGTGCTATTCTAAATTCAGAATCATTTCATGATGTAGGCATAGGCAGAGTAGGTCCAGATTTACCAAAAGCGGAACAGAATTTGTTCAGACAATGTTATAAAAGCTTAATTTAAGATTCAACTTAGCCCTGGTGCTTTAAAACCACAGGATTTGCTAGTTTGAGAACAGTCCCTCACTAATCTGCACAAATAGCAAACCAATTTAGAGTGTGAACAAACCTATCTCACAGCTGTCCACATCTTACTGTGACTATTCATTCAAAGTTACTTAAAAACATACTTAAAGTAAGGATAGTAATCAAAGAAAACTGAACTAAAAGTTGCTACAAAAATAGTTACACTGCTTAAAGTAAACCAGTACTAGTCAGTGTGTATAGATTAGTCATAACAGTTTCTGTAATTGTTGTTTGAACTCAAGTGCACTGAATTATCTAACTCCACCTCTAAAAAACAACAAAAAAAGTCAAAAGCAGTTTTCCTTTGGCACAGAATTTTTAGACAAGGATGACAGATCCCAGCAAGAATATGTTTGGGCTATCTGTGCATGCATACCTATTTTACACAGTACTAAATAAAATATCAGTCTTTTAAAAAAACCCCAAACAGACAGTGATGTTCAAATAGGAATTCAGAGTTAGACAGTGATATTCTTAAGAATATATGACTTTACACCCTGGATTAAAATGAATATTTACTAGTCTGAAAGATGTTCATACTCAAAAATTGATTATTAATATATTATCATATTATGACTTATTCTCTGCAGTTGTGCTGCAGCATTTTCTTCCAGAAAGGTCCACACAGAATCCAGTTCAGAGATTTTCAGGACTACTTTTTTCCAGTTCATTTCAGACAAACAAGAACGTTATCATCTTCTGTTACACTTTGTTTTGAGCTGAATCTCTTTATTCAGTTTCCCTCCTCACACTCCATCACCTCCCCTCTCTTATTTGACTTCTTTCTGAATAACGTTTGAGTCTAGATTTTACACCCTTTCAACATGTTTCAGCAGGCATCGTTTCTCACATGTACAATCAAAACCAATATACAGAATATGAATGAAGCATAGTTGAAGTTAATGACTGTCTTCTCTTCCTTGGGGCCAAGGTTCCAGCTCTGGGGCCATCAATCCCCAGGAAATGGCTGGTTCCTGCAGTCATTATTGTACAACTGAAAGGATGGCAACCAACACAGTAGAAAACATATAACCTACAGAGAATGTATAAAGTACATTTTTAAAGTAGAAGGCTCACACAGAGGAACTCTTTCCTTCCGTACCCTCAGATCAGGAGTTGAGAACAACCTGGGAGGGGAAGTAAATCTGAGGATAAAAATAGGTTCAACCAGCAGGTCACAAATAAAACGCCCCACAAATGCCAACTGGTTTTGGTTTTCTCTCTTTCTTTTTTTTTCCTCTTTTTTTTTTTTTTTTCCTTTCTTTTTTTCCCTTCCTTTTTTTCATTATTCACCCTGACATGAATCCTAATTAAAATTTTACAGTGTGTCTTTTAATTAGCTGTGGCTGGAGTGGTGAAAGCTATCAATATTTAGCAGGATAATTGTACAAAATTACTTTTCAAAAATGAACAGCAGGCATGAATCCACTCAGCAGCAGGGGGTTATTCAGCCACACACTGTGCAAGATGGGGTGCCTCAGATAATGTGTGAGAGATAATAATGCACACAGGGAGGGACACATGCTGCTATATTTTGTGCTTCATTGGTTTTCTGCAAACAGCATTTGGCTCTTGTTGCACTCAGAACTTCCGGGTTCATACAACCTTTAAGCTGGTTATTTTTTATCTTTATGTTGTTGATTTATTTTAGCTTAAATACAAGGATGTGTTTAAGTTAAAATAATTCAATGCCCACAAACAAACCACTGAGCTCCATGTACAACTTAAGTTTGTATACTGTATACTTTGCTGATGCTAACAATGAACAATGTCAAGAGCAGAGGTCTTCTTTCTTCCTTCCTTTTGTTTTAATAAAAAGAGAAGAAAAAACTTTGCTCATCCTAGCAGAATACAAAGCAGTTAATTAATTTCTGGTTTGCAAATCCGTGGTGTAAATGTACTCAGCTGTATTTTAAAATAGATTTGTAACAGTTCACTTCTCACATAATCTTTCTCTTCTTTCTTTCGCAAAAGAACCAGGAAAGGGAATTTGCAGCATTTTGTGCTTGCTATTTACTTTCGGCACATTAAAAACCCACCAAAAAACAGGGAACACCTGCAAATGTTTCCTACATGCACGAGGGAAAATTCAGTAACATCACAGAATGCGGTTCCCAGGCAGTTACTCACAAGCAAGCAGTCTGTGGGGACAAAAGCCTTAAGAAACTGTATCCAAGAGTAAGAACACAAATCCCAGCAACACAAATTCCCTGCACAGAGAGCCAGATACAAAGCCCAGATGAGAGCAGTAGCAGAGGGCACAGTCAGGTGAAATGTATGCAAGAACCAGCTCTTTAATTTTAGAATATATGAATGTGTCTTGCTTTACCATCACAACAAAGAGAATTCCCTTGGTTCCAGGTAATTCCCTCATCTGCAACTAGGCAGGTAGAGCAGTGACCTTGCATAAATCTAGTTAATAGCAGGAAAAGAATAAGCAAATTCAAGGATTGAATATTTCTTTCAGCAAACTTTCTCTTTTTTTGTCCGCTTATTCATATTTTGCCTTTCTTTTTTCCTCCCATGCCGTTCCTTTCATATGGATTTTTGAATTCTATGCTTTTCACTGTCTCTCAAATTATTAGGTGCATATTAAGGTTGTAATGAATAAGTGAAATGGAACATGCAATGTCTAAATAAATCCATTGCAAATCACATCACCCATATTCCAGAAGAAAATGTGCCTGAACTCTTTTAAAGTATCTGAAAGTGCTGCCTCCAGCAAACACCTAAAGGAGTCTGATGATTTTACAGGTAACAAATAAAACATGTGGATTTCTCCGATTACGGGGCTAGTCTATGTGCTTATTGTTTATACAGCAGCATAAATTTCTAAGCAATAAAAGGATCCTGTTCTATGGGGGAAAACAAAATGGAGGTGGGAGAAAGAAATGAAAATCCTACACAAAATTTTATTCTTCTAACATAGAAGAACATGCACAAGTTCTCCAACAGAAGTTCCCAGTTGTATTTGGTACAACTGGGGTGTTTTCTTTAATGATATCTGAGAATGAAAGTACATAAATTTATTATAAGCAATAAACAATATGTACATTAAACAAATAAGAGATTGCCTTGGATTGAGTGAGTCTTACATGCCATGGTGATGTTGAGGAAAAGCCCCTAGGAGATTTCTGGCAATTAGTTATACTGAGCCTTTTGTTATTCTCAAAAGACTGTATCCAGATATGTACATAACTCATACAGTTGCAAATTATGGAGTAACTGGAAGACCAGACACAGGAACTCTAGAGTGAAGTGGACTTAAAAGCAACAGTCAGTACAGCTATCTGTGCAGCTCTTTCCCAGATAGTAGGAAACGTCATCTGCAAAAGCTTTTAAATTATGCTTCATGTGTGTAACTCTGTATTACCCAACATTAAAAAGGTATACCATGTGCTACACAAAAAGGAAGGGCTGACTTTTAGATTAATTCTTCAAATAATAAAAGAAGATAAAATAAAAATGCATATGCAACCAGTCATAATCAATATTTTCAAGGTTCACTCTAAGTTATATGACCACGCTTCTTAGAAAGTTCCACTACAGCCTTACTTTAACAGCTGCTGATAAAAACTGAGAGCTGACTTTTGAGTTTTACAATCAAACAGAACAAAATATAGAATTGGTGATTTGTTTATATGTGCCCACTTGTTTTTGTCCACACTATTTGCCTGTTGTAATCACAAAGCAAGAAACACAACAGCTGCAAATAAAAAGAATGTAATATAATTTATAAGAAATTCTCCTTCATATTCAGTTCTCTCATGCATTGTGCTAAGAAATAGGTTAAATAAACATAAAACCAGTGTGCTCAAGCAAGGGGATGAAAGTTCAAATGATAAATAGCTCTCAGCAGAAATAAAATGAATTTAGGAAATGTTATGATGTATTTTTGATGATTAAAAGAAAATCTAGAAAGACTCACAAACATGTAACAGCCCAGAAAAATCAAACTCAGAAAATAACCCAGCCACCAAATGGCAGGAAATAATTTGAATTTTCTTTCTAAATCGTTACTGCTTTAGGTAATGTTCCTCTTCAATCCCTTTGCACTGGCTTTGCTTGTTATCTTGTATAATTCAGTAACCAAAACACCATGATTCATGTATTCTAGGGCCAAACCTGAATGTGTGGATGTCAAAGCTCTTGGGAGGTCTCTGTTCCCAAACATTTTCAGGTTGCAAACAACACATGACAGTTTTATATATTCTGCAGTTATTCTTTGTTATACCATCACTGTATAGAAATAAACATTATTACAAATACTTATAAATATTTCAGTTTACATTCTGCCTGTAAAGATCATGATCCTTACAGCTGCTGTTCCAAGCACGTTAAACTATCTTTTGCTGTATAAGTTTGGGGGATAATTTGTATGATACCATATATTGAAAAAGGACACTATCTGGTAAGATCTGCTTAACAAAAAGACTCTTGCTTCAATGGACTTTCCAGACAAAATTGCAATCCTTTTCTAAAAACCAGAATCCATTTGTTCACTCTGGGAAATGTCCATCTACTCCAGCAAGATTTCATCTTAGTGATTAATGGGTTAAAAATCAAACAATGACCTGGGTATTTATTCCACAATGTAGTTTCTCTCATAAAAACCATATAATGAAAATCTCTGTGTGGGATCCTCATTAGCTGCTCCTGCTTCCTAGAAGCTGCACAGCTCAGTCCATTCCCCCTTCCTGCACACATTCCGATTTCTCTACTCTGTCTATCAAAACTAAAAGGCAAACCCCAAGGATTCATACAATTAGGAGTTGCAGCCTGTGATGTCCCTCTCATGGGAGCATATATTTCTTAAATCAGAATTTCTTTCTGTATCAAGAAAACAGTTGAAATTGTTTATTATTTCTTTGCTTTGTACCAACATGCCAAGCAGCAAGAGCACAGCATGGGACTGTACACTTGCTTTCTACATAAAGAAAGGTTATGCACAAAGAAGGATGTCTTACTGTGATGTCTCATTTGTGACTAATACCTGTTGTATGCTTCACAATCCAATTTATATCTAATGCTCTTTGACTTCAGCCCACCACTTTTCCATCCTTCAATAAAAGACATGTTTATACACATGCATATTGTTCAGGAAAACTCTTTACAACATAAAGAAAGTATATGTAAGAATACATTCAGTGCCTATATTTGAGAAGAATAAAATCCAAAAGAAATATTGCTTTTTGCATATATATTCTCTGTTGCCTAGCATAAGCAAGTACTTTCAAGTCAACTGTCTTTGAGACCCTGGAGATTCAAAATGTGTCTTCATACACACTGACATGTATCTCACTGGTGCAGGTCTGGTTTGAGTCCAGATATTAAGTCAATAAAGAAAATGCCAATTCTGTTAGAGTTTTTAAGTAGTAAAGGCTAGCAGCTAAATCCAGGTGTGACTGTGGTTCAAACTGCTTGTCCCAAAGGGAGTGTTTGATTTTGAGGCTCATTATTACATAGAAACACATGTGGCATATGCAAGTAAAATACTGCCTCACCATATCTGTGGTATTGAACAGTTACCGTAGTAGAAACAGTGGTAACCAGTGAAAGATTTGCCATATAACCAGAAAAGGAAGGTGCCAGATCAGCAAGTTAATCTATCACAATGGTTCCTGCTTCTCTTAATATCTACAAATGTATATTTGTGCAGCCTAGCCTATAGTTGTACTTTTTACTTTATTATATTTTAGATGTAGAACAGGAAGCATGAAGAAAATGTTTAAATACTGTGTAAATTAATGTGTGACTGAAAGCAGTAAACCAATGAGTGTTGCTGGTGAAGAGTGAAACTTGGAGCTGACTTAAAGCCATAACAGCTCAGTCTTACTGTTCTTCATCTGCAAACTACAGATCCACTGATTAATATACCAGTGTACTTTTAGTACCACTGTATAAGTGAAATACAACCTCCAAATACCAATGGAAACATTTCCCAGGGATAACTGTGTTAAATTCCTCAGGCATTTAAGAATGAAGAAGCATTTTTGTCAATTGATATTACTTTAGAAATACACAAATAGGAAAAATCCATGGACTTGTGATCAGAAATATGCCTTATGCACATTCAGCCCATATGAACTGTATTAGATTTGTGCACAATCTGCAAATACAAGAGTGAGTAAATTCAGAGATCCCTCTGCTCTTAGTCTCATTTCTAACTTGCCTTGTTCAAAATGAAATCATCAGTCATGAGATCTGCACCATGTTTTATGGGATTATTTGATCTTTCCATTACAAATACAATTAAAGCATGTCACTTACCCATACACATCGTATACGTATGTACAGCCATTATATATCAGTACAATCACAAATTTGGGATTTTGGTGAAATTGCAAAGCATCATTAGAAACAAGGAGACAGAGAGCCCTGGCAGTTTCCAGACCTTTAGGGGGTCATTTATTGATGTAATAAATTTAATTTTTTCCTGTCTGAAAGGTTAGAGTCTAAATACTGCAATACAGCAATATTGAAGTATTTATTTTACCTTTTTTATCTGCAGCTGAAATGCTAGCAGGGGAGTGTTTTTTCAGTTTGGCAGGCAGCCAACCATTTCACAGTAAATAATGTGAACCCTGTCCTGCAATGTAAAGCTGTACATCTTTACAAAAATATTTGGTCCCCTACTAGAGTCCAAGGAATCTTTGCTTACAAAGTGTCCCTGCAGAAGCTTCTACAGCAAGTAACTTGGCAGAGAATTCTACCTATATTAAGTACTTCCTCCCTCTGTCTCTTTTTCCCCACTGAAAAGACTTCATGTATTCCTCCTCAAGATGCTTTTCCTCAATGTACTGGAGACAGGAAAAAAAAAAATACTAGTCTTACTAAAATGCCTCAGGTGCTCTCTTCTACCCAAATCCTGAAAAAATACATTCTGTAACAATCTGCCAGATTCAGTACCATATCAAAACTGACACGCAATACATGCAATTGCTCAGACTGCCTCACTACCAGGGTTCCATTATAACTATGTACACTTGAAGTACATGAGTGCACTGTGCACTTCAAATTAAGAAATTTCATTTAGTTACCAACAACTTGTAAATGGACTCTTAAAAGGGTGACTTTTCGATACATATCATTCAGATCACTTACTCTACCAGCTGAAAAAGGCAGGATCATTGTTCTAAGACAGAAGCTGTAGAAGGTACAAAGCCAAGGAGTCACATTCTTACCTAAAGTGAAGGCAGTCGGTGTCAGTGAATGCGTCCAGACAGGTGGATTCATCTGATGAATTGAACTGAAAAGGCAGACTCCATGTTATAGAGGGATTGTGTCTAAAATTAAATCCATTTTAGGTTAAATGTAGAAACCAATACAGCCAGTGATGATTTTAAAGACATAGAAAATCAGAAAAGTAATTTTGTGAGCATGAGTGGGTAGCAGAAGGAACTGGATGATTCTGATCCTTCTGTCAGTACAGCTACCTGCCTTTATATGTAACACAGCAAAGGAGAAATCTAACTTGTGGAAGGAGGCTTTTTTTACCTCTGTGTATCATCTCACACCTCAAGAAAGGCAAAGATTTACAGCTACTGTCAAGCATGTTCTTTGTAGCTATCCAAAAAGCATGCTTTCAGCAGCTATCACTCCAATACTGCCTCTCTGCATGTGCTCACTCACCCAACTCACAGCACACTTCAATTTTTAGGACCCGTAACAAAGCCCAACTGTATAGAGGAAGCATCATGTGCTTCCCCAGAACTGAACACAGAACTGATTGATTAATCAGTGGTTGCAAAGCCCTTTGAAACAGAAAAGTGCTCTAAAAGCTACAGATTGTTATTGCTGAACACTTCCATGTTAGCACTGGAGTTATGATCCATTTCCCTTAATGTATTCTGAGGAAGGGGATAGGAAACATGAGATTGCAGTTACCAGTTACTATTTGCACAGAAAGATTCATCTTGGAATCAAATAGTCTAATCTTACCTGCTAAAGTTTAGACAGCCATTTCCTTATGTACTTCTTGTACCTCTTGTTGCTATTGTTGCTTTTCTGGTTTTCCCCTTCCCCTTACAAATACAGTCATTTGTCAGCAGAAGACATGGCCCTGTGGGGTAAGAACTTAACATACCACTTGCCCTCCACTGGCATTTTCAGCAGTTAGCACTGCCCACCCATGTTTTTGCTTGCTCACTAGTGTCAGCAGCTAAATGACATTTCAACTGGTTTCAGTTCTGCAGCTTCCAAGATGAATTTGTTTTTTTAGGTAAATACACTACACTGCCTAAATCTAGGCTAGGTCTTGCCACATTTGAAATAGCACATTCATTTTCATAACAGTTCCTGAGTCATCACTGGCACATAACCAAAATGAAAAAAATTCCTACCTTTTGACACTTTATAAAAAGCGGCAACATTCCCACAAATCTGCTTTGTCTTTATAACAAAGCAACTTTTTATGATTAAGGCTCCAAGGTATGTTTCTGATTAGTTTCTTCAGTTCCAGGTGGTTTTTTTTTTCCACTGGGAACTTAACATACAGAAAAAAAGGAAAAAGAGGAGGTGGGTTAAAATTTGAACTTTGTTTTTGTGCTCACTTGCTGAGTTCCACTTGTACAGTTTTGGCTGGTTCACTTCAGAGAACAGCCTGCTTCAAGATCTGGAACTATATCCATGGCCCAAGTTTGCACTATTTGGGTCTTAGGATTTGCTTTTACCTTCACACTAGTATTCAATTACTGATGCTATTAATGTAACTTGATATATCTTTATTTGGAAAAGGGAAGTTGGCAAGAATTATCAGATTTGTTGGATTGATTTAAGGTTAATGGATCTTCAAAGACATTGGGAATTAAAAAAAAATTGATTATAACAGCTAATGTGTATCAATATTTTTTAACTCTGCTGAAAACATCATCCTAATAGATAACATTTTTCTCAGCTTTGCATAAAGAAAAGATGGAGAAAGAAAATTACAGCACAACATGCACACAACCATAAAACCAAAATTCTTAGGGCAAACATGTAGTGTGAAAATGGCAAGAGATGGTGTTTCCTGAGCTTATTGCATTAATGAACACCTACTACACATGGAAAACACACCAAAATAGTTTTTGAATAGTTTTCTTAGCAGTACCGGATTCTCATGTCATTGAACTCCCATAACTAGGCACCATAATAATGTTTTGTGAAAAAAACAAGTTTGTCAGGGATACAGTGTTTTTCATTGTGAACTCCGAGAAAACCTGTTCATTCTCCATCTTTGGTCTCCTGAACTATAATTGCTTGCAACTTTACCTCTGCAAGCAATGTTAATGCACTGCTTAACCAATGAAAAAAAGACTTATTCTCTAAACAATTTTCACACACGATCTTTGATGATTTTAAGATGTTTACTATATTTGAGAAAAACACTGCCTAGATTTTAAACCTTATTTTACACTCTATAGACTGCCAAATACCTGCTGCTTGCTGCTTAGAATGAAAAAGAAAAAATGCTGTTATCCTAGAATCACAGAATGGTTTGTGTTGGCAGGGAGCTTACAGATAATTTAATTCCAGGCCCTCTGCCATGGGCTGCTCAAATCCTCAAGCAGCCAGGCCTGGAATACCCAGGGATGGGGTATCCACAGCTTCTCTGGGTAACCTGTGCTAGCGCCTCACCTCCCTCAGAGGGAGGAATTTCTTCCTAATATGGATCTAATCTTGTCCTCTGTCAGTGGAAAGCCATTCCCACTTGTCCTGTTACTCCAGGCTCTTGTCCAAAGTCACTCTCTAGCTCTCTTGGAGCCCTTTAAGCAGTGGAAGGGTCTATCAAGTCTCCCTGGAGCCTTCTCTTCTCCAGGCTGAACACACTCAGTTCTCCCAGTCTGTCTCCAGAGGGGCTCCAGCAGGTCCACAGCCTCCTTGTGTTGGGCGCGTCAAAGCTGGATGCAGTACTCCAGGTGGAATCCCATAGGAGCAGTGGAGGAGGAGAATCACCTCTCTTGACCTGCTGGTCACCCAGCTTTTGGTGCAGCCTGGGATACAGCTGGCTTTCTGGACTGCAGCAGATATTGCCATATGTTATAATGTGCAATGATCGAATGCCTATATTCAAATACGTAATTTACTAGTTAATTTTTATAGATTAATAAATTCACAAAATACTATTATTAATAAAGTGCCCTTCTTCAAGTCTGACTATCCCAGATCTTGCAGATGAAAGAACGATTCACAGGCAAGTTCAGCAAACTGCCCAAGGTCACATTCCAAGGAAGAAGCAAGTAAAAATACAGAAGAAAAACCCTAAATTGATCTTGCCCTATTAACATCCATGACATACATGCATGGTGTATGCATGCAGAATTTGTCATGTTGTTAACCTACACAAAAAGTAATAAAAGGGTAATTAGCAAGTGGAAAGAATACATATTTTAAGAAAGGTAAGCAACTGCCTTTGCTGTAGTATTTTGTAAATTAAACCACTCAGTAGAGAAATAATTAGTTTGAGACTTAAGATGTAAGTTTTTATATTTACCAGCATTGTTTATTATACCACACTTACGTGACTATGCTTTTAGACTTTGCCAAGATTTCTCGCACAATTGAACAAGTTACTTGTATTTTCACTGTTGCAGAGGTCAGTTGTATGCCTATACATAGTTTTATTTCCAACCATCCTTTGTCTTTCATATATGATGACAGCATGCTCTTCACTCAAGTGAAGAGCAATTTTTCATGGATGTATTTGGTATCTAGGTCAATTTGCTTAAGCTGTTAAAAGGAGTTTCTATATATTAATAAAATCAATAATAACATTCTTAAAGTAGTAAGACAAAACCTTGCATTAATGTTAGACATAATATCTCACAAAATTCTTATGATCAGTCTTGATTAGAATATATATGGGAATAACTTATGCTTGAGCATAGCTTTGTAAGATTAATGGAAGATTCGCTAGCCAGTTTATCATTCTGGTAATTATAACTATATAGAAATCATTCCTTAAAAATATCTTGTAATGACAAATTGTCCCTTCAGATTTAGAGGCATTACACATGCATATTGAGGACAAAATTTCATCCATTTGGAGTCTCACAAGAAAGATTGCAAACACTTTATTTTGTGTACTTTTTAGACTTTTTTTGTAATAATAAGATAAAGCTCAGCTGTCTTGAGCCCTTTCAATGCAAAGATAAAACTTGCTTAGTGGGGGTGAAACAGATCCCATCTTTGAAAGTGTCTATTTGGAGTAACATATTGAACCACTTAAAATCCATGTCATAACAGCATTACTATAAAATACAGCTGCTTGGCTTCCAGGAATAATATTTTTTTGTAATGAAAGGATGTCTGATTAATTTAATTTATGATTAATTTAAATGTAAGATTATCCAGCTTATTTTGACCCTTTGACATTCACCCCATCATAAAATTGACTGTACATCAAATCTTCAAGTCCTGCAAATTGTGTCTGGTCCATACTCTGGTTTTAAAACTGTAATTTGACACTGTTCTAGTGAGAAATAAGAATCTGACAGTTTCAAAAAAGAAAGAAAAAAAAAAAAGAAGACAAAATTGGAACTTATGTTAACCCATTAAAGAAATGCACCTTTTTTTCCTTTACACAGCATGAATCTCAAGATTATTTTCTTAACTTTAAGTTGTTGAAGGTTGAGATAAATTTTCATCTTTTTCTTGACATGACTGCCTAAAAATATTACTCCAGAACCTGCTTGAATAAAGCTAATGTCTTAGTCCCTGGATTTTCTCTGCAGAATCAACAGGAAACATAGGCACCTGGTGAAAAAGCATGATCAGAGAGGTCTGTAACAAGGAAATTATTAGTACAAAAAGAGAAGTAAAACAGGAACTATCGCTCTGCTTTTGTGAAATTCTACACCTGCACTCTATCTCAACTACTGTTGCCTGGTTTGGAGACCCAAAATGAAGGACTGGGCACATAGATTGTCCTCATGTTTGTGGGAAAACCCTCCGACTGGGAACGTGAAAGGCTAAAACTCAAACCCGTTAAACAGAAAGAGAGTTGACTCTTTTGAGAGAGCTTGCTCACAAGAGATGTCTGAGTCTAAACACAGGCAGATTTTAGCCCTGTTTCTGACACTGAAGCAGGACGAGATACATTTCTCCGTGCAACACTCCATGTTGAGAATTCCAGCTATTAGATGGGAAGTGCAAAAATTTTATGAGGTGAGACTTTATCGCCTGCACACCTGAGGAGGGTAAGTCCCATATGCAGCCCTTGCTCCCTGGCATCCCCGTCCCTCTCGCTGCCCACCTGACACTCCTGAGGCTGCCGTCCAGGCGAACGCCGAGCCCGCTGTGAGGGGAGCCGAGCGCTGAGAGAGAGGCGCCAGCCCTGGGACGGGGCGATTCTTAAGGGGGGAAGGAGGCGGGGCACGGCCCCAGCCCCGGAGATGCACAGGGCGAAGAGCTCCTTGCAGGGGCTGCAGGCTCCCTGCAGGCTTCCCCCTCCTCGGCTGCGCTTGGGCGGGAGCCCCCGGCGAAGAGCTGAGGGAGGCGCCTCGCAACAGATGGTTCGAGCCGGCTCCCGGCTCCTGGTGCGGCCCGCATTGGCCAGCGGCGCGGGAAAGGGCGGGCGGGCGCGCCGCAGTGGCGGCTCCGCGGCGGGAGCGCAGCGCCCGCAGCCCAGCTCGCTCGCCTCCCGCCGGGGTGCCGAGACCATCTCCGCTCTGGAACGTTGATCGCCTCTCACTGCTCCAGCACCTGTGAGTGTCTACCCGGCGGGGTGCGAGTGGCGCCGCATCCGCGCGCAGCCGGCTAGGCCCCCGTGACTGCTCCGGCGGCGGGGTGGGATGAGGGCGCGCGGGGCCGTGAGGACGCGCCGGGCCCTGAGGGCGCGGTCGGGGCCGGTAGCCGGAGCTGCCGCCTCCTCCGGTCCAACCGGTGCACTGGGGAAACGGGGACCGGGTGGGAGACGGAATCCATGCCGGGGGAATTTCCATCACCTGTAGGTGAGGGGAAACCCCCACTCCCTATTGCGCTCCCCCTTTGCCTTTATTCCAGCTTCACCGACGCAGAGCCACTTGTAGTGAGTAATGACCGGGTTTCGGTCCTCGGCGCTCAGTGGAGAGCGGAGGACGGACTGTCAGGTAGGGAGATGAGATGCGGGGGAAGTGACTTGCCCAAGGTCAGTCTGTGAGGCTATTCCATTTACAAATAGGCAGCACCTTATTTCAAGTTCCTGAAAGGAAAGCAATTGAATTGCCTGCCGTATTTGAAGATTTTAGGCAGCAGTTATTGTGGAACACTGAATTACTGATCCCTGAGGTAGGAAGCCCTATAAGCAGTGTGGTTCTACTGTGATCTGACAGTTCTGATAATCTCTGAATCATTGACTATGACGCTGCAGTTTAGTAGATTAAATTGCTGTATATAAGAACTTGTCATTTTGAGTAGTATTTGAGAAAGGAAGATTGTGCACCTAAAAAGATGCTAAATTGTGTAAGAAGTTGATGTTGTTTTCAGTTTGGAAACTGAATAAGGAAAATACTTTGTGGGTTTTTGGTATCTGGAAGTCCTGATCAATTGACCTGTTACACAGATTTTCTTAGATCTGCTTATAGGTCTAATATTTTTCTTCTGTCTTTGTTGTTGAGGTGCTAATGGTGTGAAGTGCTTTATGCATCTTTTTTTGCAGTGTTATCCCTGCATGTTACCCCAGAGTTTCTGCCTTTCAGTGGACAGAAAGAACACAACTCAAAAAGGACAGGAGTGTATTTTAGGGTGGGGTTTTGCTCTGTTTTATAATTTTAATATAAGAATCCTAAACTCACACGTTTCACTTCTGTGACTGAAATATGCAGTCTGGGAAATCGCAGCTTGCTTCTAAGGAAAGTTAAGGTACCCAAATCCTAAGAACTAAAGCTTCAGTACTTTGACTACAAATACTCGGTAGGTGCATGATAAGAAGACTAGTACTTAATTTTTTATTTTGCCTTATATTACAGTGCAGCATCATTTGAAGGACTTCCTGAATAACTGGACTCCTTTATGTCATCCATTCTTTATCAGAGGGAGAAGTAGTCAGTGTGGAGGGCTAGAGTGGTTTAGAGAAAAATTATATGTTTCTGCTCTTAGAAAGTTTTTTTTCATAGATAATATGCACAGAGACAAATTACTTCACAAAATGTAATTTAAATGTGCATATGGAAGTGTGAGACAGTATGGTTGCCATCAAAGACAACACTGCAATGTGTTTTCTGCCATCTAATTCACTGGGTAAAATTTTCCCTCTTGTTGGACATCTAGCCAGCAGCATGATGCAGTGGTGTCTGTGATCCAGCTGGGGTCTTCCAACTGCTCTAGATCCTAACACACTGATGAAAGTGGAGGCATCTGTAAGAGTAGATAAATGAGTTCTAACTAGTACATCTAAATCTGTATCTAATGATCTGTCTTTAGTCACACCTGACAGTCTAACTGTAAGATCAAAGCAATCATTAAAAATTTTATTGCATTACCTTGCCTGTGATATTTGCATGGGTTATCTTCTCGGTGCTGTCTGCTGGAGAGCAGACTTGCTGGCCTTAGATACAATACAAGACCCTGTAGGTTCTGTAGCTGTTCACAGTATGACATTAATAGTGTTAAATTAGCAACATTAGCAGTATTAATTGATTTTTTTTATTCAGACTGTGACATTTGGTTGGTAAAATGATCATTAAACATTTGCAAACATTCTGTGTGCAGTAAAGATCTTTAGGCCCTGACAAATGAGAAAATTACAGGTTGTAGAAAAATGTAAATATTCTTTTGGAAGCTGTTCTATGGCAAGACAAAAATGTTCCCCTCTAAGCAACAGAGGATTCATTTTCACCTCTGTAAAAAAAGCTGGAGACTGTTTTACATACTTAATATGTGTGTTGGTGTCTTTTGTTCAGGCACTACTGTTGAGTTGGGATTTGTCCTGGTTTTGTTAGGCAAGTAGTCCAGCACTTCACTGTAGAAAACTTGTAGTCTCAATTTGCTCCTCTTGTAATTTTCTGGAAAACTTTGATACTGTCTTACATCTTCATTTTTAACAGTTTTTAGTTCACTTGTTAAGTCCTTTTCCTTCACATGGCTACATGTAATACTAACTTACATGTTTAATTGGTAAGTGCATTAGCCATGGCTTTAGGGAAAGCCTTAATCTAGTTTCAGATAATCCTTGTGACTTTTACTCTTCCTGTCTCTAGCAGAGTAAGGATTTGTAGTGTCACGTTGGAGTACTAACGTCGCTAGCTACAGAACATATGAGCTACAACAATGTGATGCATTTAGAGTAGCTTATTGCCTAGTACAATTTAAAGTATATTTTATAGCTTCTGCACCAATCTTCTAAAGTGTGACTGAGTACTATATTTCAGCCAGTGCCATTTATCTCATTAAAGATATAGCTGAAGCTACTGTGCTATCAAACAATAAAACTAAACTGTGAGTTCATCCTGCTTTTATCTTGTAATATGGCTGCAGTTTGAAAAGAACCAGACAGCCTTGATAGTCATTTTCAAAATTACAAAAATAATTTTCAGATACCTCAAAATTTTTTGCCAGTCTTTGCAAGAATGGAGATGTTACAAGCAATTAGAAGAACAGTTATATTAAATTTTAAAAAGATTAAGAATTACTGGAAGATTTAACTTCTAACTAGCAAACATATTCCCTGGTTACTGTGGTGGATAAAGCTGTTAGTTAGTCCCTTGCTTTAATTACATGTCTGAAGAAATTTAATGGAGACTATGTAGCAAGGAAATTTTATATCAGAAGCAGAGAAGCTATTAACACTAAATTTGAGCTCTTGATTTACATGTTAGTGTATGCTAAGCAGCTTCATCCTCATCAGCTAGTGTGTAGTTAGATGCCGTTCTGTATTACTAAATAAACACACTTTAGGCAGCCTCTTAGAGCAGGATGGTTGGTGTTGAGCACCTAACATCCATTGGAAACCACAGTTGCAAAGTGGTTTTGATTTAAAACAAACCTAAACCAAGGTCAGAATTTTCCAGTATGCTGATTATCCTTATAGACGTGTGCACAGCAACATAAATATCTCGTTGGCACTGGTGTATAGCATGTATGTCACTAATCCTAAAGAATGCAGTGTAGTTATGTGG
Organism: Hylia prasina; assembly: GCA_013397195.1. Classification (NCBI taxonomy): domain Eukaryota; kingdom Metazoa; phylum Chordata; class Aves; order Passeriformes; family Sylviidae; genus Hylia; species Hylia prasina. The sequence goes on from VYXD01002332.1 coordinate 469,770, forward strand.
TGTAGTATTAAATGAGTTTTTCAGTTGTGCTTTTAAATTAAAAAAAAAAAAAAATCCCCAAACCAAACCTGAAAAAAATTCGAAAGCATCATAGGTAAGGACAGTTAAATGTCTTTCAAACATCTGGTCTCAGTTTTTAAAAAATCTGCTCTGGATTTATCTCAGTGACTCAGTTAATTTGACTCTTGATCACAGTCTTAATTTTTATTTTCTAATGAGAAAAGTCTCACTTAAAATTAGCAGGTCCAATTAAAATGAAATGTTTGTGTGCATGTCAGGTTCCCAGACAATTGTATTGTGTAATCCTGCCCTTCACTATTCTGACAAGCTGAAGAAACGTTTCCAGTAGAGGAATCAATCAGAAGTAATGAATCATCATCTGTGGGGAGATGAGGGGGGGAAAAAAGGGCAAAAATAATGTCCTTTGTAAATCAATTTACCTTTGAGTGAACTCCTGTTACCTCTAGAAAGGTTATAACCTAGAATAGACCCTCATGCTGCAAAGCAGTATTCAAGTTGTTGTATTCACCTTCTGTACTGGGCTGACATAGAAGGGAAGATCCCCAGCTGGGGAAGTAGCTTCCTTCAAACCTTTGATCCCAGATTCTGTTCCTGTTCTACAGTAGTCTTAGGAAGTGTCTGATTCCTCTTGGTTAAATGTATTTCCAGTGTTGCACTGTGTTCTGAAGGAAATAGTCCAAGTTTACTTTTTCTGTTATATTATCTGTCATTAAAGGAAAAAAAAGTTAAACTTGTTCTGTGTTATCTTCTTTCCTTTGTTAGTGTATATTCTGTAGAAACCACAAAGAAGTTATTGTACTTCAAGAGGAAAGCTATGCAGATGTCAACTGTTCTTTGTGGTAGGAGCCTTAAATGGAGTTCCAAGGTGAAATTATTTACTGCAGATAGGAACTTGTTTTATTTCTGAAGTAGGATTTAATCGTGATATTACAGTAATCCTATTCATGGTGTGTAAGTTGCAGAAAATGCAAGGCTGAGCTAAAAATCACTTCCAGTACAACGCAGTTCGCTGCAAATTCTTATGGTCTGTCAGACTTCTACTTGAGTACCTTGATTTGTCTTTCCTTCTTTAGAAAAACTTGTGTGACAATTTTGAAGTAGTCTCTTTAAATGACTGAAAAGAAGAGAGAGAGCATGCCACAGTAGCCACTTTCTTAGCTATGTTCATGTTTATGTAATTGGGGGGCACAACATTATCCATTTCTACTTTACTAAATAGGCCAAGGATGTTGCATATCTGTTTCAAGACTTTGTTTGGGGGTGGGTTTATAAGCAATATTATCATGCATGTACTGAAGGTGGTGAAAGCATATTTTGAACAGTGGAGTACCTCAGTTTGTATCAGCAGAAATTGGAAAATAAGTTGGTGCGTGTTTTATTGGTTTAAGAGTCTCAAAAGAAAGGATAGTACTGGGCCACTTCAGATAAGTAACACCCTGGCCTAATCCAGTATTCTTTTTCTCCTACCAAGGCAGCTACAGAGACCTGTCAAGCTCAGTGTTTTGACTCTTGTTGCAGCTGATGTAATAGGCACTTTAGCATGTAACAGGAATACAGATGTAAAGAGGTATGGTATTGAGAAGCAATTCTACAAGTTGCACTGTCACAATTAGTAACCCTTGATGGAATTTCTTTGCCTATAAATGTATGTTTTGACTAAATTGAACCTGTACTACTGTTTTAACAATTCTTGGCAATTTATGTTTGGATTGTGCTTTTCACAAAGATTCTTGACGCTTTCTTCTGGGCGGTAGTTTGCAGTTTTGATCTCTTTGTTGAGAATGGATCAGTAGAGGTGATATGACGAGAAGGTAACTAACTTGAAAATGTGCATAACTATGATTAGAATGAGATTGTTTAGGGAAAAAAGACAGCTGAAAAAGAGAGGAAATTGTTAGAAAAATGGCAGGTTGAAAGATAACATTTCCAGTGAAAGAAAACACTTAATGATTGTGACTTAGCTTTAAAAAACCAGTAAAACTTGTTAACTTAAAACTATATTCTAAGTCCTGTGTAAAATTTGTATTCAGAAGCAGCAGCATTTAGAATTGCTTATCTGATGACCTATGAATGTGTTTCTATATTGTGAAGGTTATTGTATTAAGTTGGAGTATGTAAGGATTTCTTTGACTCTTAGTAGGCATAGAGCTGAGGCACTTAAACTAATTTCCCAGGAAGCCTTTTATGGGTTGATTTACTACTGTATTGTAAAAAGATGTCTCAGGAGCATAATATTTAGCTGGCTATAAATTTTAGATTTTACTGCACATTCCACATCATCTGTTGGAGGATGGGGGGAAAACAAATTCCAAACAATGACACTAAAACTTATGGTGTGGAAACCATATCGTATTGGGGGATGATTTGCTTGGTGGTTCTTCTCATGTCTAAATGCTGTTATGTTTTACATCATCTGCTCTAGAAACCCTGTGCTGCAGAAATTGTACATTCACATGATTGTGAAGCTAGGTTGAATAGTACTACAGAGTGGAATTTTGTTAAACACTGATTTTTTTTTTTCTAATTCTGATATTGATGCAAGTTCTGGGAAGAGAACTTGTGAGCCACATTTCTGTACCTCTGCACAAAAGTGAAGAAAAGTGTTAGTTTCATAAGTTACTAATGCAGGTGCTATATGTCTCTGAATTTTAGGAAAGCTACACACTTGTAATAAAAATGTTACTGCAGAGAATTAAAGGTTTTGAAGTTCTTGCTTAAATCTATTTATTTTTTTTTATTCTATCTAATCCTGTTTCAAGGCCTTAAGATCAATCTACTTAAAATAAATCAACCCCACTGGTTTGAAATACATTATATAGGATTCTTGATAATTCACTCAGTCTTTCAGAACCCTCTTCTTTAGTGCTTTAGTGCAGACTGATGCAAATCTGTTGGGTACAAACAGGTTCTAAATGTTTATTTAGTATTGCCAATTCTTGCAGCATTTGGACTATTGGGCTTCTCATGTTAAGAGTTGCTGAGGTATGTTGTTCATAAGAGACTGTATTGAGACAAAATAGTTACATATGTTATTTAGGTGATGATGAAAGTCATTAAAACCTAATGTTTTAGGGTTTTGCTTAACCCACATGACATTTTTTTTAGACTTGCGTATTGACTACTTTCTTGTCAACCCTGTTTGGGAGGAAAATCTTACTTAAATATTTTCCAGTGTATAAAAAAACCCCAGAAGTCAAAAGCCCATACTGCATACAATGTTAAATATTCAGTATTTGTGCGTGTATTTGAATACTTAGATCCGTAACCATTTAAGTTGTATGCATGTGTGTGTAGACTCTATTTTGTTTCATCAAAATAATGTGACATCAGTAAAAAGTGATATGAATCACGACAGACATGGTGCCCTGGTATCTAAGATACGTCAGCATGCTGATAAGTTACTTGCTTTCCTGCTGTGAGAACTGGTTGCTGCATTTGATTCTTTAGCCGAATACAAACTAAATTAAATCTGTGGTGACCTATATTGTGCTGTAGCTAATGACCCAGTTAACCTCTGGTTAAGTTTCTGTCTCTTGGTGTCCTGGGAACAGGGACATGTTTATTTCAGTAACCACAAACCTTTAGAAATGCGCCACTGGCATTTATCATTCCAGAGCTCTGTGTTCTAACAGAAATTAGCTAATGGGCCATGAGGGTCTGCAGAAGTTTTAGAATGCCAATGAGGAGCTTTCTTTCACTTTTCCTCCACCCTGATTTACATGACTAAGCTTTTAGCTTTTCTTGATTTTGTTTTTGTTTCTTGAGTATTGATCTGTCTCCTGTAGAGGAAACAAACTATTTGCTTAAAGTGCAGGAGTACATTACTGCTGGCGCTTCTCAGGAGCTCCTCTCTTTTTCATGCTTTAAATTAAGCAGTACAGATGTTGGCAGGGAAATTTGCAGCTGATGCCATTCTATTATTGAATGGCTGTGTTATGCAAATAAATCTGAATATAATCATAAAATAATAATGAAGATCTTGTCTAAGGGCAGATCTGAATACCACTTTTCTGATGCAAATGGGATTCTCTGGCACCTGGGTGGGCTCATCCATGAAGTATATGTTCTTTTTAAGGAAGTGAAGTTATACAACAATCAGCTGAAAAATGCAGAATGATGATTCACACCCGTTCGTAGTAGCAGTTCATACTGTCTGTGTCACAGATCTATTAAATAGTGCATAATCCAAAACAACCTCAGCATTTCCTGACAATTAGAACAGTGAGTGCTTACAGGGTGAGGCCTTGAGAAGCAGCTGTTCTAGAGCCAGTCCTTTCTGCACTGTGTTCCTTGAAATTTTTACCATAGATTTCCTTTGGAGATAAAATCACTACTTATTTTTTGTTTTGCCTGTGGCAACAATAAGAACAACTAGGAACAACTTACTCAAAGCTCTGAAAAAAGCTGACAGAAACACTTCTACAGCAATCCTGGGTCCTTTGTTATCCATGTAGAGAGATGGCTTTGGCAGGAGAGTGTGGTATTTTGGGCTGTTACAGGACACTTGTTCAGACACTTGTTTTATTTGGGGACTTTTTATGACATAAGAATCACTTCTTGATGATAATACGTTGCAAATATGCAATATCTAGAGGAACGGGAGAAATTTCCAGGAACAGATTCTTGGGAGCTTGGTCTGTTCAGTCAAGTGGCTTAGGTCACCACACCAAATAAGTGGTGTCTTTGCTTGGTGTATGCCATGGGTTATGTTCTGCAATTTTACATGAGATAGCTACCTGCACCAACTGGGGAGAACTGGCATACCCTTTAACCTGTCCTCATTTCCTTGTTACCTGTAAAACACATTTAACATAATAAAAACATTCCTGAGACAGTGCTGTACCAATGGTATTGCTTGCTGTGAAAACACTGCCATCCAAATGGGACTTTGCGTATATTCTACCTGGTAGTTGAACCGATTTTTTCCTCTGTTTTAAGAGCATTTATGTAAAAGATCCACCATATTGTATCCTACTGGGCATTGCAGCTCTTCTCCTTTTTGTAAAGTTGGAAAAGAAAGAGTGAATCCGTAGAAATAATACTGAAGTTGTGGTTTGTTATGTGGTTACAATTTGGCTTTGTGCCTAAACATAAATGATGAAAATCTGTATTTTCCTTGGATTTGTTTTGTATTGTTGTTCTTATGGCAGCAGAAGGCATAGAATATCATCCCGTCTTGCTTTGGTTTTCTTGAAAATTCAGTCAAAACAAAAGGAATTTTAAGTTGTGAAATATTAAATCCCTCTCTCTTTTCTGACTGGAGCATCTGGAAAATGAGAACTTTTTCTGTCACTCATCTGAGAGTACAGGGAATTCTATGTATAAAGGCAGTTAAAGTGCCCCACAGCTTAGTCCCTAGTCTTTTCTTTTTATGAGCTTATTCTGTCAGGGTCTGTTAGTTTTGGTATTGTTAGCTGTTTAATGGGATTTCAGACTTGGTGGTGGAATCCATGGGTCCTTTGCCTGTTTCAGCTCTGAGTGTTCCTGCTGCTAGAGGAAAAAACCAGCTGTGACTGACAAGATTGGAATGACACACAGTGTAATTACCTTATTCATTAATTTATAAGGTAAATTGCTTCTCTTGGTTAGTGGTTAAAAAGAACCAGATTGAAAAGTTTTGAAAGAGTTCTGAGTATGCTTTTTATATATTTCAAATCCTGAGATCAGTGACATCTCTTGTGATTAAAAAGAAATCAATGAGAGAATTTACTCCTGTATAGATATATCTGATGTTCCTATTAATTTGTGCAAATTTTCAGTTGCTGCTATTAAGCCAAGAAGAACTTTTTCAGATAGAAGACTGAACCTGAATTCCTTCAAGACCAGGTAAGAAAAATATACTGAATTTATTATACTATGTTCTAGATAATGTTTCATGTGGTAAGTGTTCAGGTTAAGTTTTATGAGTAAAAATAACTTTACCCTCTTGTTGATGGGGCAGTCTGATGTCGTGCATTAATTCATCACAAGTAATTTCTGAGTATCTCACAATGCAATGAACTGTGATTAACTTTTTAAGGTGAAGATAGGAAAGTATGAGAAAGACAAAGGAAAAAGTTAAAGCATTTCTGAAATAGTATTTCAGAAAGAAATTTCAGAAATTCTCTTGACTGAATATGACTCTCATTGCAGGTGCATTTGCAAAAAGGGAAAAGGTTTTTTAAGATATTTTGAATTATCACCAAAGATTTCATACACTACTTGATGAATATCATAATAAATAATATCTCTGAAAAGCTTCTGTTTATAGGAAAGATATTGCCTCTGTAATGGTTCCTAATTTCAATTACTTAACTGAACTTATCAGAGATTCTGTTCTTGTTTGATTTCTTTCTTCAGTGCACTGTGACACTTGCAGGAAGGTTAACTGCCACTGCCTATATTGTGGGCACTTGAGGACACTTTAGATACTACCACTGTTTGTCTCAAAGGGCTGAAAATACTTGGCATAAATATTCTATAAGATAGAAATGGTATGACGAAGCTCATCTCCTATATTTGTGCTTGAAAATAGTTCTGTTTTAGGTGTAAACACTAATGGAAAAAACAGTATGTTGGCACTAGATTTGTATTTGAAAGGCAAATATGTAAAAAACAGAGTTGGATTTGGACCTTACAAACATTGCTGTAAGTTGTCTGTTAATGACATTTGTGAATCTAGTTGTTTAGCCTAAAGGATTTAATTTCAAAAGCCTTCTTCTCAAAAGTTAAAACGTAAATTGCCATAAAGCTTTAGGTGTAAGGACTACAGGAAATTAGTGCTGGCTGTTTATGGGTACTGATTCCATTACTATGCCCAAGATTTGAATACATATTTAATGTATTCAAATCTATCCTGTTACAGTTTTCTTTTTAAACAGTATACCTAAAAACTCTGAAACAAAGTACCAAGCTTCTAATTACCTACCTCTTTTTCTCTTTTCTCCTCTTGGTGCTTCCTAATTTTTGTGAGAAGGACAACAATTCATCTGCCAAGTAGTTTTCAACACAGAGTGGAGAATTCAAGTAACTTCTGTCAATCCACTTTTCTTCCAGGCAGAATTTAACAAGACGTTGTGATCTCTCCAGGTACTGCAGATGCTCAAGACTGAAAAAAGAACCTTCCCTTATACCACAATGTTTTCCTAAACCAGATGCAATGCTAAAGCCTTATTGCGAATGTTTATAGACAGACTAAAGTATGGCTGTGTTGAATTTTATTGAATTAGTTTTCATTATTTCAGCCCTTGAATATATGTAGAATAACTAGGATTTTTTTTTCACCGTCCAATGGCCTTGAAGCCTGCAAATGTCACTCTTTCTATTAAACCCAGCTGGCCAAGTAAAACTCTGCAGTTGGAAAGTTTTCTGTATGGAAAAATATTCTTGATTTGGAAGGTGAGAGGCAGCTGTTAAACCCATGAATTTAATACCGAAATGAATCTGCGTATGCCAGGACAAGAATAGAATACGGCATTAATTTGGAGTCAAGTGACTTCAGTACCGTTGCACTGGGATAATTCAATAGGAAGAGACAAGGCACTTACTCTTGCCTCTCTAGATCATTTCTCTTTGAAGATGTCTTTACCATCCAGGAAAAAAGTTGGCATTTAGGCAGATCTGTTCTATTGTATTTCTTATTGATTGTTTGTACCACACAAAAGTTTCTTCCTATATGTATTTGTGGAGGTCTTTTGAAATTTGGTTCACTTCACATTTTATAAAGCTCAAGATTGATAATGAAGGGAAAGGCAACTTTTTAAAAAAAATTCTGGTTAAGAATCTTGAATCATCTGCCAAGTGTGGCTATGCTATACACCCATCCACATGGCTCTGTAGGAGATAGACTACACAAGCTCTCTGCTGGTGTATTGTGTGGTCTCCGAAAGCTCCTGGGTGGATGGAGGTGCACTGCTGTCCTGCTGCTGCGCAGGCACGTGGCTTCCTTTGCTCTGAGATGCTGCGTATCAGATGCAGCTGGTGAATTTTCTGAACAGAACAGGAAAAGAGAGTCTGGTCTACTGTAAATGTGATGTCTGGGAAGCCTTTGCATTTAGCTGTGTGGTCAGAGTGGGGATGCTTTACAGAGCCACAAGTGAATGTATGCATATGTGCTTTTCATTTAACTGTGGCTTGCCTAGAGGAGCAAGTAGGCCTGTCAGTCTTTCAGTGCTGCTCTAGCATGGACCCAAAGGATCCACACGTTTCAATGTGATATGCGTTACGGAAATTTGGAATTCATTACTTTTGAGGTTTTTTTGAAGTGTCTTTAAATGCATGCACAAAGCCTATAAACAATTTAGATGCAAATGTTGGTCATTCACTTGCACATTGAACTTCAACTCTTCCTCCTTTATTCTGCATTTTTTTTCATGATGACTACAAGCAGAACTCAAAGAGGTTTCCAGAATTTTATTGTGAAATGAGAAACACTTTTAAATTTGCAGCATTAGGGAACTTCTCCTAATGCTTACTTCAGACAAGACCTTGCCTTGCCTAAGGTATGAGATAACATGGATACAGAGGAAAAAGCTGCATGTTCAATATAGATGCAAAAAAGCTTTAGATGCTGCAGATTATCAATTATTTTGCATGAATAATTATAGCATCTTGCAAATAAGTAGGATTTGGCTGAGACCAAAACTGCAAATTATTTATAATAACACTGCATTCAGATTTAAGTTCCAGGAAAATCTTTCCCTAGTCACAAATGTCATACTCGAGGGATGAAACTACAGACAGTTTATACCATGTAAAGCTTGTTGTACTAATAGCTTCTTTGAGCTTTAGAATATTTTTAGAAACTATTGCTTTTTTGATAAGGAAATGGTATATAATGATGGTGTATAATGACTTTGAAGTGAATATTGTAGTTCGTTAGATGTTTTGTTTTATAATTGTAGTATCCACAAAATTTAGAGATTGTTGAGAGAGTGAGAGCCAAAGCATTATTCTAACAATGTAAGTTTGATTTACTGTCATGGCTATGCCTGGAAATAGCTGGTAAAGAAACTTATTAATACCTGCTTTATCTTTATTTGGAAAATAAAATTTGATTTTGCAACATCATTTTATATGCAACAGGAAAAGAAAGTAAAATGAGTCAAGCAGTTTGTGAAAACTTACACCAATTTTTTATGTGTAATACTTTTGTGTAATTGTTATGTGAGCCTCCAACATCTCTTTTTTTTGGGGAAGGTTCTTGGTGATAGAACACCTGACCCTGAACCCAGAGAGTTGGTAAGGGCTATCCTTGTGTAGTTAGCAGCCATGCAGCAGAGAGGGAGGATGCAAACCATGTACCTGGTATGTGAGAGAATGGCAGAACTATACAGAAAACTTGCTTTCCCATGTTAAACATTTGCCACAATCAAATGTGTGTTAGGGGATATATTTGGCACTTCACATAACCCTTCATACACAGCAACTCTTGCCCTCCTCCCATTCCTCATCCAGAAGGTCTTGTTTTTATTTTGGTATGACTGACTTTGAAGTAAATATGACATAAAGTCAGTATGAAGCAATATGCAGGGATAGGAAAAACGCTTTCTGGGAAGCGCAAAAAGTAATGAAGCCTGTGAAACCTGATATGTCCAGTTTGGGTTACTGTGCAGAGAATGCTGTCAGTCCAACACGGCCCCTATTCACACACTTTGAATGGGGTTTGTGCCCAATATTTGTTTAATGCAATTAGAAAGAAAGAAAAAAAATGATTTGTGCCACAATATATAAGTTTTACTAAATTTAAATCTTTGAAAAAGCCCCCAGAAATCTTTGGAAAAACCACCAAAATATTTTCGTTATTGTGAAGTATAAATCTGCAATTAAAAGAAACTGGAAAAAAGAAAATATTGGCTTCTGGAAAACTGGATTCATACTTGGTTGTGATGAACAGAAGTAATTGATTTCACTCTATTCACTCTAAATCAGCTGGAAACTTGGCAGTAGATTTCAGCTTTCACTTAAGTGAGTTGTAGAACCATGGATGTCTTTTCTGATGTGGCTTATGGCTGATAAATTTTTGTGTTACTTTGGTAAGCAGATGTTAGATGGGAAAGGATCTTACAGGGAACTAGATGTTGAAGTAGATCGGTTCATAATGCAATCAAGCAGGCATATATGACTTGCCTATGAAACAAATCTTTCTTTGTCTTTATTTACTTGCTTGGATTTTAAACAAAGGGAAAAAATTGGTGGTTTTCTGTGGTTTGGGTGGTTTTTTTTAATTTGTCTAAATTAATTTTTTTAGTTTGAGCACTGAATGTTAAGAAGTGGTGAGAAGTCTGAGATGGAGGAAGTATATATAGGACTTTGAGACAATGTCCTTGTTGTTTATTACTTTGCTGATAATACTTGAAATGTGTGTTAGGTTGTGGGTTTTTCATGTTTTTGTTTGTTTTTTTTAATACCGACTGTTACCTATTCCCTCCATGTATAATAACAGATGTGTTGTTTTCATTCTATGCTTATTGCTGGGTAGATCACTTTGAATTTTAGTACTTAAACTGTGTCAAGATTGCTTTTTCTGCCTTTTGATTAAGCATTCCTGTTCATTAGAAATATGAAATCTCAGACACTCCCATGGTAAACTTAAGAAACATGCTTCCACTGGTTATCTCCTAGTACAGGTTATACCTACACATACTTGGATAAAAAACAAAGATGAAAAAGATCAGAGAAATGACAGACAGGAATACAACTTGTTATATGTGAAACTACTTTCTTACTGTAAGTTCCTTTACATGTTACATGTGGCCAGGCAAATGTCTGACAGAGGGTACAGTTGCACACACTGTATTGGGCTATGTCATACATGGGACACCATAGATGAGTTGTATTTGGGCTTTTGTTATTTATTTATTATTTTGTATCCTGCCTCTTATATCTCCTTTTAAAAAATACTGGTGTTGCAGATGCACACTGTATGCATAGTGCTGCATTTTAAACTGTCCAAATTATGAATGTGCTTTTAAGACAATTCTTCTTAAATCTGTTACTGTAAATGGATGAAGCACCAACATTTTTATGCAGGCATGAATGCCATCCTAAATTGATATATTTTGCAGATGATATTACCTTCTTTATATCTCAAAATGCAATAGACATTTTGATCGCTTGATGTGAAATTGTCTTGCAAAGTTGCCATGAATGTGACTGTGACAGTTATTCCTACATGAGTCTATGCTGACCACAAAGTTCACCAAGTTGTGCTTGCTTCATTGAAACATGGCTGGAAGGTTGTGAGTCTTCAGCAGTAGCTGTGATTTCAGGTTTGCTTTGCCAGTGTAGCCCTCAATGAAAAAGAGAAAATGTTTCAATTTTAATGTCTCTCTGTCAACCAGAGATTTATTTTCACATGTTTCGTCTGATCAGGCTGTGACAGTTTCAATTTGGCTTTGTACACTGGTGTACACTGTGGTATACTCAGAATGACTGTAGAGAAATACAGATACTCTTCTGTAAGAAGCTATGACATGCTGGTTTCCACTTTGAACTAAATTCTAAAGAGGAGCAGTATTTGTTTCTTAGTAGAAGCCTGAAGCTATTCCGTCTGTAAATGTGTGATGCAGTCTTACAGTTGAGAAAGCTGCAGTGACACGTCTGTGCCAGAATTCTGTCTTTTTAATGCTAATTCTTCATGTTTCTCCAGACGTGTCCTCTAATCTGTGTGGCGTATGATCAATCATGAGTCTGAATGAACTATGTTTCAAATTTAAGGTATGTTTAATTACCTGCGTAAAAATGTACGAGATTGAAGAAGCTGCCTCCTTTAGACCGCTTCCAAATTTCTCTTGAACATTCTTGTAATGTTAGAGCAGTTGTTTGAGTAATGCTAACAACTGAAACCTTTGTTTAGAAATAAGGTGCAGTAGATTATGCTTTATGTAGCTTTACATGCACAAAACAGTTAGTGCTAGTTCTGTTGTGCAATACCTATCAATAACAATAACAAGCTTTTGGTGGTTTCGTGGTAAACTGAAATCTTCTGTTGTCTCTTTTGATTCTGCTTCTCTGTCACAGAATAATGTAGGCTAGAAGGGACCTGTGGAAGTCATTTAGTTGAATTCCTTCCAAGCAGGAGAGCACTTAAAAATTAAATTGTAGTTTAGTACTGCTGTCCCTTGCTTAAATATGAGCTGTCTCCTTCCAAATGAGGTCTGGCTGAAGTAGTATTATGTCTGACCTATTAATTCCATCCAGTCAGCCTCTGGGATGGCGATGGGCATCTCTGATGTCTTTGCTAATGGAGAGTGCAACAGGGATGCCAATTTTCAATGAGGAGATGTCTTTATTGCATTAAGTTGGAGAAGTTACTCAGGAAAACCTGGAGTAGTTGTTGAATAGCTCAGTTTTCCTTATGACAAGTCTAAAATATGTCGCAAATATCATCCACTCATCAAAGCATGTGCCACAGATAATGAGGAGACAGTGTAGCTCATGGAGATCTCTGCTGTTACAGCTAATTTAATTTTATGATATTACTGTGTTGTTCCTCTAACAGAGAATGGCCTGCCATGGGGCGGAGGCAGTTACTGAACCTGAAAAGAGCCAGGAACCCGAACTGAATGCAGTGTAGGATGCAAAACCAGGGTACTGTGAGCTATTTGGTTTGGTGTGGCTGGATGCTAGTTATTTTCTACATGAGGGGATCCAGCTGAGTCTTCCTCTCATCTGTAAATGGAAGGAAGATGCTTAAGGTGATTATGGCTGTCTGAGTGACTGATAATGACTAGACTAGAGTCACCCAAAGGCTGCAGAGTATAGTAGTGATTTTTTCCTAGCTTGAGTCTACATGCTGTTTCATTGATAGCTTCCATTCTCCTCCACCAGCATTACTTCAGCTCTTGCCGGGTTCAGAGAGTTATTCTTATTGGAACTTTATTTTTTATTTCTCTAATTTAGCCATCAAACAGTTTATCCTGGTGGCTAGAAAGGAGTTACAGCTGAAATTGTTGGAAAGGATAAGGGAGTAGAGGAGACCAGAACGTCTCTTCTGTTCAGTTATTCATGTGTGGTGGTTGGTTGGTATGAAGGTAGGAGCAAGGAACTTTACATGTTGGATTTTGGATTTATTTTATTACTCAAATTCAAATAAGATGTGTATTTTTTTATGGTAACAATAAAAATTAAAAACTGCAAACAGTCTGCTCTGCCTGCTATTAGCATCTTTGAAGCTGAATATCTTTTTTTATTCCCCTGCAATTATTTTCTGTGTTCTGTTACAATTCCTTGCTACTGCCATTAGTTTAGAAAGTAGCTGCCTTTCACTGACAGTGTGTTGCAGACAGTACTGTATTCCATGTGATCCACAAAGTGTTTACAAAAATATGACTGGTAGCAAATTTGACTTGTCTTACTTTCTTCAAATGCTATATTATCTAGGCCATAGAATGAAATAGTTACCTAAATAATTTATCATGAAGCTTTTGGGAGATCTGCACTGGATCTTATAATGTAAGCACATTCCAGTTTAAACTAAGACTTCAGAATAACAAATTAATGAAAAATAGCAGACGCTTCCTATAGAAAAATATCTGTAACTGGTTTTCTATTTTGGAAGAAAAATGTCTTTTCAAATTGGAACAACAGTTGTTACAATTAGTGAAAAATACAGTAGATAGTTTTTAATGTCCACAGAATAATGCTGACATTTTCCACCCAAGTGCACCTTTTGTCTTAAAGGATTTTCACAATAAGAATATCATACTCTGTAATACACATTTATGTCAAAATCAATATGCAAGACATGGTTAAAAGATGAGTACAGTGGGTATTTGGACATCAGTTTTTATTGACGCTGTTCCTACACTCTGTACACGTCGAGGCAATTAATGGCAGTGTTGCAATCCTTCAAGAAAAAATAATTATCCCTGCTAATTCCCAGTGCTCGTGCTTCCTTAACCCTGTTTTCTGATAGCCCAGCAGGTTTGGAGAGCTGGTGTTTGTTTATAAAGAATGTTTCATTGCTTTGAAGGGAGGATGTGAGCATTTAAAAATTCAGCAGCTGTTTCAGGTCGCTTACAGCTTAAGAAGCTCTTTCGTTTTGAATGATTTATTTAGTTGGGTTCTCATTGAGACATTAGCAGTTTGCAGAGACTGTAACTATGTGAAGAAAAGATCCCAGTTTGTCAGCTTGGGGGAAGGGGAGTTTTGTAGTCAGAAAGAAAAAAAGCATTAGCTCATTTTGTGGGTCTGATGTGTTGGCTATCCCCAGATACAGTTCAGAAAGAAAAGTGCCTATTGGTCATGCATTAGTTATTAGAGACTGAAGAGTGGGGAAGGGGAGGGTGAGTGTGTGAGGTTAAAAGAAGGTAGCAGAGATTGGATTAGGATATTCTGAAAGACATCAGAGAAGGTACATCTCTGCATATTGTATTTTTTAGAGGAAAAACTAGAGTCGTCAGAACTATGAGCAGGTATGAAGATGAAGTTGAGCTTTCCCCCAGCTTGAGAATAAGATATAGTACATGAAGTTAAAAAGAAATAATTGAAGTGCTAAATAAGACATGAGTGTAAAGTATGTACCTCTTAACTGACTCATCTGCTATGACAGTTCACAACACTAGGAAGTTTGTCAGATGTATGGCACAAAAAATAATTCAAAATTAATTTAACAGTAATGCTAAAGTCATTAGACGCAAACTTCATCTACAGGTGTAAATTAATAATTTCTAGAAATCAAGAAGAATGATGGATGTCACCTGCGTAAGTTGGCGTGCTTTGGCTGAACATGTATTATCAGGGTGATAAAGGATTTCACCTTTTTCCGTTTAGTTGTGCCTGTAAAGTCATGGAGTGTTTTAGATGAGTTCTGAGGATAACATGCAAGAATAGAGTTCACTACAGACTAGTTAAAAATGTGTACTGATTCAAAAATTCTTCAGTGGGTTCTTGGAAATTGACTGATGATATATGCATTGCTAGCCACAGCAAGTTTTGCTTTTCAGTTTATCTTTCATTTAGTCATCTTGTCTACAAAAAACAACATTGTCTAAAGAGAAAGGGTCAGTTAAAGATGACAAATTGCACAGTCTGAGACACTTGTAGAGATAAATTTATTTGACTGTTTAACCAGGGGCACATGTGTCGCGCAAGAATTGTGCTTATTACTGTGCTTGAGGGCAGTTGATGTAATGTTTTTGCCCCCTATGAAATATAGTACGTCTATCAATAGCAGAAATAGTAAATTACGTCCAGGATCTTTAGTCTCATTCAGTACAATACTGAACCCAGGGAGAGGTGGCTAGTCTCAAAGTAATCTGCAATAGTGACCGGGTGAACTCCAGGTAAGAGTAAGTTAAATTCAGTATATACGTTTGTCTACACAGGTCCCAAGCAAGTTAGCCACTGACATTTTTTTTCATGGATTTCTGACTTTATTGGGGTTGAACCATTCATCTGACCTTTCATCCCCTATGAAAGGGGAAATATGATTTGGTCCAAACCTGACATTTGTAATACATCTTTAATGGGCTTTGATGCACTTGAGAAGAGAAAGTGTTCTAGTACAGCGTGAGGTTCTACTGGGTAAATTGAATGGATTGTACTGTGCATGGTTAAAAGCACACACAGGTTGTAGGCTCTCTTAATGTTTCTGCGTCCATTGGATAGAGATGAATGGGGCCAGTGTGCTTGAGAAAAATTATTAGGGAGGCTAGGGTGTGGTGTTTTAGGCCAGAAAGATTCTTGGCTTTGGAAGGAAGCAGAGACAACTGGCACAAGGAGCTTTATGGTTTTGATGAAATGGCTTGAAAGTAAGAAGAGATGGCAGTTAAAACAGAGGGACTGAACTTTACAGGGCTGTGGATCAATGTAAGCTGTACTGAGCGAAGCACTGGAATATGATTTGTGAAGCATCCCTAATACTGGCAAGGGGATGAACTGAATAATAATCTAATATGGGACACAGTCCATGGTTATAGCTTTCATTTTTGGCTATCTGTGGAGTTGAAGACAGATTAGTGATAAACAGTTTTTCTTTCTGCTTTATTTTCTTTGTGCCCATGAGCTTTGCTAACATGTTTTAATAAAAAGCTGATCTTATGCACTGCTCAAGCTTTAGGCCTGGGTGTTTATGCTGCCTTCTAATATTACCTCAGAGGTAGCGTTCATGTATTTCTGAGAATATCTATGTAAAAGTATAAGCCTAATTGAAGAAGTATGTAACCTCCATATTTGCTGATTTTAGGTGGATTTTTCCCTTTCAAGGCCTCTGAGTACCTTCATAAAGCACTACAAAGCTATAATTAATAGTCAGAGTGAAGTCTGGACTGGTGAAGTCCACACTGTTCCAGAACATAAATATGATCTGTTTATTGCCTGTAATATCATTACTTGTTTTGTTGAACAGTAATTGATGTCAATTATAGATGATGTCTATAAACTTGAAGTTGTGTTGTTTATCTGCTAAGGACTTTGAGAGTGTGATCTTCTAACTCAGCTACGGTAGTATAGAGTATTCCAGTAGTATACAGTATTCCATCTGTAGAGTAAAAATTGTCTAGGGACATAAATTACAGCAATTAAAATTAGCTAGAGGAGAAAGAATGATGCATTATTAATTGGCATAGTCATTAAAGGGCTGAAAAGAACCTAAAAGAGATACAATGTCAATACACAAGCACTAAAAGTGATGGGCAGTGTGCAAAGACCAGCAATTGTATTCAAAGCCTAAGGCCATTAAGACACAGGCAATTACGTGGAATTTTATGACTCTGGATTAAGATCACTCGAACATACTAACAATATGATAAAATGGAAATTTTTTAAGAATGGTGCTGTTCAGATGCTTACTCTGAAGACTGGTATAGTACTGCAACTAATTTCTACCTAAAAATGTGTAGCACTTTATTTTAAAGAAATTGGAAACAACAAAGAATTGTAAGGAAATCCCATCTGTAATTTGATGAATTTAGGCAGAAAGTTAACGTTTTTCAGCATTAAATATAATTATCAGAGCTCCTATAAAGAAGATTAAACCCTGGTACACTTAAGAATGAAGATTTAATTAGGAATCTCTTTATACCTCAGAAACAAAGTCTTGCTTGTGTCATGCTGAGAAATAAAGCAGTGTCAGTAAGAGGCTC
The DNA here is from genome assembly GCA_013397195.1 of Hylia prasina. Taxonomy (NCBI): domain Eukaryota; kingdom Metazoa; phylum Chordata; class Aves; order Passeriformes; family Sylviidae; genus Hylia; species Hylia prasina. The sequence goes on from VYXD01002332.1 coordinate 486,857, forward strand.
ATGGTAGTGTTGCTGTATATCAGCTACTTAATTTTTCATAAAACTTCTTGTCAGTGAGTTTCAGTGATTTACCTACCTCAGCTAATTTGCTTTATTGGAAATAATGCTTGTTTTGTAAAATAGTCCACTTGCAGTGCTATAAATGCAGGGGGAAAATGGGGAAGGGGTCTGTTTTTCATGAGAGAACAGTTTTAATAATTGATTTGCAAAGCAAAGTAGGCTTCAGATACTGGAGGTGTTAGGACAGTAGTTTACTTGTTTTGACAACTAATGGGACAATGTATGTCTGCTGACTGCTAAGTGGAGAGTTCAAACATCTCAAGTTTTCCTCATCTAAGGGAACCTTGGGAATTTTTGACTTTTAAAAACTTGCCAATGGTTTCCTATTCTACTTGCTAAGAATTCAGATTTTTAATTCGTCTCACTGTCTACTCTGAAGTTTAAACACTGAATGTGATTAGCTTTGCTGAACAGATGTCGAATTGAATGGCCTCTGTTGATTCAGAGAATCTGAGTAGTGTCAGAGTTCAGTTACTATGCTTTCAGGAAAGCCTCCTGTTGCCAAAATGAGCTTTCTTTTCTCTATTTCTATGCCAGAGTCTGCATCAGCATGCAACTGGACTCAAGAAAAGCATGTATGTATAGCCGCTGAAAGAGCAATACATGCGTACAGCTACATCTTCTCTGAGCCACCCGTGCATTACTTGCTCTGCTAGCAAGTTGAGGGTGGCTCCCTGTTTGCCTGTATCAGACAGGTACTTTCTTGCCTGAATGACTATTTTTGATCAGTTAGTATCCTTCTGGATACCGAGAAGCAGATGTGCCATGACTCTTGCAGCTGTTGAGTCATGGTTAAAATCTACCATGTAACCTCAGAGACAGCAAGAGCAAGGCCGGCTTTACCTCCGTATTTGGTGTCATAGAAGAGTTTGCTTGTTCCAAGTTTAATGATTCAGCACTATCACTCTGAAATGGCTTTATTATATCCAGCACTTTATTATTTTAGCTTTGGATACTTTGCTGTTACATCTTCAAAACTGCATTGATTTGAATTAACTATTTGGTAGTTAGAGTGGGTATTTTATGATGCAATGTGCTTTATTATCGGTTTTGTTCTCTCAGGATGTTTCTGTGATTCAGTGCATGATAGAAGCAGACACTGGAATTCAAGGTCTCTGGGGTCTAAGTAACCAACAAACTTCTACTATTCCATTCCTGTCTTCCATTAATTTAGCTGCTGCTCTTTTCAGACTGCTAGGCTGTGTGACCAACTCATTGCCTGAAGCTGTAATCATGTCAATCACTAGAACTGAACGAGAATGGTGAATATTCGCCTCAAGTCATATAAGAAAATAGGTTTGGCTTGTATTTTCAAACAGTGTTTGATGTCAAAAAAGGAAATATGTTCCCACAAACTCAGCTATGTTCTACCTTGCTCCACTGGCTCTGATTTCATGCAATGCAACGTAAAATCAACGGCACGAAACCCAAGCAACCAAATGCTTCATCACTTAAACACTAACATTTAATACAAAATAGTAGTCTAAATTACACTGGTTTTACTGGAATTTACTGATTGGTGTGAGTGCTGAGCATTTTGCTTTAATTTACTCAAATTATGAAATATAACAGGGATACAATTGCATTGTTTGTACAGTGTAGTTATATTCCGCAGCATCTGACTTCGGCACTACTTTGCCACATAGTATCAGAAAAGTAAGTTGTTGGTTGTTGTCTCCTTGTGGATCTGTTTTTTTTTTTTTTTTTTTTTTTTTTTTTTTTTTT
>VYXD01002332.1:488690-502214 GCA_013397195.1 Hylia prasina
TTTTGTTTTGTTTTGTTTTGTTTTGTTTTGTTTTGTTTTGTTTTGTTAGTGGGGAACTAAAAATCATGCATAACCTGAATTGATAGGATTATTTAGATGAAGACACTTCTATTTTAAAAACGAAATATATAAAACTTACAAATGTGCTATAGTGATTAGTGAGAAATGTTTGTATTATTGATAATCTTTTTTAACTGGGGTAGGGGCAGAATAAGGAAAAATTGTAGAGAAATTTATCTTCAGTCAGTATTTGTTGAGCAATAACCTTTTCATCAAGTTTTTAATAGGTGGGAAGCCAGTTCTTACTTCCTTGTAACTTCCTCAAACTCTAGCACTGGAGTTGGTCGCAGCAACTACAAGCTAGTCTGAGTATCCAGACAAAGTAAAAGACCTCTTGAAAGGTGATGCTAAACTTTTGTGTTGCCTTTCAGAAGGGTTGAGTATTGTAGATATGAAGTACCATGTTTCCATCTGAGTAAATAGGAGGCCCTACTGCTCAGAATTGCTGTAAATAATGATAATACTAAGGAAGAAAGAGGTATCAGCTGAGGCCTTCTTACTATAAAAAGATAGGTTTCGTTTAATGTTATTTGAAACCACAATTCATTGATAACAATTACAGGGTACTGTCTTACAGTTCTCTTGACAACAGACCACAGGAAATAGAGCACACATTCTTGTTACAGAAGAAACAGGGATTATCTCCTGTAATTGTCCCTTATCTTGTAAGAACTTTGGAATGTGTTAGTGTCTCTTTGAGCTTTTTCTGGCAGCTTGACATGGTTGAATTTTGAGAAAAGACTGTACAGTTGTTTCCTAGGAAAAGGAAAAAAGCCTTTAAGAAAAAAAATTCTTTTTGTGTGTGTGTGTGTAAGAACTGTTCTCATGTGGAGCAGGGACTCAGCTTGGCTGAGAATGTTGTGGGAGTGGTCTTTCTGATTTAACAATCTTACTCAAGCACAAAAGCTAAAAACAGCGTTGGTTATATGATCCATGGTTTCATTTGCATGCCTAGCAGCTTCTTGGGGCGAAGAAAAACAACCTAACAAAACAGCCCCATTTTCTTTTGTAACTTCATTTTCTCTTCTTTTTGCTTTTTGACCAGTTAGTTTTTGCATATGCTGCCCTTAAGAGTGAACCCAGCAATGCAGAGATCAGAAGGCCTTTCCACCAGTAGTTGTTATGATCTGGCAAGACCCTGAACACCCCCAGAAATACAATCCTTGTATTTTGTTATTGCATTCTCCATGCTGAAGCATTTATGAAAATATTTTTTACTGTACAATTCAAGTGAGTGAGCTATACATGAATTACAGTGTATGAAAAAAAGCATTTCCTAAATTTTAATGTTTCCCCTTTCACTTTATATTTTTGCTTTCCTTTTGGATACGAGAGCTTGCAAATCTTACTGGATGCATGAGTAACAACATTGTAATTTTATTGTCTTGTGTTATAGTTACATGAAAAGGTAGCAGATTGTGAGAAACTGGAATTCAGAGAACTCACAGGTATAACAGGACAGGGCTTTGAAAATTTACTAGTAATTTGTATATATGGTACAGTCTTGAAATACTCAATTTCAAATTTCTTCCAAAGGACCCTTTCTTCTTGAAGTATCTTTTGCCAGACAGATGAAAATCTGGCCAGGGAAGTTATCCCATGCTGTTTTCACATATGTAGGCTAATGTGTACTGTGTTTAAAGATGCATCATTATTGATTTTCCTTTCTTGAGCTTCTTGTGTCATTTAGCACATTCTAAGAGGTCAACTGCACTTTAATAAACAGTTTATTAATAATCTTCATTCAGTTTGTGTAACCAGGGAACAGCACCTCCCCTGCAGTAGTGCCACCTTTCATATCAAGAATACTTTACCTGCATTCTTTGTGCCAAATCAAAGTCATGCTGTGGATGATACACCTTGCATATTCCCATTTAACTTACCAAATAAGTGATACTGGAACGTTTGCAGTGGCCTTTGGCAAAATATATGATTTTAATCACCAGCAGGAGATCCCAGAGAGGTGACTGGCATGTGACCTGAACTACTACTGCATAGTAGCCATGGTGTAAACAGTTGTTGACAGCTAAGTGCTGTAGATGCAGGGTACATGACAAACTTCTGATGAGAGTTTTACTGGTCCATGTAGTTTGGTCTTGATAATATCCTTCACCAGTGAGTTACACATTTTAGTATGTGATATGCAGAAAAAATAAGCACATTAATTAAACATATTGCTTGATAAGTTCATTTGATTTCCTCTGGTTCTCATATTTTACACTGAGGTTAGTGGAATCGGGGTGGCATAACTTAGGACAAACAGGACAAAACATGATGTCAAGGGTCAGAAAAAAACAATGCTGAGAATTCCAGGAAAGAGTGATGGGAGCTTGAGCTGTTTATTGTATGCCCACAAATTCTCCCACTTTTAGTTGCTCCTCTCCAGCTGGGTTGTAGAAGAATCTGGCAATTTTAAGCATCTCTTATGCCTTTTGGGGGGGGGAGTAGGGGGCTTTCTTCTAAAATATGAAGCCAACATTACTGCTATTCATACGGGTTTGATAATGTTTATTGTATCTATTGTTTATTGCATAATTTGCTAGATATTGTAGGTGAAATTAAGGGTTTGTATGCAGTCTTTTTTAAGATACAAATGGAGTTCTACGACTTTCTTAAAAATACAGGGTTTTTTTGGTAAGCAGAGAAGAAGCCAGCTATCAAAATATTACATTGTGTATTGCTCTTGTTATAGTTGCTAGTGGGGTGCTGAGGTGGTGCTTCCTCTGAGAAAAAAGGCTTGATAAGCAACTGAGAATCTACTTGAACCAAATCACATTAACTGACACTTCTGTAACAGAACATGGCTTTGCAATTTTCTTTTTGTGGGAATTTGTAATTTTAACTTCCTTCTTAATCTTGGTCTCCTCTTTCCTAGCAATGTGTTTTGCAAGGCAAAGGTTGTACTCTGTGCTCTCATGAGGTTATCTGCTATAATTTTCATTTATTACATTTTGCTTTCTTAGTTGACTCTTCATTTCATTTTATCATAATTTGGCATGTTGTTTAGTGGCTGTTTTCCTGAGGTCTGCAGCTGCCCTGCCCTCATCATGCCACTTTTTGATTAAGCAACTGCAAAGCCCTTTACCCAGCTTCTAAAGGGTAGAACTCAAAAATCAATAATTTGGGTCAAAATGCCAGTCGTCCCAAAATGCAGTAGCAGTGAGAGGTAAGTGAATGATTAAGCATGATTAATAACAGCATAATGGAAGATGCAAAGTAGGGAAAAGTGCTCACTTCAGCCTAAACTGAGAGATTTATTGCTGAGTACTGCAAATAATGGAATCATCAATCTTCCAAAGACTGAAAAAAGGCATCTTCTGCGGCCGTTTTAAAATGCAGTGGAAAGAACCTTGCATCTTCACCCTTGTCTCTTGTGGGCCAGGAGTATTCTTATATATAATTATAAAAATATATTTATTCTGAGTATAAAATACATGCTGCATGAAGAAATAGGTATGTAAACTTGGTAGCTAAAATTGTTTGCTTCTTGTACAGTTTAAAGTTGTCAAGACTGGCAGAGAAAACAAAATAGCCAGTATTGTTGATTATTTTGAATGTGTGTACAAAGATACAAGTGTTCATGTGGTTTTGTAATTACACTTACCAAAACAGGGAATAAAGGAAAGTTGCTAAAGGAAAAGAGAAACTTGCCAAGAACCTAAGGCAAAGAAGGCAGTTTAAAAGCTAGAGTTCTTATGGGACAATGGAAAAAAAATTAATGATATATGCTCAACAATGCCTAGTGTTTGGTCATGGACAGCAGAGAGGACTAGCTAGAGAAAGGACCAATTTCCTTACCTTGCTCACCAAAGATAAAAATATACAGAAATGGAGAGGAGTCAGTATTACATAACAGGAAAAGTTTTGTTAGTTGTTTGTAGCTGAGAGAAGAGAACCTTCCAGGCCAGTCCAGGTTCTGCAGGAAGCAGTGCTAGAAATTTCAGTTGAAATTCTGTATTTTAAAGAGTTCTGAATTTGCATCCTGGAAAAGAGTAATATCTAAGGTATCCCAAAGCTCTTCCTGCACAGCAAAATATGTCTGCATTTCTAAAGGTGTGTGAGTGGGAGCAAGCTCAGAGAAGCATAGAAATCTCTTCCTGGGACAGACATAATAGCAGGGAATCCTGAAGAACTGTGTGTTACAGCACAGAGCAACATCTCCATAGATGTGGGGCTACTGCTTCCTGTTTCTCTAATGAAACCTTTTTGGCAAACCAAAGGCTTGTAAAGGCTCCTCATTCAGTAGGAGAAATAGAGCAGTGGTGAAGTCTTTGGGGTTTTTTCTTTCTATCTTTGAATAAGCTAAAGCTTGGTGTTAGGATTTGTTCTGTTTTCAGCATGAGAAGTCTTGGATAACTTCAACTATTCTGAGTTCAAAAGTTCATCATTATCTTAGTTTTCAGTACCAACTTCTTGCACAGTTACATTCTAGATGCCTAAATTCATCCTGTGGCTTTTAATGGATGTGTCATCACTGTTATGGGTTTTATTATCTCCATCATGTCTCTTGTGTGCTTCCTCGCTTCTTCCCTATTAAAAAAAATCCTTTTAACTTTGAAATCTTTGTTTCTTATGTTTCACATAACCCATTACCTCTTCAGAGAAATTCCTACTCTGATCTATTCTTCTCTTGTATTCTTCTTATCTCCTTGGACCTACTTATCTTACACAGATGCACGTCTTTACTAGATATATGGACTCCTCTTATCTTACACAAATCTGTTCTGGAGGATCTGTGTCTTCTTTGTGAAACTTTGATCTAGTGATTCTGATACTTAATTCGCTTTCACAGTGAGGTCAGGAAGCTGCAGCCATCTTAGAACCCTAGATCCATTGTCCAGTGACATCTCGGCATTCTTGCAGCAACCTCTTTTCATTTATTACACATGCTGTTAGTTTGCTGTGGGGTTCTGGCACTGATCTTTCAATTGTATTAAAATTAGCTAGTTTAATTTTAACTCTTTTTCCCTGGAAGAACAGAAACTGTATCCTGAGGTGTTTTCAAACTACTTCAAGTAATGAATCCACTTTTTTTTCTTTAACATTCTTGACTGAATTGTGGTGCAAGAAATAAAAAGCTTTCAGAAAGAGCAGAAGCACTTTCAAAAAGAATGTTCTACCAGTAAGGAGGAGGAGGATGGCACAAACAAAGGCTGTGATTGACTTAGTTGCCAGTTCTGCTGAGTAATAGGGTGGTATTCATGTTCCTGGGCAGTTCATTATGTTTGATATGATCAGTTGGGTTGCATCATCAAACTCCGAGGCCTGTTTGAATGGGAACTGCACTATATTAAATTTTATTGCATGCAGTTCTTGTTGACTTTCATTCTGGGCCTGCTTCTCTCTTCTCTCCTGGCTTTTATTGCCTTTTGGAGCATGGGTGTATTGTTATTTTCTGTCTATACAGACAGGTCATATTCATTTGATCCATCTAAATTATTCCTGTATTTCTGCCAGTCTGGAATGTAACCAGACAAAATATACTCTGGCAGACACATTCATGCATTGGCCTTTTCTCAGTCAGTGAACTAACAGCAGCGATACTCTCGATGTAAGATTTTGGGACTGTGACCTAGGTTGCAGCTCAAGCCACTTTCTGCCTCCAGCAATGGAATATATTGCCTGCTGAACTCCTCTCAATCATTCTGTCTTTTAACCTTTTTTCAGTTTAGTGAGTATTGACTTCTTGTATAAGCTTCCACCTTTTCTTCTCAGATGAAAAGGAGCTAGAGAACTCTTGTTTGCCATTCTATTTGGTACGTCGTCTCTGTGCCTCACTGCAGCAGCACAGAAGATGACAAAGCATGGAGCTGAGTCAGAGGGTTCTGGGCACTTAGGGATGGACTTCTAAGTTGGGCATATGGAATTTTTCAAGTGTCCTGATAGCTGCAGCTCTAGTCTGTGAGGCTCAACCTCTCTGTGAAAAATAATCTCTTAAAGTCCTGTGGAAATATACTCAGATTGTCTCATGTCAGACACTCCTGTTTGGCATGGGAAGTAGTGAATGTACTTTGGGACTCTCAAAGAATTCTCAGCAATTACCACTGGTGTCAGTCATGAGAGTGATGAGCATATTAATAATATAAAGTGAACTGAAGTACAAATAAAGAGGTTGCATTGCCAGACATCAAGAGTGTTCAACTACAGTTTCAGGACCTAAAAAGGCTATGTAAATTTGCAGAATTGTTTTGTGTGGCTGCTTACTACTTCTGAAAAATCAGTCCTCTCTATTTTAGGGGCGTAAATGAGGCTTATTGTAAGTAAGATACCTTACCTGTAATTTGTTGTTTACTGCTAATGCCAGAGCTTCGCAGTGATAGAAAAATAAACTGTGCCTCTACTTATTAATACATTTCTCTCTGAATTCAGCATCAGACATAATTTTTGAAATCAGAAATAATACATATTCTAAGCCAGAAGGGCAACCATGATGTTTAATTCTTCCATCTGAGGGTGGCGCCTGAGACACTGGCGCAGGCAGCCCAGAGAAGCTGTGGCTGCCCCATTCCTGAAAGTGTCCAAGGCCAGGTTGGACGGGGCTTGGAGCAACCTGAGATAGTGGAAAGTGTCCCTGTGGCAAGAGATTGGAAGGAATGATGCTGAAGTCCCTTCCAACCCAAACAATGCTATGGTTTGCGACATGACTGGGTCAGTGGCCATTAATGGTATTGTAGTTGTGATCTAGGTTTTTTCATACGCAGCAATCTTGTCACTACCTTATGGAAGATGGTAAATTCTAAAGGTAGGGAAGTAGTACTAAAGCTCATATGTAGGTTCAACTTTATTTTTAACATTTTGGAAATGAAAGTAAAATGTTCTTTAGCCGGGGCAGCTTGTTTCTGTTTCAGTGTCTTTTTTGTCTTGAATGAAGTAGAAATAATTTGGATGGCTGTAGTGTCCCTTAAACATTATATAAATAATCTCTACCCTTGATACCTGGTAGAAAAAAATGGAACTGATTTGTCATTAAAAAACAACTTTTTCAGAATTATAGTAGTTTAAATATTAAGAACGCACAATGTATGTAGTATATCTTTCAAAAGACTGCACGTTCCCAGTACCGAGAGTAATAGTGAAGCTACCATAACACTATCAAGACTGCATATCTACTTGCTGATACATCTCTGTGGTCTCTACAGGAAGTAATCTGCATACCCAAATGCACCAAAGACCTTACACAAAGGGAATCAAGAAATCCCCAAGGTCCTTGCAGATGATCAGTAAGAGAGATGCCAGTGACTGGTAGGTGAATGTTTCTCATAAAGTAGCTACTTTATCTCTGATGAATCAGTCCTGACCCTCAAGGGAAATCGACAAAGCACCTTCTAAAGATAAGCCTTAATATTAAAATTCATGACTCTGATAAAAGGTAAAAATGATAGATTTATTAGACATACCGGTTTTAAAGGTATTGTAATTTTCTTAACCACTCTTCTGATTTCTCCCATCTCAGTAACAAGTCTATGTTTTTCAGCAGATGAGTTACTAACATATTTTAACAATCCAAACTGTCTCCTTTTCCTTTGTTAGCAAGCCTTCCTATATCAGAGATACGAACTACTTTTCTTTCACAGGGCTTGATTAGGACATTAGTTAAATTCAGAGCAGCTTAACTTAGAAGATAGCTGCTTCTGTTTCAGATGTGAAGAAGTGCTTGATATGCCTGAGGCTGTGTCTATTCATTCTGATGTGTAGTGGTTGATCTAATAACAGGTATCACATCCCAGCATAAGCTTTGCCTCACTTGTGCTATTGAGGCAAGAGAACAAGAAAATTACCTTCTGTGTGTGCAAAATGCAGGCAGCTGTGTAATTTTCTCTCCTAATATTTCTTGCAATTGTCCATTTGACACCCAGCTTAGAATATATAAATATTCATTCATATCCGTATATATATATACACGCACATATATATATTACTATTGAAAGTATTTGAGGTGGAGGGGGAGAACTGCTGAACAGTGGTAATTAGAAGACAATGAAAAGCAGAGTAAGTAAACTCAGCTTTCCTAATGGAGGTAAAGTCCAGGTGTATCCCTTTGGACTTTGTGCCTGCAGGATAAGTCTTTCTGTGCTTCTGCTGTAGGTTCATCAAGTTTACCTGAAACCTAAAGAGTGCAAACAAAACTTTCTGTGGTAAAAAGTGCATAATGTAGATTGTATAGCTGTGCCAGTGTGTGAAATGTGCAGAGGCAGGCCGTGGAGGTGACTGTGCAGGGTGCTAGGACTTGGCTGCTGGAGATAAATGGAGCCAGGGTGGTGGTGTGAGGAGACCCTTGGTAACGGTGAATGCCCAGGGGACCGCAGGAGAGACTGAAGGTTGTCGTGCTGAGGCCTGCTGTTCTAGCCATCCTCTTTAGAGTTGACTACACATTTTTTCTGCTTTAATACTTACAAATCAGAGCATAGTTGTTTTTCAATAGACATAGTATTTTATCATTATATACTTTACTATTTTCTTACGAAATGTTATTTAGATATTGTCTTCCTTGGGAGAATTTTTAGTAAAAAAGTAATATAGTAGTCTTTCACATTTTGCATCACATAGTGAATTGTGCTGAGAGTGCAGCTAATCATCAATTAAACATTGTATTCAGTTGATGATTGGCCCATTGCTCCATATCCATAAAACATCCAGCTATTGGAACAGGAGGCATCCTGAGCACTGTAGTACAACCTGTTGAAAGCCTACAAAGGAAAAGAAGATGAGGATGTAAAAAAGAAAAATATGAATTCTTCATAAAAAGGAAAATTCTTTATTAAAATAAATTAGTAAATTATTGCTGACTTACAGGCAGTTATTTTAAGGATCACTTATAGATGGGGTAAAAGGAGGCTGCTGTTCTTTCTTTTATGAGCTGTGTGACCAGCAGTAGTTCATTAAGTTAACATTCTTCATCCTTCAGATACATCCTTGAGCCTTATTAGTGATATTAATACTCAGGACACAAATACTAATTTTTTTTATGCGAGCTTCAGGAGTCTGCTAGTGTTTCCTTATGAATTTCGCTTTGGTATTGCAGGAACGATTTGTTTTGAGTTTGTTGTCCAGGTAGATGAGCCGTCGCTTTTGTCAGTGCACTAGGGTGTTACATTTATTGTTGTTAGAACGTCCTCATTCTCTTTGTTGCTTCAATATTTTGCTGGATAGCCTGCATTCACTGTTACAAACTATGATCAAAATTATTTTGACTAATATTGAACTAGAATTATATTAAGTGTTACAAACTTGTAATTGTAACTAAATTCATATGGCCTACTATACTTAATCTTTGTTTTCATGCAGAAGAGTATAATGGTTAGCATTTGGATTAAGCAAACTAGGTGATTTATTTTCCCTTCTCCTTTGCTTTTCCTGGCACGATTCCTCTTCACTTTTTGTACTGCCTCAAAATGTATAAACCATTTTCCCCCATAATGTGAGTGAAATTTATTGAAAGTGCAACTTGACTTTAAAAGACAAGTGTCAAGCAATAGCCCATAAAATCATATTGAGCTGGAGTCTGTCATATAAAGCACATGTCATGTGAGGGATCAAGGAGTGGAGCATGTTGTGCTGTTTATGTCTTCCTAATAGCATTTTGATTTGTTGTTGAAGCATTATTTACACATTTTATACAACTGAAATGCAGTTGTTTAAAGTAGTAAAAAATAAAACTCTATAAACTCTGCCATAAGAGCTAGTGTAATTGCTATAACTGAGGACTGATTGCTGTAATAATTCATACTGAGGAAAAGCAAGGGAGATCAGCCTCGCGTTCCATTGTTGGCTTTATATTTAGGTTTTTAAAGATGGCTCAAAGCATGTGTGTACATGAAAGCAGAGAGGAGATATCTAAATGACTAATGGTGTAAGAGGTTCACATATGAAGGGTTCCTATAAAGCTAAAGATTAGCAAGTCTGAAGAAGAGTTAGAAGGCATTGACTAAGTATGTAGAAGGGTGAAAGCCAACCCTGTTTTTCTGTTTCATGTGGCATGAGGACAATATTCAAGCTCTAAAAGCACAGTATATTTGGCAACAATGAAAAAGACAAGCTTCACACAACATGTTACTTAGCTTCTATTCTGGGGATTTTTTAAAATGACTTTTGGACTCCTGACTGTCTTCTTGTTTCCCAGAAGTTGCCTCTCTGTGTCATTGTGCTGCCCTTTCCTCATGACAATTCCCATGAGTCCTTCTTATGTGCTTAAGTTTTAGCTGTTTTCTCAGGACTGATTAAAAGACAATGCTGTAGTCCTCCACTATCTGCCAGGTGGATCAAAGTCATTCCCCTTTACATGAAACTCCATACTTAATAGTCCAACATGCATTGTTCCATACATATTTCTGTACTATACTACTTGAGAGGAAGGTGGACAGAGAACCTGCAGATTAAATTTTTGAAGGATTTTTTGTGGTTAACAATGTAGATGGTTGTGAGATCTTTAAAGAAATGTCTGCATGTCTGTTTTCTCCTGACTTTAACAGGTAAATCCTAGGATAATTTTAGACAAATTATTTAGATGATAAGGCAACATTTCTTGGTTCAGGTGCAGTAAAATTAATTCAAGCTGTTCAATGGCATGCTGTGAGAGAAATCTGAAGTTTATTTGGTGTAAAAGCTCTGGTGTGCCAGTGAAAGGGAATTATCTTGCTTCTTCATTTTATCTTTTGAACTCTGATCAGCTATGATGATCCATATATACCAGTGGAATCCTTTTCCAGGTAGTGAATAAAATTACTTCCTTTATTTAAAAGGGAGATATCTGGAAGGTTTCTTCATCATTGCACACGTCAGTTTTCAGACCTTCTTGTTTTACGAGTAATTTCACATTATTTTATTACCTTAGACTTCAAATAAACCACAATATTTTAAATACATTTGTATCCCTTGAGTTTCTGGCAATAGGAAAACTAGCTGAAATCACTAAACCACTTTAAGTTTGGATGCTTAATAGTTGTTACCCATCCTGTTTTGTAACGTGGTCAGAACAAGTTCTTTTGAAATGCATGAGGTGGAAATGCCATTCTCTTGAAGAGGCAGCACTTTCCACTTTGTAGGTTTGTCTCAGATCAGGGGTTGTATTATCCTCTTAATGCACTTGCATAACTCCCATTAACATTAATGGAAATTTCATGCACTCACTGTGGGTGAACATACTCTTTTGTTGAAATGAATGATCTGTTGTGACTGATTTTCCAGTGACATTAAATCAAATTTAGATTCCTATACTAATGTCACTAATCCTAGTCTGAGGATCTTTTGATGCTTGTAGTTTATATTAATGAAATTGTACCTTTATATTGGGTCATGTGTTTCTTAAAATGGAAAATCCCATTTGCAGTTCTCTAGAAATACAGGGAGATTAGTCAATTTTCTTCTTCGATGTGAAATGTGGACCACTGTATAGCCAACTTAGTATTTTCTTTGGCTTGGTGGTTACTGCTTGCAGGCCCTTTAGACTTGGTTTATAGAGGTTGCATGTTGCAGGTAGGAAACTGTTGGCCTGAGGTTAGGACAGAGGAATGCTGGGTTCCTTGTTCTGTTCCTGGGTGACTCAGCTGCCTTTAGACACTAATTCAGGTCTAAAATGTGCAGAATCAGAAGATCTTGCCTCACGGGTATGTTGTAAAATTGTCTGTAAATTGTTTCATTGTGAGTTGAAAATGCTAGCAAAAAGTCGAAGGTTATCTCAGAAAGCAGTAAAAGAATTTCATCACAATGTGAGCGAGATGTAGGTCCTGTTTTGTGCACATCATGTTGGTCTGTAATTAGTGTAACTCCGTGTTAGGGAGTGGCTTATTTGTCCCAACACAGTTGTGCTGTTGCAGCCTCTAGTGTGAACACTGCAGTACTGACATAGTGTTTCACCTCTGTTGCTCATTCCTGTCCATGTAGGAGCACACTCAGTACCGTAGCAGTGACATCCTTGTGTTTGGAGGGAAGTGTGTGCTATTTCACTGTACAGGATCATACAGTTACCCCAACACATTAATTTAAGATCTGTCTGTGCAGAGCCAAGAACAGAGCTGACAATGAAAAATTGTTCAAGACTTCTGGAGAAGGCTAGCATAGTCCAGATGAGGTCATTGGGGGCAATGCTTCTTGTAAAGCAAAAGTCCTAATAAATCATAGATTGAACAGAATATTAGATGTAATAAGAAGTGTCAGGAAATTCTGAGGTAACCTGTTCTGCATGTCTGACGCTATCAGCATGGAAATGTTAGGAAAAAAGTTTCATTCTTAAGTTTTTGGATTTTTTTTATTCACATAATTATCTTTGAAAGATACTTATTTAAGAGGTCCTTAAAGAATCCACTGAAGAACGTACCGATTTAGATAGTTACTCAAACAAGTTCCAGGAGCAAAATGTAGCTGGTTGCAAGCAGTGTAGACAGCACCTTTTGTGAACACAGTCCCTACCTCGAAGAGGTTTGTTAAGCTTTTCTTAATTGCTAATGAATATTGGGCCCTTTAATTTCAACTGCACCAGTGGAACGGGGTCTGTGTTAGCATGACCTTTTAGAAGTCTTTAGGCTCTCTTTCACACGTGTCTTGGGGCAGGGTCCGGCCTGCAGACGCAGGCCTTCAGCCCCTTTGGAGCCTGCCACCTCCGTCCTCCGCCCCTCAGCGCCGGGGGCGGGGGCAGCTGCTGCGTGGGGCTGGCAGCACTCGGCAAACGCTAGAGACAGGGGACAAGAAGAGCACAGAGGGGCATTTAAATTCCCTTTCCTCCGCTCCCCATGGACTATCCCCTTTGCTTATAAAGGCTGTGTGCATCGGGCGGGAGCTTGGCGTCGGCCCCTTCTCTTTGGAGCGGGGCTCCCTCTGGGACCTCCCCTGTTCCCCCGTGCGCGCCGGGGTGCGGGGCTGCGCCATCGGCTTAGCCGCGGTGCTGCCGCTGGACTTTGAACAAGCCCGGGGCTGGCGGAACAGGTTTCCGCCCTTGCGCCGCTTGCGTCAATCCCGGGAGGAGGATCCTCGAGGTAAATGAACTTTTTAAACGGGAAAAGGAGAAGAAGGGAGAGGAGGAAGAAGAGGCGGGGGCAGCACTCGCCCGAGCGCTTCCTCTAAACGCTTCTTCGGGAGACGGGATTTGGCTGCTGTCCGGCACCGCGGCCGGAGGATGCGCTCGCCCGCGCCTGCGGGCCCCGGCGTCTGCGGGCGGGCGGTGGGTGCACCGGCCCTGGCCTGGCACGGCTGAGCGCCGGCTCCGCGGGTAAGTGGGGAGCGCCAGAGGGGAGGTCCGGAGCCCCTTGGGGGGGTTGGTGGCCACAGAGCCAGGCTGCCATCGCGGGGAAGGTGGGCGGCGGGTTTAAGGCAGCTGTGTAGGGACCGGGTGGGGCTGGAAGTTAAGCGAGGGGGCCCGGGGGGCGGGCGAGGACTGGAGGCGATGTAGTCCCACCGGCCTCGGCCAGCCCTGCTGAAAGCTCCGGGGAGCTCCCCCGCCCTGCTGCGGCCCTGCCGGCCCGCCCCGGCCCG
>VYXD01002332.1:502230-541601 GCA_013397195.1 Hylia prasina
TGAGCGCTCGCTTGCTGCCGCCGGGGCTGTGGACCGATTGCTGTAATAATCAGCAATCGGGGGAGTCGCGCCGCCCCCTCGCGAGGGGCAGAGGGCCCGGCCCGGCCGCGGAGGCTCCGGGGGTGCGGGCTGAGGGAGCCGCGCCGGGGCTGTGCCGAAAACAGTCCCCGTAAGACAATTGATGCCACAGCGCTCAGCTTCACGTTCGGCAGATCCCCGAACGGATCCGGGCAGTGTGTGTAGCTGAACACCTGTGAGTGGTTGCAGCTGTAGAAACACAGGGAGGCTTTTTTTATTTCCCTGTATACAGCTACAAAAAGAATGTTTACTTGGTAAAACGTGTTTGTGTAATGGTGTCTGGTTTTGCCTGCCTTTTCAATCTTAAAGCACTTGCATTCATTCCCTTATGGTATTTTCAGAAGTGAAAGTCTGTGGGTTTTCCTGTACGTAGTACAAGTTAATATAATTATCATTAAAGTCAAAGACTGCATCTATTGTATATAATTATGTGATGATGATAATAGGTAAATAACAAAATAATTATTTGGTTTTTTTCAAGTTGTTGTTGCTTGATGTATACGGAGCAGAAAAACGCGTCTATTTTTGTGTATTTGGGGGTCCAAATAGCAATTTGTCCTATCAGAGGACTAATTAATTTTGTGTGTCACTGGAAATTCTAACAGTAATATGCAAGCAGTGGACAGAAAGAAAGTAGATTGAGCTGCTTAAAACATTTCTTAAAATATCAATTCCTAGGGAAATTTATAACTAATTTGCAATTCTACTTTATTTAAAATAAAGTTACAAAATGTGAGTGAGATTTTGTAATGTTTCCAGGCTTTTCTGTGATACTTAGTTTTTGTATAAAGTTTACCAGCATAAGGCAAGCAAGTCAGAAGAACGTGTCTAATTAGTAATTCAGTTCTCTAGTAGTCTGCAAGCTCTGTTCCTGACTTCAAATCAGTACAACTGTAATCTTCAAGAGTCTCATTTAGCACTGGGGATTTGATTGTTGTATTTTCTCGTAAAATTTTGACTGCTGGAGCAGGGCGGGGGGGCGGTGTGTGTGTGATCAGAAAGTAGAAAACTATAAACAAACACAGCATGTTGTTAGATTACAGCAGTAGTGTTGATACCAGTCTTCCCCTGGGAACCTTGTTAGATTGCAAACAAGGTTCTTCCCAATCCACACATGAAAATGTGTTTATCTCTTACAAACACAGTATAATGGTTTGAAGTGATGGTTGACAGCTTTAGTGAGAAAAGATCTAGCATAACCAAAGCTCGATGCAAAGGAGTGACTCCAGTTAAAAGAGCAGCAGCACAGCTGAATCCATTTAACTGGAGAGTGGATTTAATTGGGTTGGTTGCTGGGGGATGACTCCAGCACCATATATTTCAATGAATTTAAATGCTGGATGAATGACACAGCTAGGTCTGCTTAAATAATCCACCTGGTATCAGCTCCAGCCAAATTGAGAGCAGGTGTATGTTACTTCTCTCTAGCCAGTTTTCCCTTACTGTGCAGTTCCCCAGTGTGGCTCACATGCAGTTACCCTGTTCTGTGGTGGCTGCTGGGCAAGTTGAACCAACTATTGTCATACCAATTCTGTGTTTAGTGGTTTTAAATAAGTTAGTATGCTTATTTAAAAGAAAAACAAACCAAAACAAATAAACCCCAAAACCAGTTAATGCAGACGTTACTAGAAGCAGTAATTTCTAGGAGTAGATGGGAAGGGGATTTACATATTTGCTACAAAGTTACAGGAAGAGTAAGATGTTACTCTTGGTTATGTCGTAATAATTGAATTACCTGACTTCAGTGGAGTTTCACAGAGCTTATACATGCGACAGTTGTGCTGGGACTTGCATTAGTGAGGTTGGGAGCACCAGTCTATGCATGCTACTGTCAGTTACTAATTTTGCATACATGGGGCCTTTTACATCTGTGCCAGGTGATACTAATCAGTAGCATGTTAAAAATGCCATCTGGGATATAACTGACATCAGTCATCCCTGTGCATTCTGCCTATGCTGCTATAGAACTGATTATAGAACTGATTATATAGAACATTAATTACTGAGGGCAGTGTTATAAAGAAGTCTTTCCTTGGTGTAAATGCTGCTTAGAAACAGCCCTTTGCTGAGTTCTTTTATAAGTGGAGTGTGGATGTCTGGCTTTATCTCTTCAATGTAATGTTTTGTGTTGCCACAAAGGTGAAAGTAAGAGGACCAGACTTTCTCAAAAGCAGCATTCTAAGAGGTTTGATAGACTTAAGAAAGCTCAGCTAGATGCCCCATCTGAAGAAGATTTCATAAATTTCCGATAGCACTTTTCTAAACATAAAACACGACTGACTAGATTTGTCAAGTTCATATGTGTAATCTGGAAGAAAATAAGAGTCATACCCAATTTTCATGAGAACCATTACAGATTAAGCATCTTTAATACTGGAGGATGGCCTGCAGAGGCACAGAGAGCAGTGGGCCATCTGTACCACTCAGATCAAAATGCATCATTGGAGAGGGTGCTATATTAAAAGTGAAGGCAGATTGGGGCACTGCTGTGGAACTGTTCTGGCTTTACCTGTGAGTTGCAGATTAACCTTGTTGACAGAAATGAGAAAAGAACTATTAAAAGAAACTTCATTTCATTTCTTCCCAGAAGTTCATCAAAGACTAGGAGTTAAAAAAACCAACCTGTATTTGGCCACTGGCAATCCATGAGACACTCTTGTGTTGCTATTCTGATAACTACTTAAAGCTAGCATTTGGACTGTACTGCATGTATGCTGTTAATTGTGGCATGTATGTCTTGTGAAAACATACTTGGAGAAATAGGTTTTTTTCTAAAATGGCTTTAATTTTCTTACCTAGTTATTGGTATGACTTTTGCATATAATTACGTACTTTGGGTTGATTCCCAGGACTACTTACCCTGATAACAGTGGGAACATAAAACATCACAATAGCTGCAAAATATTCATAGTGGGGGAGTGAGAAAGAGGTAACAGGTTTGGTGGAAGATGCATGTTGTACCTGATATGACATTCTCTTCCACTTGCAGTATCCTTTCAGAGATCACTAATTCTTTTAACCACAAATATACAAGTGTGGATAAAAAAAGCTGTGGGAGAGCAGTTTATATGCGTCCCCAAATGTCTTAAGTATTTAACAGACAGCTAAGCAGCTCTCTGAGCTGGGGACAGCTTCCAATTTTAGTTAAAAATGGAGTGTGTGAGGGACAAAAAATTGAGGAAAAGACCAGCTGAGGGGAGAGAGGCAATGAGGTCATGAGGTTACTTCCATGCATTTGTTTTAAAGACGAGAAAAATGTAAGACTGTTAAATGCACAACACTGTATTGAAGGCAGTTGTGACCAGATATAGCAAGAATGGGCAGCCTTCCAAATGCTTCAAGAAAAGTCAGTAAATGCTTGTATTTTGAGAAGCTATTGGCTAGTATAGACTGAAGAAAATGCACGTGAACTTCCAGATCCTCAGAAAAATGTTTGTGTGATGAAAGCATCTATACTGTCATTTTTTTTTCTTTTTTAAGAAAAGTATATAGCGTAGCAATTTCTGAAGAGCAGAAGGCGTATCTGTACCTCCTCCCTCAAAAAGCTTGTGTCCAAGAATATGTGTCTGCTAAGCAAACTTTCTTTCTATCCTCCCCTGTTGAAACAGATCCAGGTTTCTTTCTCAAGCTGCTTTTGACTGCTCTGAACAGTAGCAACACATTGACTCTGACATGATTCTTCCCAGCTGTCCTGCTGCAGATGGAATTCTTAGTACAAGGAATGAAAATTGATTGGACTTCTCAGTGTTTCTTTTGCTATAGCCTGGCATATTTCTGAGCAGCGGCAACAGCAGATACTAAAGCTGCATCTGTACAATTTGAAAGCTCTTTCCCTACCCATTGGAACAAGTGCTAGGATATTTAAATAAATTTTTAGTTTGGGGAAAAACGGTAACTTCACCTGCCTGTGAAACTCACTGGACAGACTAGTAAGGAAGGAGGATTTTTCATTTCCTCAAAACCCTATTAGTGTGCAAATTTGGATAGTAGCCTTAATAAATATTCCATCATAGTATAGCAATGTATCTGTTGACTTATGTGAAAATTCATTTCTTATATGAGCACAGAAACTGACTATAATTTTTCAGACCAGTGGTTTTGCTATTGCATGAAAACTTTGATTAAGAAAGTGTCTCTCAATTGCTGACAGAGAGGAAGTAATAATGTGGCTATGAAATAATCTGCTGGAGTAAAAACTATTTTCTGTAGGGACAGAATAGCCAACATGTTTCTTAGGGTAAAACACATTGTGCTGTGTTCCTTTGGCTCTGTCATTTCTGGGCTTTACAAAAAAAAAAAAGTGTCTCTCTTGCGTCATTATTACTTGATTTTTCTTCTCGTGCAAGAGATCATTGGCACCAGTCCAGAAAAAGACAGGGGGCAAGTAGGGAATTCATAAAAAACTGACTCATTGATTGCTGGATCTGATGAAATAATTAGTACTTGATATTTTCAGTACATTTTTTGTGTTGTTATTTTGACTTCTGAAAGCAAGAGAGGATCCCTTTATACCAGAAGATGACTGATAAAACGGCGATTTCAAAGATTTTTCAGCATGCTAATTCATTTTTTGTAATCTCCTTATAGGAATTGCTAAGAATTTTTTATTGCCTCATTAACAGGAGTAGTACCAGTTAATGTGCTCTGTTTTGCAATCAAGTAAATTTTGGGGTATGTGCTCCGATTTGCAGTTTAGTCATAGGCAGTGCAAGTCACTTTCATGCATCCATTCCCAAACATTTGCAGTAATGGGCCTTCAAATGTGTTCATTATTAATAATGGTATTTTTAAAAAATGTATAATCTTGGAAGCCAAGAGAAAAGCTAAAGGGGTCTCTCACTAACATCAAAGCTTTAGTAGACTTCAAACAGTATTGTACCATAGTTCCAAGATCAGGGCAGCTTTGCTCTTTAATGGAATTGGTAAGATAAATCAGTGTATAACAACTCTTCTGTCTGGGTGTTCTCTGACTTTGCAAATACGTCGTTAGCTCAGTTAATTTTGCTACAGTCCTGTTTAAAGATAATGATAGATATGGGTTTTTTTCTCTTCAACATCTGCATTTTTGATATAAACAGAAATGTCATATTTAAGCAGATCACTGGAAGGAAGAAGAAAGAAAATGATTGCTATTTATATGTATGAAAGCAAAAGAATTTGAATCCCTGCTAAATCCTTGAACTTGCTGCCAGATCTGAGCTTTGAGTGACATTTCATTGCCTATGTTGATAACGGCTTATAAATTGAATTTTTCAAGTTTCTGCTTCTAGCTGGCACTAGAAAAATAAGTGTTTGCTTTGTTTTTGTTTGGGAATTTGGTTAGTTTTTTTCCTCAGGATTTAAGCTTATTTCAAGTACATTGCTTTTTACTTCTTTGGAGGGAACCTGGCTGTTCCTTGATGGGTGCAGAGGGGTGAAAATATAGATAAATGCTTGTTTCCCTCTCCCTTATAGGAGACCTGCAAAGAAAAAGAAATAGAAGCCGTTAAGCTACGTTGTTCAGAAAGAACATTAAATCAGCACAACATGGCACAGCATAGTATTGTCCTTGGATTATTCATGATGACTGTTCTGTTGCATGGAAGTTCAACTTTCCTGTTAAATCAGCGTCTGAAGGGAAGATTTCAAAGAGACCGTAGAAACATCCGCCCAAACATCATCCTTGTTCTTACTGATGATCAGGATGTAGAACTTGGTAAGAGCCTAGTATAAAGAGAATTTTAGCCAATGAGTATGACACTGCTTTTCTTGAAGCTAGATTCCTACTTTCAAAATAAGAATTTTTTTGACTGCGAAAAATGATAGGAGGAACAAGTTTAAACCTGTCTTTATGTAAAACACCCTTTCCATCTGCTTACAATTCAGGGACAGCAAAAGTTAGTCCCAAAATGTTAAAGTTCCTATTTCTGTGGAAATACATAGTTCATTCCTGTCTGTCTTCATCTAAACATCTAAACTTTGCTTCTGGCAATTCCAAGTGTAACCTGGGAAGCTGCATGCCAATACAGTAGGTTTAAATTCATAACTGATAATTACATCATGTAATTATCTAAATTCTTTTGTGTAATGGCAGGCATTCATTACATACACAATTTTCATTTTATTTACTTAAATGTTGCCTAACACTGTCATACTATTCTTGTAATTGTCCATTTAGATGTGTAGTTGATTACTGACCAAAATGACACAGAATGAAAATATTTACTCTGTTATCAAAGCTATGTTAATTGTTGAAGAAAGGAGGTGAAGATTAAACACATGCTTTGCCTAATGATTTGGAATAATGAATTAACTGACAGAGTTTGGCTTTTGTTGTGTTACCTGAACAAGATTGTATTTACCAAATGCTGTTTTTAGTTACGAGAAGTGATTAACACAAAGCAGTTAACATTAATAATTTTACATTAGAGTTATACTCTCATGTGTGTATAAAGCCTGAGTCATCTGGAAAATGAGAACTCATGTTATGTGTAGTTTGGTGGGGGGAGTTTTGCCACCAAATTTTTATGCATCTGATTTCTAGCATGGATAGGAAAATTTGGAAAAGAGACCTCATAGAAGAAATAGAACATAAATTTAATCAACCTGTACTTCTCATACACTTCCTCATTTTGTTGAAGTTAATCACAGCAACATGGCAGTCTTTTTACAGAAGCTTCCTTCATATCAATGTTGCTGTATCTCTGCAGTATCATAGATGTCACATTCTTCTCCAAGGTGGTAAGAAGGCCTGCTATGGTAGTAATCTTATCAAAGTAAATGCCATTCAAATTACCAGGATCAGATGTTGTTGTTGTCACCTTTTTTTTAATGGTTATTTAGATCACAAATAAAGCAATTTCAAGAACTTATATCCCAAAGAACCTAAGCATATTTTCTTGAAGGCTTGGAAGGTGGTCCTAAAAATGTATCATCTTCTATTTTGCGCTGGCCTTTGTGTTTCTGATGCAGTTGTCTAAGTCCTTTGGGTGGTATATTTCATTTCTCTGGTAACTTGATGCTTTCCAGTTTCAAGGATAATGGGCATGTGTCCACGCAAATTAGGATCTAACCAAGAAAAATCTGTTTGATGAAGCTGAGATTGGAAATTCATCGTTTGCCACTAATGGCTTTGGGAGACACACTATTTGTTCGAATTAATTTTTATTCTTGTCTGTTGCCTGGTGAGCTGTCCAAGTTAATCAAAATGGCCGTTTGCGGTGATTGTGGTTAGTGCATTTAAGAACGATGAAAACAAGACATGAGTTACAAATAAAAGCTAAGGAAAAGTTGGAAGCTATGAAAGCGTAGCAGAGAAACCTGTGGGTAAGATTTCACGTGTTTCTGAGAATATTCTGTATCTGGTGGATGTTTTAGCATTCATTGTTCTTTTGTAGCTACTCTGGATGTGAAAGGGAATACAACACAATCTCGAGTGCCTTTAAGAGCCTTTCCTTTATTTATTTAAAGATAGATTTAGCAATGTGCCAGTAGCAGGTGGAGCTTACCAGAAACACAATGTTTTCTTTTCCTAAAAGGAGTACAGCTTCTTTTTCCTTTTTTTCCCCTCCCTCGCTCCTTTTTTTCCCTCCCTCGCATTACTGGTAATAATGAGTTTTACTTGCAAAACCAAACCTCAGCCTTGTATTGGGAGAAGGAAAATACTGATGAAGGGCTGGTAGGTTGAATGCAGAATCTCTGGAGGACATCCAAGGAGAATAATGAGTGTAGATTGTGTTGGTTACAAATGGGAGATGACAAACGAGAGCACCAAGAACTACTGATACATACATATTTGATAGACTGTCTAATAAAAAGAGTTGTATTGACAAAGATAATATAAAGAAGAGGAATATGCTGACAAGGAATAATTAATTAGGAACAAAGACTTTTTTTCCTCATTAGAGCCATTTAAATCCAAGTTAGTATTGTGCTGATGTCCCCAGCGTGGTGGACTCAGCATCTCTAGTTGTGTTAGGTTTGCCTACCATACTACTATGGCTTTAACAAACCAGCTCTTTTAATAGTCTAGTTGGAGAAAGATCTGATTATTTAGGAGCTATTTCAACCACATTAGAGAAATGTGACTGAGAGGTGATTTGTATGTTTTGAGAGCTTCCTCTGAAAAGCTACAGAAGTAGCATGGGAGATAATTTTTCTTAGTTATCATATGTGGAGATGGGGCTTTAGAGCTTTGTTAAATGTGTGCTTGTCTTGGAGTGAAGAAAAAGAAATGAAGATGTGAAAAGGCTGTCTAATGACTTTCAAATACAATAAAAAGATAAGTCTTTAGGGGACAGTTAATTAAAATTCTAGAGTTCAGTTTATTGGAAAAAAAATCTGAAGTTGTATTTCAGAGTAAGCAAATGACTTGATACTTAATAAAAGTTCTTCAACAATTGGAGCTCCATAAGACATAAATTATTCCCTCCAACAAAACACAGCTAATAGGAAGTCAGTATTATTTCATAAATAATTGGTATATTTTCTCTGTTAATATTAGTCAAAATATCAGCTTTATCCCTGAGGTGAACTGTGAAGATATGCAAAGCAAAGTTATGGAAAGCACACATTTCAAGTGAAGTTTCAATGTAAAGTTTGCTTAGCTTTGTTCACTGAGTAAGTTTATCACATCACATTGATTGAACTTCCATATTTTCACAGTGGTCCAATGAATATTTTCTTAAAATGGCTTAGAATTTTTAATTTTAACTGCTAGATTTTTGTTTATTATCAGTGGTTTTAGATGGATAACAGAACAATTTCTGAATTAAATATTGACACTTGCAAAGCATGACTTCCTGTCGTACATCCACTAGTGAAACCTCAGAAGGTTTTGTAGCTCAGAAGGTGATGTGATGAGGTTCCACTTGCTGATTAACACATAAATAATCTGCCAGCAAATGGATGTCTGTGTATTGGAGGTAAACTGAAGAAAATAAGTTTTGATTGGCTGGTTAAATGCTGTTTAAAATATTTAAAGCTGGCCTATTTAAGATTATACAGAAGAGTATGCTGGATTTTTACCTTGCACTGCCCTGTCACTCTGTATTAGTTCTCAAGCTGGAGAAGCAGATTAGATCATATGTGTTGAAGACTGTTGATATATAGGGCACTGTCATTACAGCAGTATAGTTTCTTCTATTAAAGAAGTTTACTCTCCCCAAGGGGAGTCTTAACATGTACTGTTATTTATGCACAGATGCCTCTGTCATTTAAAGGGGTTGTTAAATTGTATTTCAATATCAGGATGATCAAACATTCTTTCAGACTGCCTGTTTATGACTGGACTAGCTCATAAGACAATACAGAGGAAACAATCCACAGTTTTCAGGTTCACATAATGTATAATTAGCTGTTATAATTAACTGTGTTGTTAGTACCTTTAAGCACTCATACATAACCCACAACTATTATAGAAACACAAAAATAAAATCTTGCTTTCTTCAGAAACTCCTTTTTGATATGTGAAGTTTAACAAGTTCTAAGGGGGCAGTGCAGTAACTTGCTTTGGTTCTTGTCACAGAGTGATGTGACATGTGCTCTGACATAGGAAATGCACAAACAGTTTTTTGTTGTTTTTTTTTTAAAATACTCATTCCAACAGAATAGTCTCAAACTAATGCCATGGCAGTTTTTAGGTAAAATGACCTACCATAGCAATTAACCTTCCTTCATGGTGCCAAGAATCAGATTCTGTATGTGGCTTATGACCATTTTCCCTCTAGGTTTTCACTCCTGGTTATATCAATGTGCTCTGTATCAATCAACTTACTGTTGCATTTTCATCATGAAATCCCTGCATAAAGAGCTTAGAAGAAATGTAAATCCATTATTGACAGAAACAACATAGTTTGTGCCAGATGGTTGCAGGATGCATTGATTAAAGCTGAGCTGTTAATCCAACTCAGCTTTGGGCAAGTTAACCCCAACACTACTCTAGCATGAGCCCATACCTTCCTCTCCATGTTGTCGCTTGGTTTGCTCTGCTCATAACAAGAAGGGAGGGTTGGTGATGAACAGGTTTAATCTCCTCTGCAACTACTGTTGACAAGTACTATGACAAATGCTTTAGAAAACTGAAATTCTTCCTAGATCAAGAAAATTTTTCCTGATTTGCTCTGATGTGATTTTAACTATTAGTCACTGATACAGGAGGGAAGCTGAATTTCTTGTTTCTATGATCCTTGGTGTTTCTGGGTTTAGGAAGAATGCTGATATGGATCCAGATGTAGCTAGGTGGATGTCTATGGTAAAGATTCAGTCTTTGACCAAAACCAAAGTTTTCAACAATTTATTTCTGGCTAAATAAACAGCAAAACCATTTGGCAGCACTGTGGCATTCAGTAATTGTTGTCAAAAAGACTTTTATTCATGCTACCCCAGTTTATCCAAGTCCCTCGCTTATTTGTTTTTAGACAATGGTTATATAAAACATAGTGTTACCTGCCCCAAGCAGTAATCTAAAAATCTGATTCTGCAGAATCAAGCCTAAGAAAATGTAGGTAGTAAGACTGTTACCAGAATGGATGAAGCTGATAGCTAGAAATGTTTTGGAAATTATCATGGGAGCTTTTTGGTGTCTTTGGTTCAGTGACAATTACAGAAATCAATGCCTCCTAACACCTCACATTAGGGATTAGAATGATTTAACTAGAGAACAACTCTAGCAGACCCTTCTTGAGCAGTAGTTTGAACTAAATAGTCATCCAAACTAAATGATTCTGTGGTTACAACCCTCAGCCCTTTGCATAAGGCTGGCACAAAAGGTAGTGTGTGTCAGATTCTTGTGAAACCAAAGATTAAATAACACTGACAGAGTTTGCAAGCTTTGGTCAGGACTGCTGCATAAAGTGCTTTTTATCCTCAGCTGCAGGAATGGTACTAGCAGCTCCAGAAGGGATGTAGAGATGCTGCAGATAGTTATAGTTGTAAATCTTGGATTTAAAGAGAGAAATGAAAGAAGCATTATGATCTATGTCAACATGCTTGAGTCAAATCTTTACTTAGGACTTCAGTATTTAGTCCTTACTGAAATGATGGGAGAACTTCACTGAGGCAGGATGAGTAATCTCTCTGGATTTGGGTTCACTCAGAGATAACAATGTCCTTACTACTTGTGCTTCCTTCTGGTCTCTAATGTAACATCTGAGCTCTTGTGACTGAAACAAGAAAATGATTCTGAAGTATTTTCCCTCTTTCAGGTTCTATGCTAGTGATGAATAAAACAAGACGTATCATGGAGCACGGAGGTGCTCACTTCATCAACGCCTTTGTGACAACACCCATGTGCTGCCCATCTCGCTCCTCTATCCTGACGGGGAAGTATGTGCACAACCACAATACTTACACTAACAATGAGAACTGTTCTTCTCCATCCTGGCAGGCTCAGCATGAAATACGTACCTTTGCAGTGTACCTCAACAATACAGGGTACAGGACAGGTAAGATCAAGGCTGGGTCCATCTGAAAGCTTCCTTAGACTTACTAGCACAGAGACTAATGTATATAATATTTTAATTCTAATTTCTTCTTGATAGCAGCGGTGTGTACTGCCAGAGCTTGCGTTGGTTTAGCTTCCTTGTATTTTTACTTGAGGAAATTTTTATTACCAACAAACAGCCAACAAAAATCCCAAGCCTTCTGCTTTTTTGGAAGGTGGGAATAAAATACGGTGCATGTTTGAACTGAAGCCCTAGCAAACCTAGAATATGGCCTACAATCACCTGAAGTATGCAGAAAAACCAAGAAAGATGCTATGAAAAGGAATTAGCATTTTGACTTTTTTTCCTAAAACTGGTATATTAAGAAAATTAAGAATAAGAGACAAGGGACTGCTCCTTTTGTGCTTTGGGGCAGTCAGCTGGTATGATTCCTCTAGAGAGTCAATTCCCAGAAAGGTGATTAGGAATAAGTGGCAAGATGAAATGTACTACTGAGAAACAAATTATCCTTTTTGCATGCATGCACCTCAGGAACAAATATCATGTAGAAAAGATTCCAAAACACTTGTAGCATGTGTTTCACACCTAATTCCATCTCTCTTACTCCTGACATCAGATTTAGGTCCTTACTTGTGACAGTGGTTTTGTTACATTTCTTGCTAATGCCTTTTGTCATGATGAAAAATGGTAATAAACCTGTTTCTTTTTGTGTTATTTATAGTGTATATGTACTGCACTATTGTATTATACTCGTTATTAATAGTATGCATCTTTTTCCCTTGAATTCATAGTTACTTGATGTTTCCATAAACTAGTGTAAGCCTTCAATAGTAATTGTAACAAGATCATTATTTTCTCTTTAACTATTCATGTGAGTTTTGTGTGTTATTACTTCAAAGTCTTGGTCTTAAATAAGTGATTTCCTTGTTTTGTTTTTTCTAAAACGAAGACCTGAATTAATCTGGAAAGAAATAAACTAGGGGAAATGCGCATACCTTATTAATTGCTTGCTGCTTCCCTCCATTTATTGTTCCTGGCACCAATACCGATGAGTATGAGTATCAAACCAAGGTTGATGTTTTGTCCTTCACAGATTATTTGATTTATGTTTATTGAGCTTTTTCTTTTATAATACTTCCTATATTTAGTGGTTGTATTTCAAGATCCTGCAATTTTTACTAACTTGCATAACTATTGCAAGTGTCCTGGTGTTCATATGTCTTGTATTTATACAATAATGTTTAAATTATGTTTAATGTTTAAATTTAGGCCCAAGATCTTAGTGAACCTTTATTACATTTTTAGTCTACTTCTCTTAATTCGGAAACTAAATTTGTTGGAACACATAGAAATAGGGTTTTTACAAGTACAAGGTGATCGTAAGGTGAAAATGAGATCCTCATTCACGTAGTTAAATGTGACATGCTGTTATACAAATTTAAATGGAAATTGCCATAATTGCCATATCCATTATGAAGGATGTCAGCAGTAATAAGGTATTCTTTACCTTTTTCTTTCTTCCCTGTCCCCCCCCAAAAAAATTCATTAGCTTTTTCTGCTTCAGAAACAGCAGGAGATTGTACTTGAGAACCTTGTCTACTCAGTTTCTCAAGTTTCAAAAGAAACCTGCTAAAGAGAATATTTTGAAGGTTATGAATAAAGTTTCTCTGAAATGGAGAGAGTCCTCCTGGAACATGACTACAGTGAACAGAGAAAGATGTGGAAAGCACAGGAATTAATTCATTGGTTTATATTTTTCATTTTTGAGGTCCTTTGGTTTGCCCTGCAGATGTACAGTTTAGCTTCTTAATTCCTTGGATTTGGGGTGGTTTGTTTGTTGGTTTCGGTGGTTTTTTTGTTTGTTTATTTTTGGGTGTTTTTTAAGGAGTAGAAAAAGAGGCAAAAGGGAGTAAAGCTTTTTGAGGTTTGCCTTTATATTTCAGTTCAAAACCTTGGAGTGAGGAAGCTTTTTAATCAATTCATAACCCAGGCCGTGTGTTTTTTCTCTCCTCTTTTCTCTTTCTAATACTGAAGGCAAAAATTATACTCTTCTAATCCGCTTCATAACTTGCATCTGTTTTTCTTTTCTGCTGCTGGTTTCACATCTCCACTTCTTTATTCATTGTAAATTCCTTGTTGCAAAAGATGATTCTTCTGGGATCAATCTTTCTGCACTGTAGTGTGTTCTCTGGGGTAGTGGCATTTGTGCCTGAGATCTATAGAAACTTGTGCTGCTGCTGACACCTTTGGGTCACGTGCAGTCACGTGCAGGCAGGAGGGAGCAGTGTGGTGCAGGTTTTTCTTGCACAAGTTGCAAGTGAAAAATAGATGGAAAAGGTACATCTTTCCCATAATTGTTTCTTTGGTTTCAGCCTTGGTTGTCAGTTTTAACTTTGGCACTTTTAAAAGCTTGACCAACTTTGTTAGGCACTGTACTTGAAAGAGTAGAGAGGCTGAGCTCAAGGGAAATTTTGTCTTTGGCTGTAACAGCCAGGGTTTTGACTGTCATGTCCCTTGCTGTCACTTTATGTTGATCCATTAAATAGCATGGGAATACGGAGGGTGAGTTTTCTTTCTACAAGGGAAGCCATTGAAGCAGTAGGTATTACAAGTATGTTGTGTTCTGCATTAACCTGTCTCACAACTTAAAAACTGCCAGTGTCCTGAATAGCAACATGTGTTCTTGTTATGTAGCCACTACACCTTCCCACAACTGGAGTTCCCAATCTCCGTATATTCTCCTAGAGCATCATGTGGGAAATTGGTCAAGAAGGGCAGTTTATGTAAGTAACCTAATTCAGTTGATCAATCAATCTTTAGAAAAGTCAATGTAAGGTACATCTAAATCATGACTAACTTAAAATAGTGGATGCTGGTACTTCAGCCTGGAGCAGGACATGATTAGAATGGAAAAGAAACAACAAGATCCTGTGACGAACATTTCTGAATGGCAGTTGTCTGCCAAGTGTTCCTGTGTAAACATTTGTAAGGACGTGTTTTCTATGAATGTATGCATCTTTCTGTGAGATGGGTTTTAAAATGCATAATGCATTGGCGCATACTTTGGTCCTGCAGCAACAAATACCAAGATGTTATATTGGAATACAGATTTAAAGTTTCTTTTGACCTTAATTAATGAGGAATGCTTCTCTCTTCTGCTCGTCCAGCTGGCTGGCTGATGAGGTCTTAAATTGATTGAATCTAGAGTATTTTGTCAGCCTTCTCTGCAGTCAGGAAATGAAAAGACACGTTTATCTTAAGAACTTCAAAAGAACTAGGGATGGTGGGTCAGTTGGAGCCTGGCAGAAGGACACTTTTGCTTCAGTGCTTCTTCTGAGAGAGTTCCCTTCATTTATATTAGGGCTGAATGTGGCTCAGTATGCAGCAAATGCAGTACACATTTTGACTGAGTTTCTCTCCTTGTTCCGGTTGAGCAGTACCCTATAGCACGCCCAACCCTATTAAATCGACGTATCAGCCAAGGGAAAAGCTGCTGCTTGTATGGTGATGTGTCAGTATCTCCCTGTGGTGCTCAGCCCGTGCTTGAATTATACAAAGAATTAATAAAATGCTATTTTGCAGCAGTCGTGTATTTTGAGGCTGGAGAAAAGTGGTTGTGGGAGGTCCATCTCTGCCGTGATAAAATACTTATTTGGAATAAAAGTAATAATCATTCTTAGCATTTTCATGAGGCTTTACTATAATAAACTAATTAATTAATTACAATTAAGTGACAATTTTCCATTTCCTTCCATTAATATTAGAGTAAGAGGATACAGTGGCTGACTGCATTCAAGCAATTATTTTGTACTTCGCTGTCTGAACTTTTGGTAAAGTGATTTTAACATTAAATTATAAGAGGGAGAAGAAAGGCTATTGGTAAATATTTCTGACGTTCATACCTCCTTTAATAAATGTGGCTAATTTTTAATATTTAGATACAGGTCAGAAATAAAATTCTTAGATTAACTGTTCCCTGCGGTAGAATTTGCTCTCTGCGATAGTTGCTGCTTACTGTTTTTTATTACAGAAATGCTTTAAAACTTAACTGAAGTTGATCTTTGTGTATAATAGCTTGATGGGGAATAATTGGTAACCTAAAAAGTCAAAGCACAGACAGAAAAAGAAACAGAATTGTGAAATACTTTCTATAAGGTCCTGTGCAGATGCAAAGCAACGTGAAGAAGAGATACAAGTTTCATCCACCCTCCAGTGCCCTAGAGACTAAGCCATATTGCACTTCTCTGTCATGTTATTGCACTTCTCTTCTACCTATAAAGAAAACAGATTATCCAAATCAAAGTAACATCCTGTTTGCAGAACAGATAGCTTTTGCAGTTGAAGAAGGACTGCAGGCCATTGTTAAAAATAATAACCAAGTGATTTAAAAGTCAGACTCAATTTTTAGAAGTGATTTGCTTGACTAGGAACTGAAGCGTTGTGATACTTCCAGGAGATCATTACAAAACTGGGTATCGGGTTTCTGAATTTTTATCCAGAAGGTAAGGTAGTTTCCATAGATCCCCTGCTTTCTATATAGAAATACTGTCTTAGCAAGGGCTGTCATGCATTGGTTAGTTTGAGAGTATAAGGCTTGAAATTGATGCAAAAGAAAAATTCTGCAGAGTGGCTATATCATGATAGCTGTTATTGCAAAAGGAAACCAAGGATCTACCATGAGTCCTCATATATAGCCCAGATCTACTGAGTCAGTCCATCTTATTGCTTCTCTGATAGGCTTGGTTCATGGTGGTGAGTTATTAAGCTGGTCTTTCAAAACCATCAAGCCTATTTTTCTAATGCAATGTACTCAGTACAATTTTTCCTAAGTTGTTTCTCCTATATATTTAAGGTGTGAGTGTTCTGTATGGCCCACATGGTTATATACTTGTCTTCCACAGTGGTGATACGCAATTTAGTAGGCACTGGAAAAGGTTAGTGATATGGGAGCTCAAATAAGCTGTATGCCTTAATAAAGTGCGTAGGAGAACAATAATGTTTCCACAGACTTGTCCGTGCCTACAGTATAAAATTTGCAGATAGATTCTAATTCCAGTTTCTGAAAGTTAAATTTCTATTACTTTGAATTTAAGCAATCTTGTGTCTTGTGTCTTTTTGTATGTTTTGGTAGCATAAGTACTGCCCTGAGACCTTTATCTTGCCTTCCACATTAGAGACAATAGCTCTCTCCATCCCTGCCTGTGTGTTATGTGGAGGACTAGATATGTTTTTGAGATGGAGGCATTTCAGACCTGTAAGAAGTGAATGATTAATTACAAAAAAAAGTGTCAAATATATTTTTTGTCAAAAGTAAAAGATAAATGTACAGACAATAAACCTGTAAAATTGTTGATACACACTCAACTTCTTATTTAGTGTATATCTTGTTGAAAGGAAGTCTGTGATTATACTAGAGTGTGGTAGGACCTTCCACCTATTGGATTCAGTAAGACTTCATTGTTTTTATTTATGAACTAATGCTTTTAAGTAGGTTTCTTCCTGGTTTCTTGCTAGATGGGAAATAAACCAGCTTTGTTAAAATACAAATTATTATTCTTGTACAGGATATCCTACCTAATGGCTCCCTGAAACTTGCCAATTCGGTTTTCTTCTATCCTGTAGACAAATCTTCTGAGGGTTGCCCAAATAGCATAGTGCAGACTTTGGTATTTTAGATTCAGCATTAAGCTGGATAAACTTCCGCTAAGAGTAAAAACGCATTTAAAAAGTTATTAAAAAAAGTCTGACATTCTATTGTTGGGGAGGTGTTTGGGTTTTATGTGTGAAGGAGGAAGAAATCTTGTGTGTGGAAAGAGGAGGTTAAATCTAGATGTTTAGATTCTTCTGTGCTCATGGTGTATAAAAGGGAGGAGTGATGGCTGTGGTAAATTTTTACTGAAAGGTCTCACTGTTGCAGTTGTGATGTTAGGAAACGTTATATGGCAAATCTGAATTGTCAGGGCTGGCTGCCAAGGTGTCTGAGCAGCCCGAGCAGTGCCCCAGCCTGCGCTGCCGCTGCAGGAAATGGTGCTCTTGTGATATACTCAGACACCGTGTCCCGGACTGCAATGCACACAGGGGACATAAGGATTGCCATTTCTACCTTTTCTTCCTTTTGACTTTCCAAGGGGGCCTGAGAAGGGTATTTAGAAAGGTATTTATGCCTCACAGTTGTAGCTGTGTTTAAACTTTTGTAAGCTGTCATAGGCATCAGTGAAAAGAGCTTTGGTCTTCCATTGGGAATTTGCTTATTTGAGAAGGACAAGCAAGACCTGGGTCACCATCAGCGTTCCTTGGTTTGGTTCCTTGTTGACCATTTCAAGGTATTTGGCTTGAGTATTTTTGT
Organism: Hylia prasina; assembly: GCA_013397195.1. Taxonomy (NCBI): domain Eukaryota; kingdom Metazoa; phylum Chordata; class Aves; order Passeriformes; family Sylviidae; genus Hylia; species Hylia prasina. The sequence continues at coordinate 520,078 of VYXD01002332.1, forward strand.
TTTATTTGGCTTCGTGTGCTCCCCTGCAGCCAATTCCCCTGATTTGATAAATATATCTTGGCAGTGATCCTTGGCCACAACTGAGGAATGTGCAGTGCCAGTTCAGGAAGAAGAACAAAGGTGTCACAAAGATTATTGTGCTTTGCCTTTGTCCTTCTAGATATTAGGCTAGTCTCCTGGCATAACATGTGATAGGTTCTTCTAGCTGCAGTGGTTACAAGTCACTGTGCAACATGATTTTTACAACCATTATGTCTCATTAATTAAATGGTAATTTTTGTTCCAGTTACAGAGAAGAGCTGTGCGTGTAAAGGCTCTTGCCTTTAGAACTACTCTACCTATGTCCCTGTGATAATGGTGGATGCTGTCAGGGTGCTGTAAGCCAGAGAAAAATTGGCCATCAGTGTGCAGTAGACTGAAATGGGTGTGTGTATACACACCTGTATTTCTCCTCTTTGTCTACCTGGTGAAGTACCTCAGTGAATTCATCATTTCAAGGACTGTTGCAGACATGCAAAAGACAAGAAATAATAAAAAGTACTCAGAACCCAGTCTTCCTTAGCATCTTGAAACTGATGGAACTAAAGGGATCCTATAACAAAATGTAGTCTTAAGCCCCTCTGCATCCTTGAAAATACTTTTAAGATTGAGGGACTCACTGTATGTTCTATGCAACCCATTAGATTTCCTGCAGTTACTAAGGTAATTATACTAATGCCACATCTTCTAATCCTTACAGTAGTGTCATGTTTTTGGTTGTCACAAAAGGTGCTGACTTGGGACCATTTTGTTGACCATTTTGAAGGTGGCTTCAGCACTTAGGAATTACTAGTTTCTGGAAAATCTGGTCAGTTATTTTGATACCTAAAAAGAACTGATATCTCTTGAAAATATATTACCCATGGAACCAAATTTAATACTAAATGACAGGACTTTATCCCAGAACCCCCTTATTTCTACAGTAAATCCACTAATTTCATGAGGTTTATTCCACTGTACATTGTTAGTCTAAGAGTATATTTGGCCATGATGTGAATGCAAAATCAGTTGACCTTTGGGCTAACTGGTTGTTCCATGCAATGCTGAGAGTACGTTACTTTCTCATCTGTATTCTTCAGATAGTCTCTCAGGGGACAGAAAGTATTAAAAGTCATTTTTGCTAGATACACATTAGAAAAAAAACAGAAGTGTTCCCTCCCTTCCCCCACTCCATCCCCAGATGGAGGGATTGGGCAAATGTTCAACTTTGAGCTGGGAAAAATTGGTATCAGATACAGAAGTAAAAGATTTTAGAGAAGTAAACAAATCTTTATGTGTAATGAACACTCATGCTCAAAACCTAAGTTAATAACTGAAAAATTGTTGAAATAGGTCAGAAGGGCAGTGCTCTAAATACATTTTTAAAATACCTTATGCACAGCATTCATATTTAAATGTAGAGTGTTAACATCTTAAAACACGGGTTTTAATTTCACACTCTTGGTGGTGAGTGCAGTTTCATTGGGCACTAATGGGTGGATAGATGCAGCTCAGCAGCATGAAGGATATGAAGAGTCTGGAAGGAGGAATGTTTGGTCTGACTCCAAATATATCAGGCACTGAAAAAGAAAGTATAATGGTAATTGTGGTCCAGTTTCTCCTGTGCATAAGTTATAAATAAAAATATCTGCATTATGGAGATGCAAATTAAAGGGAAAAAAAAAAAGAAAAAAAAAAGGAAAGCTTAAGACTCAGCACTTATCTATTATCTTACATCCGCTGTAATGGAGAGAACAAAGTTATTTTAAGAAAAACCGGAAAAGAATGAATCCTTTTAACTGGATTTTAACTGTGGCGTCACTGATTTGCCTTGTTACTATGTTTCTGCTTTCTCTACCCCCTAGCTTTCTTTGGAAAGTACCTTAATGAATACAATGGCTCCTACGTGCCTCCTGGTTGGAAAGAATGGGTTGGATTACTTAAAAATTCTCGATTTTACAACTACACACTCTGTAGAAATGGCATGAAGGAGAAGCATGGATATGACTACTCCAGGGTAGGTCCTGTTAACTTATTTCTATTAACATTTGGACATGACCACAAGAAAGCTGCACTTCATGGCTTCAGTCTCTGTTTGTGCTCGAAAGCTGCTACGTGTCACATTATCTACAACCAGTAACAGTAGTGTTGGGACATTGTTACTGTCCATTAGGGAGGGTTACTGAAAACATTGTTACTAACAGTGGAAACAAGTAAAATGTTCTTAGATTATATTAAATATTACAAGCTGAAGATGTGAAGGTAGACTTAAATGCTTCATGTTAACTACTTCTGTGCTCTGCATGATAATTATTGTGGCAGTGGAGTTACACAAACATTAATGAGGTAAGAATCCACTTCCCTCCAGCTAGACCTTTTAGTTTAAGGAACTTCTTTCTTTCACAGTGACAATATTATGTAGTATTCACAAAATCTTGATAGAATTTATGATAATTCTGAATGAGTGGAGAATTAACTATTGTGTTTGTATTTCTGTGCATACAGATGAATGTGTTTTTTAATGTCCTTTCAAGGATGTTGTATCCTGACCAAACTTACAAAAATGCTTCATAGTCATTGTCAAAGGCAGTTTTATTTATTCCTCATCTAACATGTTACAGCTCAATACCTGTTTATAGTCAGAAATATGTTTATTTCAGCTAAAAGTGCTCCTTTCCAAAGGAGCCAGCTTTAGTGAAGTCCTAAAGTAGGCAGAAGTGACTCTGAAGTATATGATGGTAACTAAATCTGTCCATAAACTGCTCTAGTCTTAGTGTATAACTTAGGAAGGTGATTTACTCTTGGGTGATTTGTAATGTATATTTGTTTAACATGTGTTTTGTTCACTTTCTCTTATTGATTGCAAATCTTACTTTTCTATTTGTGTTTCATTAGCATGGTGTTCACAACCAGTTTCTCCTTTAAAAGGTTGATGTCTGGGATTTCTTGTCTGTGATTTCCACTTTCCTTTGCCCTATTTGCCTTTTATAATTGGATGTAAAATAATTGGATGTAACTTTGTGCTGAGAGATAAAATTTCACAGTCTTCTGGGGTTACCTTTTCCATCACCAGTTGCTAAGGGGAAGGGGCAAACTACTGTCTTATTATTTGTCTTCTATTTTCCTTTTGATCTATGAAGAATGACAGAACTAATCTTTACTGTGTACTGAAATGTTATGATAGCTTGTGTGGAACAGTGTCAGTCAAGTGATTTCATAGGCACTGTTCTCCATCCCCATTTTACCAATGAGCCAACAGGGAGCTTTATGTTCCAATACCTTCAGCTCTTTTGTGTATGCAAGACTTGAAAATGCTTATGTTTTCACTTGTTTTAGCTTTGCTTATGGAGTTTTGTAATAAATAAAAAATAAGGATGATGAAAATAAAAACTTTTTATAATCTTCATATTTCTTGCATAATAAACAGCTACAGAAGAAAACAGTGTGCAGAACAATGACACTGGTTGGTGTTAACACTGGAGTTCAAATGAGCAAACAGAAGCTGAAATGGAAGACTTTCACTCTTTCTTTCCTTCCATTTTTGTTGCTGGAAACGTGATTTTCCAGCAATGGCCAATATAATCAGTTGATTTTTTTAGTCCTATCTATTAGTGTTGTTAATGTTAATTATGTACCAGTGGAAAACTAGGAAAAAAAAATCACTGATTATTCTGTCCTCTAAAGCCTGCTAAACTCCTCTGAAAATGAAATTCTTTCAGATTTTCTTACAGGATATAGTCTACTTTAATTTTTCTTTTTCAGTTTCTGTCAACATTTTTTAAGATTAATTTTAACTTTGTACAACTGCAACCTCTACAATATGGATCTTAAAAAAACCCCTTAAGAAATCAGTTCAGTTAAATGTTTCTGTTTGGTGTTTTGGCCTGGTAAATCCTGGGTTTGCAGTGACTTTCACTTTGACCATGTGAAAACCTGTACCTTTAAAATGAAATTGGAAAACTATACTCTTCTAAAGGCTAAATCAAAGATGAGTTGCATGCTTAAAGTGATTGACCAGCTTAAAAAAGCAGCATAATGAAGATTATCGGCAGTGTGGTTTTGGGAGCACTTAAGTATTCTCTCTCAACTATGAATGTTGTCTCAGGCATTGAAAGCACGGTCAGAAGTCAGTTTTGCTGTCATTTTCCCTTCCCCTGCGTACCTTTATGAATGGAACTCCTTCATTTAATGCCTATTTAGAGTGAAAATGCCATCCCAGTAACAGTCATAATCATGGCAGTTTTGTAACAATCATGCCTTGTGTCAGGACCAGTGTGTAAAATTAAAAGTGGAGACATTGCCAGCCTTGTTCTGGGATAGACAAGAAATAACTTGGGGGAAGTAAATATAGTCCATAGAAAAGGCTTCCTTTGAATGACAAGCTGACTTCTCAGAGCAAGGATGTTGCCAGAGGTGAAGAGGAGCAAGTGTCTTAACTATGGACAGAAACCTGTATGCAAAAGGGGATGCAGTCCAGTCTGTCCCACACCTTGTGCTTGTTGGCTTGACCAGAGGCAGATGTTATGTCTGATTTTACATTCTGCTGTGACATGACAGTTATTTGAGTTTTTTTAAGGTGTAGTTTCATATTCTACTCATGTTTGAGGGGTATTTATGTTTGTAGTGTTTCCTGGGAAGCACCTAAGGGAGAGCATGGCTTGTCATTAAAAGTCCTGTATTCAATACCTATAATATCACAATAATGATAATTATATTTCTTAGAAAATACAGAGATAGTCCAACTCTTTTACAGGAAGTGTTCTAAATTTTCAACAATATATGTTATAGAGCTATATCTCTATCAGATTGTCACTGTAATATTGAATGAAGTCTTCGGTTCAGTTAGTCCACCATCTTCTCGTGTTAGTGATTTCTGGTTCAGAAGAAGGTTAAAAAAGAACAACAAGCCATTCAGATTTTCAGAGTATTTTTATGATGTAAGGTTGGACTGTATACCTTGAAGATACTGACACTGATAATTTTTTAAAATTCATACCTGGTCATTGTATTTAGTATTGTGTTTTTCATAATGTAGTTACCCACTTTAGGAAGGAAGGGTACTGTTTGATCTCCTTTAGTACCATTCAGTTCTGAGAAAAAGCTAGAAGCTGTTGGTGTTTTTATTTCTAGGCAGTGAAGAAAGAATTATTTGGTTCTATTTTTTTTAGTTTTTAACATCTGTAGCTTACTTCCTCCTTGTACCATTCTAAGTGAAGTAGCATCTTTTTTCCTATTTCTTATGATACCTCAGATCTCTCCTTCCTATTGACCCCCCAGTTTGAAATTCCTTTCCAAGTGTCTCATTATACTTTTGCTTCTACTTGCAGGATTATCTGACTGATCTGATTACCAATGACAGTATTACCTTCTTTAGAATATCAAAGAAGATGTATCCTCACAGGCCTGTACTGATGGTTATAAGCCATGCTGCTCCTCATGGTCCTGAAGATTCAGCCCCTCAGTACTCACAACTCTTTCCTAATGCCTCAGAACACATGTAAGAAAAAAACAAAACCTTTGATTAATTTTCAGGTTCTGGAATATAGAAGTTCTGGGTACCTCAGGGGGAGCAATGTTTTCTTTGTAGTACTCTTGGCGTAACTTTGTCACGAATATATAAGAAGAGTTTCCAGATTTTTTTTTTTTTTTNTCAGACTAGTACAAGTGTCTTGAGAATGGCTGCTGCATCTAGAACTGAGAATTGTAGCTCATTGAGATAAATGGAAAATTCATGTTGAATTTATTGGGCATTGTTACAGACTATTTGGGAAGTAAAGCACGTTTTATTCTGAGCAGGGTGATCAAAATCTGGCTCTTGGATTATAATCACTTCAGGGGAAGAAACTCTATCTCCCTGTCCTTACTTATAAACTCTACTACGCAAGAACACGTATTACTCCTGTTTCATATATGGAAAGAACAGAAATCCAGGCCTGCAGCACCGAATTACACAGGCTATTTCTGAATGAGCTGGCATGTCTGTACGTGATGCAATGTCTTGAGCAGATCCCAAAAGCAGTATCACCCTGTTCCTGAAGGAATATGTTCATAAGCTCCATGTTGAGATGTTTCTTGTTCATAGCACAAAGACATTTTGCATGTACAGCTCTTAATGCTGCATTACAGGTAGCTCCTCACATGGAGGTACGACGAATGCGTCTCCCAAATCACCTCTTGATGCAACTGAAAACATTCCTACAGTTTTCTAATTACTGGCTTCATGCCTTCCTTGATATTCAACCTTTCTTCCTATATGTTGCCCCCTCCCTCTCCCTTTTTAAGGGGAATTCTGTCTTACTTTGGGTTTGTGGAAGAGCTGGGAACTGGTGGACATAATTGTCAGTTGGTGGCCAGAGCTTCTCAGGCCTAGTCCAAAGTCCAGTGAAAGCCATTTGAGGTTTTTTGTTTTATTTAAAATAGAGTCTGAGAGAAAAAGTTTATTTTGTTCTATTGTCTGGTTACTGTATAACTTAGAATTATATATTTCATCATTTTCTGCTGTGTCCAAGAGAATCTGTGGCACAGATCTACAGCGGTGAAGTGTTTCTTGTTTGTTTGCCACCTTACGCTCTTTCATTTTCTTTGAAATGAAAATTACAGAAATGCCCAATGAACAACTTCTCGTGGCTTATACGCAATATTGACCTTAGTTTTATTAGGTTCCTTTGGAAGACTTTTGGATCTTGGAGATGATTGTCATGCAAAATTCTGTAGCAATTTACTTCCTAGCTGAATGAAAAGGAGTAGAAGGATTGAAGCAATGGATAATATGGACAATATACATCTATTTTTCTTTTGCTAGTACTTTAAATTTTATTGTTGGCACTAATTAGGTTGATCTTTCTAATTATAAAGTAATTACACTTTTCTTTATTTAAGTGACTTTTCTCACAGTGATAACAATTACCCAGGAAGTATCACTTTGTGAAGAGAAATTTTGTTTGTAAAAAAAGAAATTATCCTGGTAGATTAAGGAACCATGTTTTTCTTTTGGATATGAACATAAAATAAGATTTCATGTACATCTCGCACAAAGAATTTGACAATTGTCTTCTAAACAATTTTTCCAGCACTGCATAATGACAATAACAATAATAATGATAATAATAATAGTAATCTGATGCAGTTTTCATTGGCCTGGGTTTACGAGTAAATGTAAAAATGCAGAACGTGTACATAGTGAGGGAATGATACAAATTAGTTCTGTACTTTCCATTTTTCCCCTTGTTCCCAAATTCCAAGGCATCTCAGTGACAGATCAATCTGTCGATGGTAAAGGGTTGCAGGCAGTTCTGACTGTTTCATTGTCCTGTGGCTATTGTAAGGAAGGATCAGAATGCAGGTGGAACGGTTGCAAATTGCCCTAAAGCAGTAAGCAATACCCTGAACAACGTCTTTGCCTAGTCCGCAAAGCAGAAGGCAGTGCACCATATGCTACAACCCTCCACCTTTTCCTGTGGCACAGCACTGGTGAAGTCTGTAAGTGGATTCTGTGGAAAAGAAAAGCCAAGGGAGAGCAGGAGGGTAGTGCTTGGCATTGACTGATGTACATACTGTATCATGTGGCGTTGCTAGTGATAGCTAAAAGCCAGTGGTATGGATTTTAATCAGGGTGCTGCTTTGCTTCTGAGCTCTGGTATGTACTTTGGCTAGTTTATGCTGCTGTTCTCTTGATTCTGTACCATGCTCTGGCTGGTATGATTCTGCCCTATATTGCAGACTCTGTCCATCTCATTCTGTAGAGCTCCTGCCTGTGTGCATCTTGCAGTCTTGTCTTGATTGAAAAGTGTTCACAGAGCAAATGGTCAAATGCAATCTGTCTGGGGCTTCCCTTCAGGCTCATTTGAAGAAGTGGTCTCAGCTAGCTTCTAAGAATGTTAATTTTTGTGGTTTTTTTAATAAGAGAGACGAATCTATTAAGGATTAAAGGGTTACATTTGTAGTAATCAGAAAATTTTTTGGCTTTGGTTGGATTAAATAATGGGAGGTTTCCAATCAGCCAGGAAATCACGAAGTAAGCAGAAAAGGAGTTTGTGAAGCATTTTTGATTCATTCTGGGCATCACATAGCAACAGTTTCCATAAATGTCAGCATTTGCAAAGAAGCAATGTCATTATTTCAACCACAATAACATTCTGAAAATCAAGAGACTATTAACAATACAGAGAGAATAGGCACCAGCCCTTTCCTCCCTGTATGAAGAAGCCTCCCCTTGCCACCTACGCACATTTTTCGGATCGCATCTGACAGAAGCTTTCGGCATAAAACATTTCACTGTCACATTATTAGTTTAATATTTATATTAAATCTCATAAGACTGTCATGGTCAAAGATACATTAGATATGCAGTATTTCGATGAGAAGTTTCAACTTATATTATTTTTTAGCCTACTAACTTACCTTGCTGCTCCATTGCCTAAACAAAACCAAAAGTAGAAATTTCCAAAAAAGGAATTTATCAGGAAATTCTGTGTTGCTAAGAGGTAAATAAATGAGTATTTGATATTTTCTCCTGCGCTATTGTGTCACTCTTGGCTTGTGCATTTGTATAGACCAAACTTATTGCTTTGAATGAAAAAAGGAAGCCGAACCAAATTACCTAGGAGCAGTAATTTCTAATGGTTTAGACTCTGCGCGTGATGTGTTTGAGCCATGATGTGAAGAAATTGTAAAATGTCATCTTCAACCTGAAGTAATAAGGAATAAATATAGTATTTCTTGCAAGGAATAAAAATAGTATTTCTTTGAAATGTAAGCTTTAATAATAGCTTTTAGTGAGTTGGTGATGCAGAGAGTTGATATCATGGTGGTAAAACAAATCTTTTATTTCGGTTCAGCTAAACTAAAGTAATATAATTATACATAGAAAAGTGATTGCTGGGATTTCCAACCATGTGAAACTATGGACAATATTTTTCCTCATCACTTTAATGATGTCCCAGCACTATGAGAACTTGGCGGAACAGTGAAATTCCAGGGGGACATTGAACCAGGTTCTTGGGATTTTGCAGGGACTTCAAGCAAAGGACTTGGTGGCTGGAATGAGTCTTCAAAATACAGCCCTATTTCCTCATCCCACTTTTCTTCACAGGTCTTCAAAATCCAGCTGTGTGACCACTTCTGCTGCTCACACGCAATTGGATAACAGTAGGCAGAGTGCCTGTGCTCTTCTGGTGCATAAGTGAGAAAATATTCAAGTAACCAGTTGTACTGAACTCCAAAAAGCTGTTAAAGAATGTAGTAGAACTTTTACAGCAAGTTCTATAGTTATTTTCAAACAGCTTGCACAAGACGTAGTATTTGGTGCTAATGTGGGCAGAGTGAAAACAAAGCAATTGTGTGAGTAGGAGCTCTGTAATACATGCTTCATCCTGATCATACTTGTGGAGTTAAGACTGTCTGAGGCTGTCTCTTGGCCTTGATATGTACACTTTTTAGTCTGAAATCACTGGAAATGTAAGGTCTGTTTAATGTTCTCTTAGATTTTATTCCCCCTGAGTGGTTTTCATTTTCCCATGTTTCATAACATGAAAGTAGAAGACATTTCAAAAGTGATCTTAATATTTTCTCATGCACCTCAGATAGTACTTCCTATAGTGTTGATCAAATAGAAATTAATATTCATTACTAAGACTTTTTTCTACTTGGCTACAACATTGTTGTTTTCGCTCTGTTCCTTAGTACTCCCAGTTATAATTATGCTCCAAACCCAGACAAGCACTGGATAATGAGGTATACTGGTCCCATGAAACCTATACACATGGAATTCACTAACATGCTACAGAGAAAGCGCCTTCAAACACTCATGTCTGTGGATGACTCTATGGAGATGGTAAGATTAATAGTCACTTTTCTTTTGTTTTGTTTTTTGGTTAAACAGGTGCTTGTTTCTTGAGTTAAGCTCCACATTGTCCTTCATATGAAGATAAGGGAGAAAGAAGGAGGAGGAGGAGGACTTCATCAGTTTTTTAATAGTGTGTAATCCTCTCACCTCTGATCATTTTGTCTCTTTTTTCAATGTATAAGGTTCCTCATCTCCTAAAGACAAGTACCCTGAGTTGGCTGGTGTGAACAAGCTGACTTGTTTCCACAGAACCACTACTGATAAAGGGGAAGAGAAAGGGATTGCCCTAAAAACTACATATCCTAAATCCTAAAAACGTATCCTCTGGTAAAAAAGTCATCCTACAACCTGTTGGAAATAACTACCTAAATGTGTGTCTATTTTGATCCTGTAACACTGAACTTCTAAGAGAAGAAAACAGCAGCAAAAAGGGATGATACAGGAGTCCTAACTGGAGTGACCCCGGGGTAAACCCATCCTAGGAGGTTAAATACTGGTAGTAAATAAATAGGTAGATTGGTCCTTTTAGAATTGTCTACATCATGTAACAATGAGATTTCTTAATGCAAACTATGTGTCTTCAACAAAATGTCTGGATTCACTAAAAGCTGTACTGAAAAAGAATGATTTTGCAGATTTGAAGGTGTTACAGTTTTTCTGCTTATATCTTGACATTCTTATTCAAAAAAGGTAGAACATAAAATTAGAGGAGTCCTCTAAGGCAAAAATGAGATTATTTAGATGGCATTGCATAAGCTTGTTAGTAATGTCTTACAATTACTGATTCAGGCAAATATGATCTCTGATTCACATTAATAAAGTGTTTAGATGGATCAGATACCAGCATTAGGGGAAATTGGTGCTTTTATTACACAATTTGGATTTTCTGTTTAGTAAAAGGGTTTCACTGTGGGTGATTCACTGCTGGCAAAATCAGTTAGGTTAGTTTTTAGTTCTAGTTACTAAGTTAGCCCAATCTTTTTCTGCTGAATTATGTGTGTTAATAGTCTTTCAAAATTAAAAAGAAAAAAACAACAAAAACCTCTCACATGCAAAAAAAAGCAAACCAAAAAAAGAACAACCCCCAAAAAACCCCCCGAACCAAGACAAAGACTGAAAAAAGCCAAACCAGCAAACAAAATCCCCTGAATAAACTCCCAAAACTCCCAAACCAACACAACAGTTTTTCTCCTGTGCTGATGTTTTGCACTTGTGAGTCACCACTTTGGTGGTATCCCACTACCTTCTCACCTTTCTCAAGCGAAAATATCACATAAAAATTGATCTTTCATGCACAAGTTGGTGTGTTTCACATAGTTTCTTATGTAAATCTGTAGAAGCATTTACATTTAAATCTCCTCATAATTCTCCATAGTGAAAGAGTATGACTGAGCGATTTTTATCTGGAAGATATTTTGCACATATTCTGCATAATGGCGAGTCATTTGTCTGAAGGCAAGGTTGTTGAGTGCTGCCTGAATATGTGTGAGATTCAAAGGGCTGTTGTTTTATTAAAACTGTTTGCTGCAAGAAAAAGATAAAAGAGGAGAGAAAATTTCAAAGTGACACCTTGAAACTTTTATCTCTGTTACTGTATGTATTTAGTACTATCTTGGCAGCTCTCACGCAAAATACTGAATCCAAACATTTTTGGAATGGCATGCTAATGTGTTTTACCTTAAAATAGAATTTTGTATTGTAATAGCCTCAATATTCAGTTAGTAAAATTAAGATGATTAGATATTATTCAGAGTGGTTCATTGTGATAACTCAGTGCCATCCTTAGCTGTTGTTTTTTGTATGTTACACATAGACAGAAAGTGATATCCAGCATTGCACATGTTGAGCTACTCAGTGGAATATATTTCATATTTTGTTTTGCCTTTTTTTCAGATTTACAATATGTTGACTGAAATGGGAGAACTGGAAAATACGTATCTAATATACACAGCAGACCATGGTTATCATATTGGGCAGTTTGGGCTGGTGAAAGGGAAGTCCATGCCATATGAGTTTGATATCAGAGTTCCTTTCTATGTCCGAGGACCAAATGTGGAGGCTGGGTCCTTGTAAGTTCTTTGCTTTTGTGTGTGTTGTGTCCTGAAAACTTCATATTCACATCTCTAGTTTATTGACCTGGCAGCCAAATGGAGGCATAAAGGTCTGCCCATCCTGCTTTTTTTGGCAGAAAAATATGTCTCCTCAGAAAGCAGAACGGGTAGCACAGGATGGTATAACAAACTCAAGGCCATTGCCCTTTTGCTTGCAAGGGTGTGCAGCACAAGCCACTGCACTTTTGTGGATATAGTTGAAAAATCACTTTGAATCTTGTCCAATCTACGAAACACTTGCGTTCTCTTGAGGAGTGCAAATTATACACATAATTGTCACTTAAAATTTTAAAAATTTACTGTATAATGTAGATAATTATTGCTGAACATGGGAGTCACTTGTTTCAGTTTATGAAGATGAGTTCGTACATTATCATCCACAGAATATTCTTTTTGGCTCATTCTTTGAGCCTACATGGTTAGGGCTGTTTGCTGGATGCACACAAGCATGCAGAGTATAACTTAATTAAAATGGTAGCTTTGATCAGCTAAAAAAATAAGTACATATACTTTCTAAGCAATTATTTCAGATAGCAAATATTTGCACTTAGATAATGATTTTGGACAGAGTGCCATAAATTGCTGCCTAATATTTATATCAGTGTGCATGTTTTAGCATATTTAACACACGGAATCTTCCACACATGATTTTTTCTTTATCCCAGAGGAATGGATCTAGTGTGTAATGTGACAGCATGTAGTTACTAAAAGCATCTCATTCCATATGCTGGTTAAATTCACTGACTCACATTATCTGAAGGAAGAAGAATGTTAAATTCTGTAGATTTTCCACTGTGTTTTTGATTTATTTTCAGCAGTTGTGCATGTGAAAAAAACATGTTCTCTAAAGAGCAGGGAGGGATTCCTCTCTTGGGGTTAAACATATTACCTCAGCACCGAAAGAGGTTTGTCTGCAGCAGCCCAGAATTTCAAATGAGCTGGAATAGCCTTCTAAAAATCTGCTCTCTTTTCCTTGGGCTGCAGTTTTTGGCCCTCCTGGAGAGTGAATGCTAACATGGCCCAAGTGAGCCATATTTCCATACCAGATTTTGAAATCAGGTAAAGCATGTGCTACCTGCCCAGTCTGCTTTTTAAGAAAGTCATCAGCATATCTGGCAGACATTTTGATTGTGTAAGACAAACGGTTTTTCCAATGGTTTTTAAACTGTCTTTTGCAAAAATTAACTAACTTTACCTCATGAGCTACTTTGCTTTCCCAAAAATGCTCTGTACTAAAGTTTTAAATATTTGTGTTAGCCCCTTTGAGGTTATGCAATTTATCTATATATTAAATGTTAATTCCCTTCGTGGGAAAGAATCAGATTGTGTCCTCTTTTATTTGCAGGTGTCACAAAATAAGCCTTTTCAGGTCCTTGGACTCTGCGGAAGCTGGAGTTGCTTAGCGTTATTGTATAGACTTTGAACTCTTTTGGCCTACTTTTTTTTTTCAGGAATCCTCACATTGTGTTAAATATTGACCTCGCACCCACAATTCTAGATATTGCTGGATTGGATATTCCATCTGATATGGATGGTAAATCCATTCTAAAGCTGCTGGATTCTGAGAGACCAGTAAATAGGTAAGAAATGGAAATGTTGCAGGGAGGCATGCATGTGTTTGTACAAGAGACTGAACAAGTATTCAGCAGCAGGCAGAAACTTTAAAGGAAAATACAATAAAATTACCATCTACCTGAGTATATCATTCACTGGAAAGTCTGAAGAGTATTTGGCATATGCAACTCACTTCGGTTATTTATTTTCATTTTGGCATGTTCAGATTCTAGATGTATGGCATACATGGCATCTGTATATACTAAATGTAGAAGTGAGAGGGCTACACAGGAAGGTCTTCAGGTATATAAGTTATAGATTTAAATGTCTTTGTGGTATAATTTGTAGCAAAGCATTTCATATTGATTAAATAGTCAAATAATTGAAAGTGTTGGTTGTGTATCAAAGTATAATATAAAGACAGGCTAGCAGTAAAAACTGCAGTTTTTTTATTTAAGACTTTCCATCAGTACTTTGATTGGAAAAAGACTGAGAAAGAGAATTAGACTTGCTAGAGAATGCTTGAAAGAGCAAATCAGAAGAAAAAGGGAAGGAGAACATTTTGCTTTACAAGTAGCTGGGTGGAGGGAAAGGGGGAATGGAACAGCTGCTTTAGAACAGAATACTTTTTGGGTAGATGCAGGCTAAGAGCCCAAATTTGAGTCAGGAAATCGTGATTTAATTTGTGATCCTGTGTGAACGCGGAAAATTCAGTTAATCCCTTGTGCCTTAAACATGCTTATATTGAAGAAATTGTACTGTGTAAACCTGTTGTGGATTTTGTTCCTTTGAGAAAAAGATACGGTTTTCAGTGGAGAGACATATGTCTCTGCTTCATCGAGCTGGATATCCTCTTGTGCAGTTATGTGGCATGTTTCTTGTTGGGCTTAGGGGTGGGGGAGAAAACTGGGGCAAAACTTGGTTACTGGTTTTGTGGGAATTGTGTCTTCTTGTTTCCTCCTAGGTTTCATTTAAAGAAAAAGATGAAGGTGTGGAGAGACTCGTTCCTAGTGGAAAGAGGGTAAGGAAAGTGTTAATCAAAAGTTCAGTCTTTTTTAAATGGAAGAATATTGAATAGCTAAAGCCAAAGGAGCGCTCTGCTGCAGTCTGAAGACATTTAGCTATGCCAGCAGGGACATGGCTGCAGTATGCCTAGTGGCAGTGATTGTGTGATTGGAGGGAATGGATGGCCTCTGTCTACAGCCTGCATAAATGTACTGTTGTGGTGGGGGAAGGAGAGTTTACTTGGATTGAGAGAGGGGAAGGCATCCCATTTTGCTTTCAGGTGCTGTTCCCCACCCTCCTGCTTGTATCATGGGATTGTGAACAACCCTTCCTCTCTGCATCTTCATTTGCTGACCATTCCCTCTGCACCTCTGCTTTAATACATGCCCCCTTAATGGGGGCATGAGGAGTTTGCAAAGTGCAGCCGTGGGGAATATAATGTGGTCCTTCTATAGTGACAGTTGTCACTGCCTGTCACTTAGGTATGTAACACAATGTCTTGTGTTTATATGTTTTTGTATACACCCTGAGAGCAGGACATGAACAACTTGTGTGTTATTGGACAGGCTAAATGCTAGTTTCTACTGGACTGTTAAGTTTTGGCTACCAGGGATGCTATGGACTTGGAAAATAACCACTCCTCTGAGTCTTTTCAGCTAACTGTATTTGTATGTTGGAGTTAATATTAACGTAAGAATTTTTTTTTCTTTTCCAGTAAACTGCTGCATAAAAGGGAGAATGAGAAGGTAGATGCCCAAGAAGAAAATTTTCTACCCAAATACCAGCGTGTGAAAGACCTCTGTCAGCGAGCTGAGTATCAAACAGCTTGTGAACAGCTTGGCCAGGTAGGGCATTGTTACCCCTGACTGCAAGTAAGCAGTTGTAATTGGACTAAGCTCAACACCTTCACTGTGTCAGTGTCCTTCACCTCATCATCAGTGCCAGTGTATAAATCAAATGGGTCGTTCTGTGGCCTTTGCTCAAAGCTTTATTACAGCATTTATGAGATTGACTGTCAGTCAGGAAATTGCTGATTCAAGTGTTCTGTATTGATTCCTGACTACCATTAAGAAAACTGCCTAGGCTGTTAATGTTTTATTTCCCAAAGAGAGTGTGGTTTGGGACTTCTTAGTGATGAGAAGCTACACTGTACATAACAGATTGGCCTTTTTCAAATACATACAGCTCACTTTGCTTCAAATTCTTTCTTCAATTCATTTTGTTGTTGTTGTTACTTGGTTGTGCACATGTATAGTTATGACTGGAGGCAGGCTGTGTGTATATGGGCATAAAGCTCATTGATTGTGTGTCATTTCCCTTGTTGCATGACAGTTATGGCCAGATATGACAATATGTTTACTTTAGATACAAGCTACGTAGAAGAAATTAATGGGAAAAAAATTAGGGTATATCAATACATTATCTTGACATGCACAGGAGAGGATTTTCTAAATTTACCAGAACAGTGCAAAGGCAAAGCATGGCTATCTCCAGAGAATTCACCACTCTTGGCAAAATAGTCTCTCTTTCACTGCTCTCTCATGCAGGTATGGGTGAGAGAACCCCTTTCCAAGGACTGTAACACATTCTGTGGACAAAGGGGTGAAGGTAAATAGGTTCACATGCTACTGTGTCTGTTATCACACTAGCATGACCTCATATCCTGGCAGCCCAGATAAGTTAGTCTGTGGAATATGACTGTTCTTGCAGGGTATGAATGTCTTACCCTGCTATAGTCAGTAATGTGTTACTTAGGCTGCAGTAGTTCTTTTTTTTTACTGTCAAAGGCCAGACTCAATACTTCTGGCTCTACTGATTATGTAGTTCAGTGCACCTATGAAATGAGTGCAATGTTCCTTTGGTGTTTGGATCTTTTGGTGTTTGGAAAAGATGCTCTTTTCCTCCTGTGGCTTCTTTGTCAGATGTGGTATACAGAGCAATTATAACGTGCTGTTCTTTGTAAAAATACCAAACTTAAAGGAACACTATATGCAGTAGTTTACTGTCATCAGAAGTCTTGAGCTGAAATTTTAGCTGAATGGGAGCAAGCCATTGTTTTATGAATTTGCAATGTTATTTGAGGAACTGGAGGAAAAGTTTTTGTTCCTACTACAACATTGTCCAATAAGTAGTATGGGGAAATATAGCTTTTTTCTTTTTTTTCCAATCACTATTTTCACTTCAAGAGCAGTATAAAATGTTGACTCCATAGTCAAAATTACCAATAAATTCCTCAGCATAGATGCGCTAATAAGAGATGCTTGTGCTGCATCCTTATTGTCAGGAGACAGAGAGGAGAAAAATTGTTTTGAGCAGTTTGGTCTGGCATAATAGGAAGTGATAGGATGAAATTGAGCAAAAAAAGAAATTTATGTTGGACATCAGGAAAAACTGCTAAACAATCAAGTCAATTAAAATCTGTGAAGGCCTCTCAAGGGAGTTTCAGTGCTTCTAACCCCTACCCTAGAGAATATGTCCTAGTAATCTGTCTAGACAATAGGAATACTGGGAGATTAATGTGCTTGAAGATAAATTGTGTGTAAATTTGGGTATACCCAAAAATCTCTTCAGAGTGAAGGAAGACTAACTTCTCAAATGGCAAATGGGTGTTTTCTGTTTGCTGGTGCTGTTCACAGCTCTGCACAGTAAGTAGAATGAGCCCAAGCTAATAACATACTGCTGCCTTGGGGAGTTGATGTTATGCAGATGCACTGGTTATTTAGCAGATGTCATCTGATCCTGCAGGACACTGTTTAACAGTACTTGGAGTGTTCAGTACAAAAAGTGAATTTTCGTATCCTGATGCAAACATAAATACCCGTCTGGGTCAGAAATAGTTGAAAGCTTGCTGAAGTCATTGGGACTCTTTCTTTTGACTTAATTAAGTTTTGGGGACCTGCTATTCCATGCACAGAGAAATCTGAGCAGTCCCAGGGAGTCTGAAGTGTGAGCAGGAGACAAGAAGCCTAAGTGGAGAACAAAGACTCAGAAGGGGAGTGAAGAGACAAGAGACAAGGACAGAGCTTAAAGGAGAGGTAAATAAAGCTTTGAATATGAGATGGAGAATTTGAAATTCTGCATGCAAGCTTGTGAATACAGGTCTATTGCAACAAAATGACTTTGCAAATCTGTGTCACCCTCCTTAACCTATATTCGTTTTGATGAGAGAGTACCAAGATCATGGAGATTCATGGTGTCTAAAACCTTGTTTCACAGTCCACTATGTGGATTTTTTTGGCATCACTAATAAATGTAAATCCTTCTCAGAGCAATGAGAATCTGTGTGTTGCCATGTTTTCTTTTCAGCTATTAGGGTTTGGTGTGTGTTAGTTATTTGCATCCAACAAAGGGTTACTGCAGAATCAGATGAAAGAGCAGCTCAGCATTTATATTCAAGGATTTAAAAGAGATGAGCTCTTCACACATGAAATAAAAAAGAAAAAAAAAAAAAGTTTATCCTAGTACCTAATGGCTTCCACACAAATTCTTTCTTTTCATTGTAGTTTGGCCTTTCATTCTAAGCTGGATGGTGAGTGGAAGCTGACCCACTTTTGTCTAGTAGCCTGCATTAATGTGCTTTAGTGGAAGCCAATTATGATACCAGCATTGCTCTGTAGAGTATTTCCAGCAACCCCATGGTATCACAATAACAGCTGCACAAAATCTCCCTCCCTTTACGTAAGTTGCCAATTTTGTGCACATTTGATAAACATGCAATACCTGTAGCAGTGCTGATTGCTATAGGGAATCTATGCTGCACATCTAAAACCTCCAAAAATTAAAAGATAGAAATTTTTTCTTTAGAAGGATCTGGCATAGTACAGTAATACTCCTAGCTCATGAAGAGAAATAGTTGCCTGATTTCACATTATTTCCTTTTCAAATACATTTTATTTTCAAAGCTTTATTTACATGCAGATCTAATACAAGTAGAAATTGCCTTTAAATACCATTAAAAGTATCATTTTATATGGCAGTTTTCACAGGAGAACATTCAAAATGCAAATATTTGCACTTTGTTTCTTTCAAGTGTTCTGCAAATGAAAGGTTTGACATAGAGTCTTCCGTCCAATTGCTTTGTACTATACCAGGATCATGAAGGGATACCCTCTTTTGTAACTGGCCTGGAGATACCATAAGTAAAAGCACATCCCTTACTTGCTTGGTGGCGCAGTTCTCTCAATAACATGGCATGCCAATGATGAAAACTATTCTGATCAGTGTGTGGCTTCCTTAGCAGTTCAGAAATGGTACCTCTACATCATATTCCTGATTCCACCACAATCATCAGCCATTGCTTAGTGCCAATAGAAAAAAAATTGCTTATATTTTCTCCTTTTTCTGAGGCCAATGTAGCTTGAGGTTGTATCAACCAGACCTAGGAAACAGTGTCAGGTTTTAGAAAGAATTTTTTTTTAAATTCAGAAGAAAGTTTTGGGTCTGTCTGTCTTTTGTGGTTTATTGGTACTTTTGCAGCTAGCAGAGATACACTGAGGTTATGAAAGAATTTAAGTTGTCTTGATAAGTGACATATATCAAGCCAGCTAGAGTCCAAATAACTTCAATAGTACTTTTGGTAGATACTTGGAGTTCCTGAATTTCAGAACAAGTTGCACATGATCAACTTTTACCATCAGATTCTTAATCTGTGATTGCAGCAAGAAATGACTTGCTGGTAACTTAATACATTAAAAAATTTATCAGCCCTGGAACTGATGAAATTAGGAGGCAGCAAACCATGAACATTAAAATAATGATTTATTGAGGCTGTTATCTGAGGATTGTATTCCTTATGAGGAGCAGTAATTAACAAAGCTGTTTTACTCCTTGAACTAGAAATAATCTATCGTGATTTTCAGAGGCTGTTTTACTTACGGGATGTTTTTGCTTGTTGCTTCACAAACTCAAGAAATTTGCATTTCTGGATAAGAGGTTTTTAACTCCTTGTTATTGTGGTATTGGCTGTTGTAAGTAGCTTGCTGAAATTGACACTAACATTTAATAAAAAGCCCAGCTTTTAAAAATATCCCAATATGGGTAGTGATGGACTTGAGTGAAAAGACTACTGGAGATCAGGAAACTGGCCTCAGTGCTGTTATCAGCTCAGCTTGGAACCTCAGACAAATCCGTTCCCCTTTTGGTGCTGCTGGTTTTTTCCTTCACAACTGATGTCATTTCTGCTAAGACTGCACTGACTTCTTGGCTTGTGCAATGCCTAATGCAGCAGCTGGGGCCCAATTATTATATTAATAATAAATTAATTATAGAACTGTAATCTTAAAATTAGCTGAATACCTCATTCTTCATTTGCATGCTAGGTGTGATTGTCCCAACTGCCTCATGTCAGTTACAGTTTATGGCATTAAAAAGCCCTCAAAATATTCTGTCAATAAATTGCTCATCTATCTAATAGTTTCAAAGTTTGAGTGGTATGTAGTGTGTGACAACTGAAATTGAGCTGGGAGTTCAGAGGTCCAAATCTCAAAAAAATCATGAGTCAGTGTAATGAAATTATGTAGCATTGGAATGAAACCCAGGCAGTGGTCTTCATTTATATACTGATAACATGAAGTATAGGAAACCAAACTTAATCCTTTGCCAGTGGATGAATGGGAAGAAGGTACTAGGAGAAGCAGTGAACCCAGCAAAAACATTAAAATGTTAAGGAAGTAATACCTGTTGGGAAGAACTAAGGAACTGGGCATAATCAGTCAAAAAAAAAAAAAAGCTGAGAGAGGTCTGACTGGCTGAAACAGAGATGTTGTGAAGAAGACATGAACTGATTATTTGAAGTCAACTAGAACAGAGAGGTAGTAATGTGTATGAGACAAACAATGGTAAATTCAAGTTGTCTGTTCCCTGAACCTAGTACCACCTGAGCAGGTGGACGATCCACAAGCAAAAACAACAGAACAACTTCTTGCAGAGTAGGATCTTGTGTGTGTCTCTCTGGATTCTGTTACTTTGTCCTCATTAGCCCTATGGAAAATAAGACAAGGAGCAAACCACAGCAGAGAACAGGTAACTAAACTGTAATTGTACTGTTTCATAAAAGGAAAAAAAATGTATACTGACTACTCATGAATCAGTTAGACTGGAAGTTAGAATATTTCTAGCCATTAAAGCAGTTTGTCTGTAGCTCATCATCTAATGTGGCGGCAACACTGGGTTCAGAAAGCATCTGCATAAATGAAAGACTGATATTACTGATATGTTCTTCTCATGTTGTTGGCAAAAACAGAAGACTTCATTGTCCTGTAGAAATTTGAATTCCTAGAGCTGTTAGGGAAGCCTTGCTGGCAGCTCAGTGATTAAACTATTCCACTTTTAGCTTTTCTGTAAAATAAGATGGAATCTCTTTGGCATGAGGAAAAAACCCAACCAACCAACCACAACAACAACAACAAAACACCAAAAAAAGCCAAGAAAAAACCCAACACCACCCAAACCAAAAACCAGCTGCTGAGAGACAGAATGATTGAATTAGGGCTCAGCTCTGAAAGAGACGTTTCAATGGAATATTTTGTTGCAAGACGTATGATTGGCTGTTTTCCCCCAAAGAAAGTGTCAGTTGAGAGATACTCATTGAGGGAGATGAGTGAATTGTAGGAAAATACCCTACAGGGAAAGTCATGGCTATTTATTTCTAATTGGAGCCTCAGATAATGACTTTGAATTAACATCTGTGATTGCTGTAATGGTAAGAAGACATTTATGCACAATAATGCAAAACCCACTTCATGGTGATAAGGGCTGTGAAGGAAATAATAGTTTTTTAACACAGAAAAATACAATATGTCTTCTTCTGGTAATGGGTCATTTGCATGTTCAAGGTAAATAGTGTTACTGAAAGGGAACAAGGCATCTGTTCAGTCTACAACTGCTGCCATTAAGATTCATGTTTCATAGATATTGTAGTCCTAATTTAGTCCTGGATATGTATAGCAGATAGTTTAGGCTGGAAAGAACATGTTACAAAATGTGGTTTGATT
>VYXD01002332.1:541614-617466 GCA_013397195.1 Hylia prasina
TTCCAAATGTGGTTTTTGTCCCCCCCCCCCCCCCTTCCTTTGCAGTGTACATTTGAACAAGATTTTGCTTGTTCACTGCCACCAACTTAGTCTATTAAACTAATGAAGCCCAGGCTTTTCTGCTTTGCAAGCAAATAGCTAGGTAGCATGAGTTCTGCAATGCGAAGTGGGATGAGGATGAAGCAAAAGCATCAGAACAAGCTTAGCACAGCTGGTGACAGGAAGCATGAGCACAGCAACTAACTTGGCCTGAGGATGGTGGGAAATCTCCAGCTGGAACAGCTTTAATGTTAAAAGGAGGTGTCTGGAAAGTTTTGTACAATGTGAGCTTGACAGACTTCAGGATATATTGCAAAAGCCATTTATGTCATGGTTGGACTAGCTGTTCTGCTAGGCTTTGCAGGAGAAAAGACAGGTTCTTCCTTTGGAATTTTGATTTGAGCTGGGATGAATGTGGAGCAGTCTGGGTTTTCAACTGAGTTATGGTTGGTGTTAAACTCCCCTCTCTTTCAGGACTTTCTGCTTTTGAGGTCTTGATTTAGGAACATAGCATTTGCCCTAATGAAGAAAGTATCTGAAAAGTTTGGGGCAGGTGGTGAACTGAGGGCTTTTAGTTTTCCTGACAGTTGAGTTAATCCACTGTTTATAAATAATTATGTTTTGCTGCTCAATGGTTATCATGTCTATCTGTGAGCCAAAGTATCTCTGGGGCACTCTGAAGTTATCCATATAGAGATTTAATTATTCAAGTAATATTATCTCTTAAAAAATATTAAAAAAATATTTTAGTTGCTTCCAGGGTTTTCCACAGGTATATGCATGATCACAGAATTGCATAATGGTTGGAAAGGAACACATGGGCGATCTCTTCCAACCTCCCTGCTCAGGCAGGGTCGTTCTAGAGCACACGGCACAGGACTGTGTCCAGATATTTCTGGAATCTCTCCAGGGGTATTCTCTACACCCTCTCTGGCCAGTACGCTCCAGTGTTCAGTCATCTGCACTGTAAAGAAGTTCTTCCTCCTATTCAAGTGGAACTTGCTGTGCATCAGTTTCTGCCCATTGCCTCTTGTCCTGCTGGCAGCAGTGAGCAGAGCCTGCTCCACCCTCTGAGCCCTCCCTGCGTACGTGTGGCTGAGGTCCCCTCTCAGCTGGACAGCCCCAGCTCCCCTCAGCCTTTCCTGGGCAGGGAGGTGCTCCAGTCCCTTCAACTTCGCAGCCTCTGCTGGACTGCTCCAGTACCTTCATGTTTCTCTTGCTCTGAGCTCAGAACTGGACGCAGCACTCCAGATGTGCCTCATGAGGGCTGAGTAGAGGGGCAGGATCGGCTCAGGGAAATGACAACGCACTCCAGGACACCATTGGCACCCTTGGCCCCCAAGACACACCGCTGACTCATGGACAGTTTATTGTCCACCAGGACCCCCCAGGTCCTTCTCTGCAGAGCAGATGGTATGCTGTGCACTAGAAAGCAATTTAAAAGGGCAGAATTAACAGGGTTTAAAGCTTTCTAATGGTTAAGCAGAGGTTTTCACATTTTTGCTTGCAATTCCTGCCCTTTTCCCCTAAGTTTGAAAGCATGCTGTGGAAGTGACTGCAGCTGATAGAGTCATGATACCCACCTAGAGAATTTACATTTGGACCTACAGGCAGACCAAGGATAAGCTGTTGAATCCCAGACATATTCACATACATGCCCATATCTGTTTTGGGGAAAAAAGTAAAGGCTTGAGACTTTCCTTCTCCCGCTCTCTGCTCCCCCTCGCCCTTCCCTCACCCCCCATGTGTTCAATGTTTGCTTTTAATGTAATTTATGTAGCTCTGCACTGCAGTCATTCAGCAGTGAGGCCTGTTAATGCATACAATGTGCCCTTCAGCGAAGGCTTTGAGATGTTTTCACTGTAGCATACAGCTGCATCAAAAACGAAGGGGTTTTTTCCAGCTCATCTGGAGGGGAAAAATGAGCATCAATCTCTTGACAAGAGATGAAAGAAATAGAGAAAAAATATTTTTTGGCCACACATCAGAGTACTTGCAGTAATTCTCATTATGGCATTGAATTTGCCCTCTGTTGAGACTTCATTTTTCATATATTAAAATATACCTAGAGCATAAAGCTCTAGTGAGCAGAAAATGCACTTTGTTTATATATTTTCAGAAATAACATTCAGATGAAATGGGAATCAGCAGCAAACATTTTTACATCTCTTTTAGTTGTAAAAGAAAGCACTGCTTATTCTAGTAAAAAAACTTTTAGTTCAAACCTCAGTCTGTATGTACAGCAATGAGCATTAGGCATGTATAAAAGAGAGCAATTTGTTCTTCAGATGTTAATTCTTTACTGCATCTAGGTAAATATGTACTGCTTTGCAGATGAAGATAGTCATGCAAAGGTCCTGTTGTCAGTATCTCTCCTTAATTTCCTGATTCATTGTGCTGTAAGTTAAGCTGGGTTTATCTGCATCAGAGCAAGGCTTGGGCTGTACAGGAGGCTGAACACAGATCCAGTTCGGGAGACTTGGCATCCAGGTGTCTGAGGAAATCAATGGGCACACCATAAAACGGATCATTTTAAATGAGAAGTTCTGCCACGGTGATGGGTAAATAGGTGCTGTAACTAGCCATTTCATTTTTGACTCCTGTTAAAGTCTGATAACAAAAGCACAGTGATCATGTTTTCATACTTTGCTGTCCTGCAAACACTGGAGTAAAAGTCAATGGAAAATACAGGCTTTTTCCCAGCCTTTGCACACCTTGCTGTGCAAACTGAAGTGCTGTGTCTCCCTCGTAGAGCTTCAGGCTGCTGAAAAATACCATCCCTGGAAGATGCTGCTGGTTTTACCTCTGTTCTTTTATTTGGAAAATTTTCAATATTCCAGTGAGTCCTGGAGGCACAGGCTTATGGGATTTTGTAATAGGGAAGAAGAGGAACACTTCAAGATCCAACAAGAAGCTGAGTGTTTCTGAGAAACTTTTTTCATTTTTTCTTTTTTCTGAGAAACTTTTTTTCGTTCTCACTTGCTACTGTAAGGGGTTTTTTATGTGTCTCTAAGCCTCTGTAGCTAGTGAAGTGTTGATAAATTAAGGAGTAGGTGAAAAAATTTTGTGATGTACCTGGGAAGTGGGTAGAACTTCTGTGCCAAGCTGAAGGCAGCTGAATTCCCTTGCCTTTGGTACAGTTCTGACAGCAGCACAAAGGAGCTGTGAGCAAGTTACTTCAGATTTTGAGTATCAGAGTGAATTGGAGATCAGGGACTATCTTCTCTAGTTTGATTGCAAGAGGGAGGGGTTTCTCACTTCAGAGACATCCAGTGCAGCTCACCATTACAAGTCAAGCCCAAGGGTGTTGAATGGAAAAAGCTATTATGAGAACCACTTAAGATGGATAAAAACTCGTGCAGCTAAGGACTTCCACAGCTGATCTGACCCTTTGAAAGGTCATTGAAGAGAAACAGGTGCTTTTGTAGAGCAATCCTGGAGAACCCTTCATCCCTGGAGGTGTTCAAGGACAGGTTGGATGGAGCTCTGAACAACCAGATCTAGTGAAAGGTGTCCCTGCGCATGGCAAGGGTTGGAACAAGATAGTCTTTAAAGTCCCTTCCAACCCAAACCAGGTCATGATTCTATCTGGAGAGCTTCCATAAAGCTGGAAGGTTTTGGTCCCACTGCGCTGAGAGTTATAACAAGACTCTCAGGATTAGGATATGGCTTGAATGTCCTTGGTTTATGCCACAGTTAGTGTTCCGAAAGTTGTCACTTGCCATCTTCACATTCTTGGCTGTAGCATTGATTTTTTAAGAAATTTCAATTGTTCTGCCTCAAAATCAGAAACAGATGCAACGGTGTTCCAAAGAGTTGCTGTTTTGTCTAAAAATGGAAGATTACAAAAACCTGGTTTGATAGCAGATGATAGATGAGCCCCATTTTACTACAAGGAGTATCTGATAAATTGCTGGAGCTGGCCATTAGACAGAGCACAGTTGGGACAGATTTTTAATGACCAAATTTTTCTTCCAGAAATGGCAGTGTGTGGAAGATGCCAGTGGAAAACTCAAGCTGCACAAATGCAAGGGAATGGCACATTTGACAGCTGCAAGCAATGGCAAAGGCACCTCGAATATTTTGCCCAAGTATTACAATAGGAATAGCCAAGACTGCAATTGTGAAGAGAATGAATACAAGCTGAGCCACCTCAGACAGAGAAAGAAACTCTTCTCCAGGAAAAGTAAGCAAACCCAGTGCATCTTCTCTCTCTGCCTTGGAAAGCTGTTGTTTGTTAACTTATATAATTGTCTTGACTGTCATAGGCATTGAATTGTGTTAGCATATTTCCTGTGTATCTCAACTATGAAACAGCATGTCGCACATTGGACAATCAGATTTGAGAATATCTGTCTGTAGGAACAATGTTTATTTGTGGGAAATGCAGTGCCCATGCTGAAAAGGCAAATTGTACACAGTTACATGGGCCATGGAACATGAACAGTGTTCCACAGCAAATACTTCAGTTTTCAGTAGCTCCTGCAATGCTTGGGGCTGTTACTTCAGTAATTTTTTTTTAATAAGGATGTGTGTACTTCATTACAGAAGCTGCTTGCTTCTAACATCCTTGTCTTCTCAGTCAACAGAGACAAGGCTGACTTTTAATCAGAGATAACAGCCAAAGGGGATGGTGTTTCTTGTTTCCTTGGCACAGATTAGTGCTTTTTCAGAAAGCCCATTGTAGAAAATGACTCTGTTAAGCGTTAGTCAGACTAATATCTATATTTGGAGTATATAGTATAATTATAGATTAAATGGCAACACAGAATTATTAGTTACTTGTAATGTTTCTTTCATCTCACTCCACAAATATAGAGCCTTAACTGTTTAGCAGATTAGTCTTTCTATATAATGGCTCAAACTTGAAACACAGAGTTTAGATTTATTTTCTCCTATTATATTTGTCTTGCAAGCTGATTAGTAGTTACTAAACACATCTTAGTTGAAAAAAAATTACTGGTTCCATCAACTATACTTGGTGTTTAAATATGTGGTACAGCTGTTAATCTGTAAAGAACACTAGAATTTGTACTTATTTAACTACTTTTTTTAAGTCACAGAAGGAAGTTAAGTCATGGGGAGTCAACAGCTGTAGATGGAAGGCACTTAATGAGGACAGGAAAACAAATTAAGTGAGGGCAACATGATACTATCTGGTAACACTTAACATTTAAGTACTTCTCACTGTTGCTTTCTAAACATTAGCTAATTTTCACAACATCCAAAGGAGGTGGTTAAGTGTACACTTACCTTTAGTTTATGTATGTAGGAAGTTAAGGTAAAAAAAGCGAAACTTGCTCCCTCTCACAGAGGGATCAGAATGGTGCTTTTCCCCTGTGTTCTGCTCGGAAGAGACAGAGCTTACGCTATACCCTTCAGCTCATTGAACCTTGAACCATTCAGCCTCACTGAACCTTAAGGCATAAACTTCAGCAACATAAAATAGGATCTTGACAATCACATTACCATTGCTTGTGTCTAAAGTAAAGTATTTGCCTCCACAGATGCTTTGTTTTTCCCTCTTCCCACATCCAGGGTGTGCTATACAGGGCAGAGGTTAGCTTGGACCTATTGACTGAGACCTTTTCATTTGGTGTTGGCTATTCTTCTACATGCACTTATCTAATAAATCACACACCAGATGCAAGTGAGCCCAAAGCAGTACAAGTCAAGGTAACATATCAAGGTTTTTCCAAACAGCTTCTGTGGAAAGCTGTCTCACGGGACTGTGGTTAGTTAAGAGAGTGACCTGGATACTCATGATGTATGTTTGGGTTTTTATGACCTGTTCAGCGGGACTTGGGATAAAATGTAGTCTGTGCTGGGTTGCATAATTGTTAGGGCCCCTTGGGGGTCTGCCACTCAGAATTTGATGAGTGCATGAGATTACATTGCAGCCCTGCTTGAATGCCAGTAAATGCTATTCATTAGTTTGAACCACTGCCAAACAGAAACCAGAAGTTCCTAACTGGACTGAGGGTCACGTCTACATTAATGCAGTAGTTCCAAGCAGTAGCGGGGTTTTGAAGGAAATGCCCTGGTCACTCCTTTCTATTGTGCACAACAGAGATAGATTTGCAAAAGGTAATTTTGTTGGATTCCAATCTACAGTCATTTGCAGAAAAGCAGAATGGATGCCCTGCATCTAGGGTGCATCAAGCATGTTGTAAACCCTATTAGGGTATAAGGATTGGTCTTTCAGAAAGATTGATATCAGTTACATATAGTGAGAACAAATGGTCTAAAAAAACAGACTAAGTTGCTGGTACAGGGGCTGGAGCACCAGACATTTTGATAAAATAATTCCTTCTAGTGTAGGCATGGTCTAGAATGCATTTTCAGGTGCACCACTGTGTTCTAAATTGAGTAAGGTCTGTTTCACAACAGGGCCGCGTCATGTAAGTGCCATTTTGACAATGTAAAAATATATAACTTGACTGCAAAGCACTGAAATGCCAGAAACCCATAAACATTAATATTTGGTATATCTGGGTTTAGGTGTCTGGAATGTTTGCATTTTTGTCTTCTTTATTTCTTTATATGCTCTTATTTTTATAAGGAAGATCAAATAGAGATTTGCAGTAGATAGAAAGTTTAAAGTAAATAATGAGCTCTCAAACTCTTGCGCTGTGTTGTGGCCTATTATGTTTTTCTTGCTGTGGATTTGATCTCTTCTTCCTGTGATGAACGAGCATAAGTGATTGAAGGACTTCTTAGGCTGCATGTAGGAAACTGATAATAGGCCACACTGAATAGTAAAGAAACAGAAGTGTGTACAAAGAGGCTAGTGCATTTTTATTCAAATTTCCCTGACATTCATTTTACTTAGGTGGTCCCAATGCTGGATCAAAATGACATTTTTAATAACATTCTTCGTTACAAAAAACAAGTCCATTACTTTACAGATAATGCATCTGAAGTATGATTTTTAATGGCAGTTGTGAGAATGGGATACAAGAAAGTACCTCTAAACTTTATCCATATTTCTAGACACTAGAGATTTCTTTTTTTAGATGTCTTTAAAGTGCCCAGTTTTACTTTGTATTATCAAAAAAAAACCCCCACCTCTTTTGTCTACCAAATGCAAAATACATAGACATTAGTGGAAAACTTTGTTCCTTGCAGGTTCCAGTGAAGGCAAACTGACAAAATGCTGGTCAAATGGTGCAACACCAGCTGGCTGAGTGGGCTCTGAAAGCAGTTGGCTTTCTTGACTTAAATTCCTCTGGACTCCATTTTGTGATTCTGTTTTGAGGTTGCAACTTCTTAGCAATACTGTGAGACAGCTGCTTTCTGGAGTAGTTGAAGAAGAGAGGCATCAGATTCAGAGAGCTTACCAATGACAGCCTTTAGTAACCTGAAGAAGGGAGATGTTTTTGGCCAAATATTTCACAGCCCTGGACTGACTGTTTTTAGGCTGTGTACAGAGGTAAATAGATTGGAGAGTAAAACCTAGGGGAGAGTTGACCAATAAGTAATTAATTAGTATTTATGCCTGCAGTGCACTTAGCAGATGGGAGCACATAGTACAAATGAATATTGATCTTATTAAATATTTTAACCACTTCGGAGTTTGATACTCATTGCAGCACTGAGTCAGCACTGTGGGTAGCATGTCAGGATAAAGCAATACAAGCAGTCCTTTATGAGCTGCCTCACTCCGCACCAATTATTGCTAAGGCTGTGTTAGTTTGGCTGCAAAGAGAGGAGTAGCCTGGCTTCTGGCTGTTCAGGGGCACGTAGCTGATGGTTCCCTGGGGCTATGTACTGAGGTACAGCATGCTGGATTGGCGTATTAGGCTTGGGAGGAAGATTAATTGTTAGCTGGCTGAGCTGAACAAGATAAAATGAAGGAATGATTAAAGAAATTGGAGTTTATACTTTGAATCTCATTGGTAGGCTGTAGCTTTATACAACTTCCTCCTACCTTGGAAAAGATGGGAGTTTCCATCTCATTTATTCAAACATTTCCTGAATGGGTGCCTGAAATAGGGCTGGTCTTTTGTGACTTTTTTTATCCCTTCAGCAGTGACTCACCTGGCTTAATATCAGCAGTAAACTTTGAACCACACATGGAAAATGTGCAAAGCCAGACAATCCAACTGGTATTCTGCTTTCTGTGTGTGGCACTGACAAAAATAGTATGCTTGGCCCAGTTTCAGGTGAGAGGAGATGTTTATTCTGCTTCCCACCGTCTGTAAAAAGGCTTTTGATACTGTGCAATCTGTCTGAAATGAATGTATGGCTTATTGAAAAAAGTGATTCTGCATTAATATCAGAGCATGACAGTTAAGGTATTTTTTTTGTCAATTTTGGTTGTTGGGCCTCTGGTTCTTTTCCCCCTGCTTATTTTGCTGGGGAGACTATCTCATTGAAGAAGCTGGCCTTTCTGTGGAGTTTGGGATTGCAAGAAGGATTGGTCTCCTCATTTGGCACATTGGTTGAATTTTCCCTTTATCAGATTGCAGAGGGAAGTCCCATCTCATGAGGTGAGCTGTGTCTTTCGGTCTTTTTAAATGAGAAGTGACCAAAGGATCCAAGGGACTCAGTTGTTTCTAGTAACGTCTATGGTAACTCCAAGCCTCATATACAGAGTAAAGCCTCAGGCTCCCCTAGGGTAGGGAGGACAAGAGAGTCTGTTGTACCTGGAATTGTACTTTTTTCTCAAGGAATGAGATGATTGTGCCTAATGAGTGACTCTCAGCAGTCGCTGGTGGTGAGCAGGAAATATGGTCAGAGATGGACCCCATCATACAGCTGGGAAGTTTAAATATAGATTTAGATTTCATAACTAGATTCTCCTTGTGCCATTCCAGAGCAAACAGGAGTTCTGGGGATTTGGGTTGGATGGAACAGAGAACTTTGGAACTGAGTAATAGGGAAAAGATCAATGAGAACCACTTACTGCACAGTGGAAATTCATAACAAATGTTTCATTTTGCTTTTGAACTGCAAATGCAGAAGCAAAGTTTGAGGGAGTACATAGCGCTGGAGAGTGGTGCTTCATAAAACAAACTGACTGTCTGGGCTTCACATCAGGAAAAGAATTGCAAAGAATTGCATGTGGATAAAAGTAAAGATTCAGGTATTAATCCCTTCCCAAAAAATCTAGGACCTAACCTTGAGGAATGAACACAGAACTGGGAAAAGGCTCAGTCTGAGCACTGGGAAAACTGGGACAACTTCAAGAAAATGTTGCAGGAATCCTAGCAGGGAAGCATTGTATGATGAACAGCAGAAAAGCACAGAGAACCAGTCCCAAAGGGTGCCTGGCGGCCTGGCTGTCATGACTCTCACAGTTAGTGCTTAAGGTGTGACTGCCATCTGGTGATCGTGGGGGAAGAGCAAGCATCCATTTGAACAAGCTATTTGTTCTCACTGGTGCTGGACTAGAGCCTTTTCTTTCCCCTTTACCATTCTTTTGTGTTTGCCTGGTACCTGCCCTCTCATGCCCTGAGGTATCCATCCACCACCCATCCATGCCAAAGTTAAGGAGCAGCAGCTCACAGGACAACTGCAACAAACACTGTCATCCAGTTAATTCCAAACACCACAGTATGGGCTGGTGTTTTTCCTTCCAAGAACCCCAAAGAGCAGCAAATTGTAACATGCTGTTTTTGCCTGTTTCACTTTTTTCCATGCAGAATTCAAACCAAGCTATGTCCGGAATCGCTCTATCCGTTCTGTGCCTGTTGAGCTGGATAGAGCTGCCTATAACCTGGGTTTAGAGGATGGATACCAGCCCATCTTACCAAGGAACATCACCAAGCAGCACAAGGTGCAGAGGGCTGTTTTCCAGGAGGAGGAAGATAGAGACATGGGGGAATATAGTGGCACTGGTAGCACTGCAGAGTACGCAGCCCCTAGTCTGATCAAAGTGACCAACAGGTAAGTGGAGATGGTAGATTTTGAAAAGCTTTTGCTCCTTAAGTGACTCCTTTACGTAAATGGGTGGGTTGAAGTGTACTAAGCATGTTGTGTCCCTTTTGGATACCTTCGCTAAAATTCTTTTTCCCATGTGTACAATAGTCTTCAGTTTTATTTTAGTTTTGTCAGTGCAGAGCTGCAGCAGTGCTTTTGTGTCTTCTGCATTGCGTGGAGACAGTAACCACTCATTAGTGAGTATGTTTCCAGTGAGGACAGCAGCAACAGGGGTGTAAAACCTGCATGAAACCAGGAGAGGCCTTACCCCTGAAAATCAGTGTGCAGTGGTAACCTGGGCTGGCTGGAGACCAAAGGCCCTGACCAGAGCATGAACTGGTTTTGTCTCACTGGTTGCTTTGTACAGAGTTTTCTCTAACCAGTGCTAGGAGAGAAAAATCCTAACATCCTATTATGAACGAAGTTGGATGGACCAGGAGCATTGGGAAACGGAGCATACTGAGAGAGAGGGAAGGCAATTGTCTGACCACTCTAACAGCTAAAAATGATTTCTTCAGTGGTGAATCTAGGGACTGATGGTGTCTCTTCAGCTGTACTTTAACTCATTTAGTCACCATTTCCACTTATGAATGATCAGAAAATTCACCTATCACTATTGATTACATGCATTAAATTGTTTAATGACTAGCTCATATAAACATGCAGGAGCCAGATAGCTGCTGTTGATACCTGTGTTTTCCATTTGACTTCTGTTCACAGAAGTGAATTAGAAACTTACCTGTTTGGGGAAATGTAGGCATCAGAGAACTGTGCCCTCCTACCCTAGCTCTCATGAATGTTCAGGACCCATAAATCATTGTTTGTTTTTTCTTCTGGAACAAATTGAATTGACTTTTGCTGCCTTAGTGGGTGAATCCCAGATTTGTACGAGGAACTGCTAGGAAAGTTGTATATTATTAGCAGAAAAGAAGGCTGTGGGACAACATACATGAGGTGGATTAAAGAAAATAAAGGAGTATTGAAAATAGTCAGCTTCAATTTAAACAAGCTTTCAGAAATGACTGCATGGTATTCAACCCCTAAAAAACTTTCCAGGTAAATCTGTCAAGTGGCGATTTTTGCTTTCTTCTTTATTAAATAATTTTAAAAACTGGATTTCACTAGAAGTTAGGGAAACACAAAGATTTTATATTGTCAGAGGGTGTTTTGCTTTTAGAGTGAAGGAGATACCCTTGAAAGATTTTATCGCTTTTGTAGAAAATAGCAAATCTGGTTTGTTGTTTAGAGTTTCTTCTCTTTTCTTTATGGTGTAGTAATACATCTTACCAGGATGTACTGTATCCTTGCTCCTACCCCTGTGTCACTTAATTACGCATCAGGAAATTGCTTCTGAGTAATGCTTTCAATGCTTGTTAGTTAGTAATGATTATTTATGCAGAAAGTGTAATGAATAGGCGAGAATTCTGTGTAGTACCATTTGCATATAGAAATGAAACAGTCAACAGGTTCTGCTTGATAGAAATATTTAATTTTTCTACTTAAAAGTTTCCATGGCAATTCAAACCCAGACTTCTTTCCTGACTCAGAGCACACTTGTATTTTCTTGAAGGAACATTGTTTTTTGAATTCTGCATGTAATTTCCAATCCATGGTCTCGTTTGTCCTGGAGCTATGTTATTAAGAGCAGCTGTTTGCACTGCTCTGTGTGTGTGTCTGTGCATCCACTGCAATAAACACTGTTTGCTTTTCCATGCCAAGGTGCTCTATCCTGGAGAATGATACCGTTCAGTGTGACACAGATCTGTACAGGTCACTGCAAGCTTGGAAGGATCATAAAATTCATATTGACCATGAGGTCAGTGATGTTTTCAGTGTGTGTTTTTAGCATTGTTTTTTGTGGGCTGATAGGATCATGCTGACTATCTGTGTGTCTGTCTGCCTCTGGGTATCTTTGTCCCTCCCTGGAACCTTTTGAACTCGCTGGCTGATTTCAGAATAGCCATTTCAGGAATAATTAAATTATTACAAGTTTGTGTGGAGGAGAGAACTGCAACTGAAGGCACAGCTGAGAAATGTCATCTGTCTTACGAGACTAATAAGACTTAAAAGTTGTCCCTGTCCTGGGAAAAAATAATCTGTGTCTTTTTTAACGTCTTCGTAGCCCTGTTCCCAGTGGGCAACCGCTCAAAACACAGTCCTTCAGTATCAAATATATAAGGCCAAGGGAAAGTGAGCTTCATTAGTTTTGGTGCTTCTAGAATTAATTTCCTTCACTTGCTACTGCTTTTCTTAACCTTGCACTTTGGAATTGAATTTTTTCATAGGATTGTGTATATGGAGAACCTGGAGGTAATTTGCCCTATGAAATTTACCAGTAAAACTTTATTTGACATTTTTGTCACTAATATTCAATAATATAAGCTCAAACAGTTTCTTCATGTGTATTTTGTATGAAAGAGGGTCTAAGGACCAGGTAAGGATGAAACAAATGCCAAAGAGAAGCATAAAGGATGGACATCCTGTAATCTCTTACCAAATTACATAAATTCACAATAAAGTTTTATGTAAGAACTTCTTGGCCCCCTTTTATTGTAGAGATTGATACACAACACAAGACAGATACTTAAAAACTTACTAATTTGCTAAGATTAAAAAAGGGCAATTCCAATATCACCATGGTCCTGTAATTGTTTTTTCTTCAGAAAATGTGGCCAATATGGAGTGTCAAAGGAAATGAGAACCCACTTCTGTCCAGTTGTGTTCCTGATTTAGGGTCACAGGGCTGGATTCTTTGTCTATTTTCCTTGAACACTCTGTCCTGTCTCTGCTTCAACAGTCATGAGCTTCTACTACACCTATGGTCACTGGTGGCTAATGATAGTTCTGCTGAGACAGAAATACTCTCTAGTGTTTCTCACTAGACTATTTTGATTTTTCTGCTATGTAAAGGGCTGAGGTAGAGTCCTGCAATATCCGAGTGGAATTGGACCATGCTGTGTGTAAGCCAGACCGAGCCAAAGCAGGAGTTTAATTTACTGGAAAAAAAAAAAAAAAAGCAGTTAAAATTAAACCCCATGGATGGCACAAATAACTGCTGATTGCTATCCCATGTGTCCAGACACTGCCCAAGCCTGCTATGCAAAGTGACGGAACCTTGCTGCTTTGCTTTTTCAGAACCTCTGAGGAGGGGATTTCAGATCAATCCTGCCCCATCCCCTTCCCAGTGTCAGAACACACTGAAATTTAAGGACTTTGTTTTCCTTTGAGCAGCCTTTCTCCCCTTGCAAATGTGTTGTAGAGCACAAGAGGCAAAATCACAGTGGATGCAGGAGCGTCTGTCTACCTGCAACTGTGTGCCCCCCATTCCTGCAGCACCACATTCTGCTTTCACAGTCGAGAATCAGAGCAGGCAAACTGAACCAGCTTCCTCCTTCTGTAGTTTCCTTCTGGAAAGCTAGGTAAGTTGAAAATACTTGTTAGTGGTGAGAGCTGCAGAAGGTAGTGAAGAAGAAGCTCTTGGTGACAGTAGAATGAGTTTGAGAAGGTTAGAATAGGACTAAATCATGCCGGTTTTTTTCAACCTCTGTCTTTGTGCCTTTCTTTCTTTTTTTAGATTGAAACCTTGCAAAATAAAATAAAAAATCTGAGGGAGGTGAGAGGTCATCTAAAGAAGAAGCGACCTGAAGAGTGTGATTGTAACAAGCTAAGGTATATTTTTGTGTACTTCCGAGCAATTATTTGTAGTATGCCAACTATAACTGATTTATGTCCTCACGGGAGAGATCAGAATCTGGTTTGTTCAGTGGCTGCCTGCTTCCTGTACTCCTTACATTTGGGGGAGGTTGGACTGCTGCACAAGTACAAGGCCTACCATCTGCCAGGTGGGAGTTTGGTCGGGCAGTCGAGCTCTTGCTCTGCAAATAAGCACAACAGAAAATCTTCCAAAATCAAAAGGTAACCCAAATAGAATTTGCCCCTGAGAAAAGCTGTTCAGAAAGAGACCCAGGAGCACCTTCTGCTCATGATGACAGAGCCAGCTCTGAGGCTGCTGAGAGCCAGGTATCACTGAGAGTACTGCAGCCACAGCGGCAGAATGGTATGAGTACCACCAAAAAAATGAAAGCTGTATCTGAATGGCGTCAAAACTGCAAGGCAGCTGTGCTTTAGCTGTGGCTAAAGCACCTGTTACCAAGTAGACTCTGTGAGAGGGTGTGGATAAAACTTCCCTATCGCACTGGTGTCATAGAATGCCCTTTTGAACATAATGCTTAAAACCTCAGAGGTGCAACATGATCTGCAGAGGTGACGTTTATAATTGTTGTGGATTGTGGATGTGGCCCATGTGGATCCTGCAATACAGTTTCAGCAGCAGATCCAATACAATATGAAAATCATCAGTTTCTTGGGTTATGGGAGCCCATGTCAAAAACTGCTTAAGATGTATCATTCTAGATGGTAAACGGACCGAAAGTTTATATTGGTTTATAATCCACTGTTTTCAAAACTGATTAGCTGAGTTTACATAAACTGAGTTTACTTAATATGTACTGTAGGGATGAAGTTATTTTTGATAAATGTTTTATAGAAAATGTAACAAGAAGTTACTTTTCAGACTGATATAGGGTACACTTATATTCGTGCATAGCATTATTAAGATGACTAATCCCACTGAAGTCAAAGAAATTAATCATCTGAGTTACATATGGTCAAGTGTTTGCATTGCAATTGCTTTGATTTAGCATTTAGAGTTAGTGGATGAAATGCCCAGCATCTGTGCAAGATTAAAAAATGGACTGAAGAAGATAGTTCTTTAATAATCTTACTTGGTTAATTCGGTACACTGTTTAAACTTACGAAAGCTCCCCAAAGTGTTACAAATTTAAAAGATTTGTTTTAACAGGGATTTTAATCTGGCAACTAATTTAATTCAGATGTACTGTTTAGAAAGCAACATTTATTAAACTAAGTTTGTTTGCTGATTTGTATAGGTAGTAACTATATCAATAAGAAAATATCGCCATTGAGTGAGGCTGTTCTCTTTTTTTAACTTTGGTAATTCCACAGAAAGGAAATTTCTGCAAATTTCTGTAAGAATTTCTGGAGAGGCAAAGCAGTAGTAACCCAGCAAGAATGTGTATGCCTGCTTACTTAATTATGCATATCATAATATCTCTGAATATATTAGACATTGCTCTTGCTGGAACAGTTCCATCCATCTTGTTAAAGTTTTCCTGGAACTTCCAGCTAGTAATAATGGAGGACACCCCCACACCCCCTTCCAAGCCCTAAAAATTACAGCTGGTATTGAATTCAGAAATAAAGTAACAGGAGGGTAGTATAAACCTGCCATTATCTGAACAAATTAGGGAATATTCAGTTTCAGAAATGTATTTTAATTACAAATCTATTTATTCTATGTGCCTCATGTAGAGAAGCAACCAGTTAAAACTAAATTAATAGTGAATTGTAGCTGGACGTGGGTATACATTGCAATACAGAGTTAGCACACCTGGTGTCACTGTGGACAAAGGATCTCAGGAAACAGAGCTGCAGTGAGGCTGGGAAGTGCCTGATCCAGTCGAGTGAGGTTGCCTTTATTTATCACAAACACTAATAAACTGAAGGGAGAAGTGATTAAAGTGACTGGATTAAAACTCCTTCAGATCCAGTCTGATAATGTGATAAAAACAGGGGCAGTTGTTAACCAGCAATGCTGTTTTTATTTTCCAGTTACCATTCAAAACACAAGAGCAAACTGAGACACAAAGGATCCAGTCTTCATCCTTTTAAGTAAGTGCAGGCCTGTTCATTTGAGGGAGGTTGCGCAAAATGTAATATTCATATTTGGTCTGTACACACCAGTTACACAGTAGGCAATAGGAGTAGTATTCAATTTATTCTCTACTGAAAAGCATAAACACAGACACACCTGGGCAAGGAACTAGGCCCATATCAAAATGCTTGTAAATTCTAAGGTCTCTGCTTTTGAAAAAAGCACATTGCAAACTTCAGGCTTACAAGCCGCTTTGGCTGCTTTTTTCCAGTGCTACTGAATTGCAGAATCATCTCCATTTGTATGAAACACCCTTTAATTAAAAAATGTGGATTCTTTCCCTCTGAGTGGTTCATTTTATTAGCTACTTCAGGACATTTTAGGCGTGTACAAATCTAGCAGAGTTTTCATGACCCTAATACTTATGTGTGCAGGAAAGCCCTACAGGAGAAAGACAGGCTGTGGCTGCTGCGAGAGCAGAGACGGAAGAAGAAACTGCGCAAATTGCTTAAGAGAATTAAAAATAATGACACGTGCAGCATGCCTGGTCTGACCTGCTTCACCCATGACAACCAGCACTGGCAAACTGCTCCCCTGTGGACATGTAAGACTACTGTAAACTAAGGAATAGGTGGGCAAATTTTGGCTAGACTGGGCTGGGATGTTGGGTTGATAGTAGTTACTGGTTTTACTAGCTCTGTAACCAAAGCCATACAGTCTTCTCCATAGTAAATAATCTCTGTTTCAGTGTTGTCATTATTCCAGCATGAAAGGCGAAGAGGTAAAACCAACTGCAAATAAGCTACAGATATTGAATACTGTACACTAATTTGCAAGATATCTCACCATCTGAGAATGCTTCATGACCAGAGAAAGCAACCACACAAGATGTTACTGTAATTAGTCATGTCATGTGGGTTAGGTATGCACAGAACAAGAAGCTGATGCTGGCAGGCATTCTCTGCTTTAGAACTCAGGAGTGAGAATGAGAGTAACTCACTGTGACTAAAGTAATACCACAAACAGAAAGTAATTAGCAGTGCTAAAGACGGAAGCATATAGCTTATGTCTTTGTAACTCTTCAATTTGCAGTGGGCCCTTTCTGTGCCTGTACCAGTGCCAACAACAACACGTACTGGTGTTTGAGGACAATCAACGAGACCCACAACTTCCTGTTCTGTGAATTTGCTACTGGATTTTTGGAGTATTTTGATCTCAATACCGATCCATATCAGGTATCTGATCACAGACCTTGAGATCACAGCTCAAGAAATAAATATGTCATTATTACTTATCAACAGTAAACAGAAATCACACTGTATTGCTGCAGGGTGTAGTTAAGGCTGGTATCATTTAAACTGTGGTAAATGGTAAAATGTGGCTCGTTCCTGTTACAAATAAACCACCTGTACTCCAAAAGTTACCAAATTATAGAGCAATAGTTACTGACAAGAATCCCCTGTTTACTGCAGCTAATTAATGCAGTGAATACGCTTGACAGAGAGGTTCTTAATCAACTGCATGTCCAGCTCATGGAACTCAGAAGTTGCAGAGGGTATAAGCAGTGCAATCCAAGAACAAGGAACATGGATCTTGGTAAGTGTCTCTTCTATTGCACTCACAAACTCCCCAAAGAACCCTGACCATTATGAAACTTGAATCAGTCAAAAGGATTTTAGGATTTAGTTATACTAGTAATGTCCTGCTGAGAGTGATAGCTGCATTCTCAGATTTTTGTACATGTTCAGTTTGTGTTATGTCATGTTTTTAAGATGAAGAATGACCCTTAACATAGTGATAAATATTGCTGAGATGCAGGAGAAGATAAGGAAGGAACAATACTGGTGAAAGAGGGAGACAATACCCTAATAGCCACTATGAAGCTCACGGGCCAGTTGAAGTTGGAAGGAACTTCCAGAGTTCTGCTCCAAACTTCTGCTCAGTGCAGGATCAGATGTGAGGGCATCAGGAAACTTGTTAAATTCTTGAGTGTTTGTTTTTTAAATTGTGATTTACCTCATACAGGCAATTGTTAGTAACATTGTTAATTTTTCTTCACCTAGGACTTAAAGATGGAAGCTATGAGCAGTACAGGTACATTTATAAAAAAAAGTTACATTATTATTCTGAAGTACGACCTTCACGTTGAAAGAGCAAGTGTGGGATAGGGAACCACGTGGAAAGGCCAGGCCTGAAAGGGCGTTTGAAAGACCTTTCCTCCCCACTTGCTTTGAAACATTGGAGTGATTTGTTTCAATGTTACTCTATGTTCTAAGCTTAGTAGTCAAGTCAAAATTCTGGCTGAATAATTCTTCCTCATCTTTCAGATTGTGGTGCTGGTTGTTTTCTTGGTGATCGTTAACTTTTTTCTCCTTTTGCTGCTTGAAAATTAGGCAGTTTCAGCGTCGAAAATGGCCAGATGTGAAGAGACCATCATCTGCAAAGTCACTGTGAGTTTGGAGCAATTCACCAAAACCATTAGCTTTTACTTAGCTTTTCCACTTCTCTTTTTTGCATGCACCACCTTTTTAGTATCATCACCTAGTCTCACAGAATGCTTAGAAGGAAAGTCCTCTAAGTTATGCAAGAAATACAATACTGCCATCATTACTGACCACTACTGCTGCACAAAACCTCTTGGTACATGTTTTTTGGGAATCTTGGAGCATTAAGGTCAAGGCAATTTCAAACAAGTAAAGATAGATGCTCATTTGAAGAAGAAACCAATTATGGTCAATTGCGAGTAAAAAATAAAGACCAGCACATCAGTTTCGTCTAAATTTAAGCTACCTAGTGGTTTTTCACACAATCCAGAAAGAACAAAACCGACTGTAATTTCTAACGAGTAGTGTGGCAGCATCTTGCTCTTTATCCAACTACAGCCTTGTGCTGTGGGCAGAAAAAGGAATTTCAAACAGAAAGTATACTACAAGACAGCTTTTTTCTTACTGAGCTGCCCTTTAAAACTTGATCACAATCTGGCAGTTCTCAAACTGCCAGAGCTCAAAAGTGAGGTACAAATTTAAGTATACTAAGAAGTTACCACTGCCTGTTGCTGCCTCTGAATCTCCCCTTGAAAAGAAGGCAGAGACTTTAATTCATTAAAATTCATGAAATGCTCTCAAACTGTGCAGTGGAAAACACAAATACCAGTCCCTTCCTAGGCAGAGTCTGGTCTTCTTGCCCGAGAGGAGTTGCTCATATAATGCAGTGGGGGTTTTTTTCTAATTGAAGAGATACAGACTTTCTTTAGAACCAAAATGAAGGTTGAATTAATGACGTTTGTACAGGTTGAAGTTTCAAACACTGTTTGAAACTTCACCTGCTGTGCTTTTATTGTGTATCCATGGTTGTTTACTGCATGGAACCATTAAAAATACTCCTCTTACTACTTTTTACTAGAATGTTATACACTAAACTGCATTTCTTTTATTTTGAAGAGGACAGCTGTGGGAAGGCTGGGA
Organism: Hylia prasina; assembly: GCA_013397195.1. Lineage (NCBI taxonomy): Eukaryota > Metazoa > Chordata > Aves > Passeriformes > Sylviidae > Hylia > Hylia prasina. The sequence continues at coordinate 560,776 of VYXD01002332.1, forward strand.
GGGCTAATCTCCCCCAGCTGCTGCACCTCCATGAGGATACAAACTGGCCAGGACTTGAATCTATGTACAGACTAAATTAATTGTAACATTCACCTGAAGGACTGGATAAACATTGAGGCTGAAATAGAACATTTGCACTGGTGAGTGAGTTGAATACAAGCAGTGAAATGGGAAATGCTGTCAGAAATACAGGTCTCTGAAATCCACTGTTGTACCTGCTTTTCTGCTTTGGATTATACCTCACCTGCTTCACAAGGCATTTTACTTCAAGAAGACACAACTAATGCTGATTCAGGAATTGAGATAGGAGGAAACCCAGCCACATCCCAAAGAGGACTGCCACTGCAGCAGCAGTGTTTACACAGACAAATGAAGGGACCTTAAAACAGTTTCCAGTTCACCTGTATCTTTAGTTGTCATGAGAAAAAGTTCAAAGCCAAGTACAACTTTAAAGCAAGATCTAGAAAACAAGGATGCTTTTGTTTATCCATGGGGTAAAGGTAATGGTTGAAAAGAACTTTGAAAAGATTCAGGAACTGAAGTCATCAACACCAAGTGTTCCCAACACCATGGAATTTCTTCAGTTTCCTCTGAGGATACATTTTTGTTCCGCGTCTACTTGTTCATTGTATTGTCACCTCTATGAAGATTAGAGGAAATTTTGACTAACAGGATGCCAGATTTCTGGAGGGGTTGTGTAAATATTGATCAGTGTACTGTTTGAAAATAAATTCTTCACGTTGTGGAGAAATTTGTTAATAAAAAAGAGTGTAACGCCCACAAACCATTTTTCAAAATGCTAAGTCAGAATTTATTCATTTTTAAAGGTACTGAAAAATTTCAGTAAATGTACATCTTAAATTTTAACAAAATTAGATTTGTATGAAGATTTTTTTTATGTGGTAATATTATACTGTATGCTCAAAACCAAAACGGTTCCTTTGAGAAAGCAGTGTTTGCTTAACAGTGTAACTTTGACAGTTATTTTTTAAAAAGGCAGCTCTGAGAGTTCAATACTTGTAGTAAATAATCTAGTTATACTTTAGTCTGCAAAAAAGTAAATGTTCTGAATGACAGTTATTGTTGAAAGGCTTTCACAGGGGGAAAAAACCCTGTAATTTTACCAAGGAAGCACAGTGTACAGAATTATTTGAGTAATTTCCTAAGAACATTATTACATACACTGTAATACAGGCACTAGTGTAGAGATTCGTATTTATCATTTGTTTCATGTTACTTTGCTACCTGTGTTTAAGGGCAAATGCCTGAGGGCATTCATAGGACAGCCTCAACCAACTGTGGCCTTCCCTCCTAACAAAGCTTGTAGAAATGCAGTGTAAAAATACTGCACAGAAATTTCTTTGAAACCCTTCCTAGTTTTGCAGTTAGGAAAATCAAGTGGAATTATATCCAGGCATGTAGATCCTTGGTACCACAATCCCATACTCAAAAAATGTACTTGAATTTAGGGAATGAGAAAGAAAACCCTACTCAAGAAGCAGAAGTGGAGTCTTTGTATATGCTAAGTAAGATTGGGCCTGAGTATTTCTATTGCATGTGGTAAGTCAAATACACTACCCAATCCTTTCTTTCACGTTTTTTCCATTATGGAAGTAAAATTGAATGTCTATCTTAATCTAGCCATGTATTTCCATTGTAACTTGTTAAAAATTTCATGGATTATCAGAAAAATCTACTAGATGATGAGATCCTGGATCCATAAAAGTAAGTAAAATAATGACTTAGATTAAGTTCCCCAAAATCCCCACATTTCTGCTGCTTTCCAGAGAAAAGTTTTAGCTATCTATATGCCATTCCCAGTGTGCATGCAGAAAGAATATGAGGTCAGATTTTTTTAAAAATTTGCATGGCCTTGGGTGTTTAGCCCATAGTCAGTCTCTGGCCAGGTGAGGCTGTGACTATTAAAATCCTGCAAGACCAGTGTTACTGCATTTGTTCCTTGTCAGTCAGAAGGTTGAAAGCCTTATTTTGTCCCTTTGTATAAAATACTGAGCTGTAAGACTTGTATGTGACACAAGAAACAGCTAGTATTTCATGACAGGTGCATTGTTGCCAAGTTTGGGGAAAGATATTGCCTCGTCTCCTTTTAGCTCTGCTAGAGCTTGCTATTTAAGTTGAAAAAGACGTAAGTTCTAGTTGGTGTCAGTGCTAAATGTGTCTCATACGTGAAAGGCCTCAGTTGTTACTCCCTCAGCTCTTACAGCTAACTAGGATAAAATGTAAATCATTCTTTATACACAATTTTCATCAGTGACAGCAGGGAATTTTCTGACCTTTATGGGATAATCAGCCTTAAAGTATTAGCTCATACAGTATCACCAAGTTCTGATTTTAAATAGAAACCTTTATTTACATTATTATTAACATCCAAACACAAAAAGCAGAAGGGCAGTTACACCTTACAACCAACCCTTTTATAAATCAGAACCTATGATTTTTCTGTTTTGCAAAATAAAGATACAGATATTTCAAGCAATACTTATAACGTAAACTAAACTTAGATGCAATTCGCAATGCCGTATGCCTTCTCCTGAGAATTTTTTTAAATATTGCTCTCAGAATTACATGGTTTCACACTTGCTGTATCATTCTGTCCTCTGATAGTCTGCACATAAATTCTATATAATAAAAGGTGTGCTAACTGGTGCAACATTCAAGTAAGTTTTGTCTTGTGACAGAAACACAGTCTCAATTTCTCATTTTGAAAGCAGGATTTTAGGCCAAGAAGAGAAGTACACTACGTACAAATTTAATAAATACATGATTTCTGTGATAAAAAAAGTAACAGAGACATAGCAAAACAACACTCTTTTATGCAGCAGTGATCAGAGGTTGCTGTACTAGCTAATTCATCTCTTACTGCTAAATAGTGTTACATGGGTTTTATTTAAAAAAAACAAATTCAGAAAAATCTACTGCTATAGGATCAAAGCAAAATTGATGGTGATAACTAAATCTCAACAGATTTTAAACTCAGTGTATTATTTAGTACTGTCAACGCATTTCAAAAATGCCCCCTGCCCCTTCATCAGATTTAAACTAAAAATCTTTTACTTCATAAAAAAAAGTAGGTCCTGGAAAGCTACAACATTTTAAACAGATGAGAAAAGGATGAGCCTTTATAATGTGACTCAGGTAGGTACCAGTTATACATAGATGTATAAACAGAATTACTAATTTTTTTAAAAAAATGTACTGCAAGATGTATATAGCAGTATAAGAGCTCACCTAATGAAAGCAACTGGTGTTTGTAGTTTCCATCAGTATAATGAACAACTACAAAATATAAATACTGTTCTACTCTGCTTTGATACAAAAAGCAAGGGTTTGTTGTCTTTCACCCTCAGTAAGTAGCACTTAACAAATAGATATGTTCCAAGAAATGAAAAGATAAAAGTTCCTTAGGCTTTTAAAAGTTTTGCATTATAAACACATTAATTGGACTGAAAATTTCAAATAAATGCTGTGATAATCTATATACTCAATACTAGTGGAAGAGACAGGGTTGCATGAAGTAGATCGATTGACTCTACATTTCCTTTGAAACACAGCTGGGTAGGCGCTAAGGCTGAATTTTTGAGAATATTTCTATTGAAACACACTTTTATTAAACTGGAAGATCACTGGAGAGTCTGAACAATAAAACCCCCTCTTGCTAACAGTACCAAGAATAAGCAAAAAAGAACACCGATCAGGGATTTTTGGTTTCTTTTACTCACATGGGAGAAATCAGTTTTCCATTACACACTGAACAACAGAACACAAGCACTACACATCTTAAACATTTCTGGGCCATCCCTTATGAAGGTTTAGCAGTTTAATTCCTTGCAACTGCAAAAAGTGCAAAGGGATCGTAATTTCAAGCACTCAAAATGGAGGGGGGCGGGGAAGAACCCCTATGCTATCAGCAAATAATATGTAACTAGACTTAAATACTGCTATGACAGGAATCTTAGAAAATACATTCGTTACTATTAGAACAATCCAATGAGGTATAGACATTTTGTTAAAGTGTGGCTTAATATCCTTGAAGATTTCTGGATGTTGCATAACAACAAATATTTTGCAACAGACAAACATTTTTAAAGAACATTTAGAGTTCATTAAAATTGACCAAAAAGACACAATCCAGATTCTTCAACTGAAAAGGCAACCTATTACAGACATGTCTGTCCTGACAAGCTGTAAGATCCCAAAACGCAGAGCCTTCATGTCAAATTGCCTTAGGTAAAAACAAATGTAACAAAAGTGCTCACAGGTGGAGGAAGGATTGAACAACCGGTCTTTTTTTTTATAAAAAGCTCTATGTTAAAGATGTAAAAATAAATGAAGTGTTGAAGACCAAAGAAGAGAAATATGTGGGCCAAAGTCACCCAGCTTCAAAGTCCTTAAATTTAATAATAATAATAAAAAAATTCTATTTGGACCTCAACTACACTCAGTTTCCGGAAATCAATTTTGTTAAATGTTTAGCTTCACAAACTCTGCAAAAATGAGTTAGTGACCTACAAAAGTCATATATATAATACATTATTTTAAAGATCATATTTACAAAATTTATTTACAAAAAAGACTGCAAAACTCTGATTCTGACTGCAGTGTCTTGCCTTGAGTTTTCTGAAGATATTTTCAAAGAAAGATGAAAGATTATTGCTCTAATTTCCATACACAGAAAACATTACATTATGCAGTCTTTTCAAATAATTCTTAAGAGATTGTGTTTGAGAAGGAACTTGAGCACACTCTACCTTCATATTAAGTCCTTATCAAAGATATTGCATTAATCCATTATATAGTCTTCTATAAAGTGCACTCAGCTGCACGGCAATATGTAAATATTAGTCACAATTGTGTTTAAATAATTTATATTGTTTATCCTCTCTTTTTATCCCTTGACTTCAACGGACAGGATTTTGGACTAGCATGTGCCAATTAATTTTGCACTGCTACTTTGTGTGAGAAATCCCTGACTCTTGGGGTAAGAGACTAAAAGCAGCATTAGATTCAGGAATTCATATGAGTCAAGGCTAAGAACTACATTCTGTGTCAGATACTGTTATTAGAGAAATCAGGAAATTCTTACCACTGTGACTTTTCCAGCCACGTTTGTCTGCCTGGGCCAAAGAGCTTTGAATAGGTACAGTAAACAGAAAATGTATGCCAGGAGTCTACCTATCAAATCTATTAAAATGGCATGACCAAATTGACATTTCTAGATGAAGAATGCCAAAAATATGCCTAATAACCTTTTTTTGTACCCCACATCATACAGTAATACATAGGCTGCTTCTACTAAAATGGGTTTTTGTTGGGTAGGAGTTTTTTTGGTTTGTTTTCCTCTGGATGAGGAAATTCATCACTGGTTTCTGTAAGCCCATATGCCTTGCCATGAAGGATGTGTCACTTTCCTTTTTAACACTAGTGCATTCAGCCATTCTTGTTTGAAGATGCGGTTCTAGATGTCAGCAGTATTTCTGTTAAAGAAAAGATACTTTCATCAGAGAAGACATCTTTGCTGAAAGAAATGGTTCGTGTACTGAATTTACAAAAAGGAACTACTGACAACGCCTAGAAGCAGAAGAATAGCCTTTTAGTGCTCCACTTTGAAAATGATCTGTAAAATAAATGCTGTCCCAGAATTTCCTAAACACACTCTTTGGTTATCTTTATGCCCATGTAGATTTGGAACATCTGACATTTCACCTTTATATTCTCCTCTTTATAAAAGGCATTTGTTGTATCAAAGTCCTCCGAAACTTTGCTTACCCCTCAGAAGTCTTCATTATTCTGACTGCTTCCTCATGTATGCTGGGCGAAATTTTATGAGGTACTTTTTACTTGAATAGATACAGCTTATGTCAGTATTATGTTGCTCATCCTAGGTATTTTGTGGAAAGATTGTAGTAAAAGTGTATTTTGTATTTCAGCTTTCTTTTCAGTGTCTGTTATTAGCACATTTTCACCTTGCATGAGGGGGTCTAAATTTTCTGTAGTTTCTGGCTATGCATACACAAGTTATTCTAAGGTATTGTAAGGGCAAGTGTCATTATCAGCATCTGCCAGAAGGATACTGCACTATCAGGATTCTTAGCCCAACTCGTAAGAGCTGTTACATATATATTTCCAAGATCTGCTGAAGAGGCATTCCACAGCGTCCATGGGACTTTTTTTCTGGGGTTTCTCCAGGTTCAGAAGCATTTCATCATCCTTTGTGCAGTTTAAGGCTTGATCCTAGCCATGATACTTCAAAGTCAACAGCTAATCCCAGCATACAGCTTGGGTTCATAGAGAATTTTCTTATGTATCATCAAAAAGAAAGTATCTCTTAGGATGTTAAATTAATAGGGCCACAGATGCAAATACAAACACTATAACTGAGAGCAGAATTGTACCAGAGGAATGGATATAATCAAACTATTCAATGGAAAAAGAGTCAGCAAATCTTTTCATCAATCTTGATGTACAACTTACCTGGTCTGGAGCCAAAGGCAGTCCTGACATAGGCATGGTGTTAACACTCATCTGTCCAATATGGCCACTGCTGCCATTCATGTGCATCATACTGTACACTGCTGGGTTACCTTGATGACTGAACTGCTGCTGGGGAAAAGAACTGAAGTACAAAAGGACAAATAAAATTACCTTCCAAGAAGATGTATTGCCTTCCCTGCACCAGCTGTTAAAACGTGGAAGATAAAACTATTTTCACATTTACCTGTGTTTACCTAGTATCTGTTTAACATGGAAACTCCCCTCCCAAAAGGAATTTGAGATTTTGGAAATGCACAGTTGTATAGTAGTTTCCACTTTTTGGAAACTACTATCACAGCTGTATCATCCATTGTAATGCTATTTGGTATTTTGTATTTCCCCACCCCCTCCCCCAAGTTATTTTTTCTTCAAATATTAAGTTAGTATTGAAAGGATGAATGTTGCTTCTGGTTACAAAGATTGTGTGGAGCTCCAGTATGAATCAATGGAGCTAAGCATAAAATACACTTAATCATTTTATTTCCTAAACCAGAGCAGCATGAAGGACAATACAGACACTAGAAAGACAGTAACTTTTTCCTCTTGTAAATCCTTTTCCTGCTACATTTTATTTAACATAGTTTCTACTTCCAGCAACATGAGAGACACTTTCCCAAGGGCCAAGTTCACCTGTTTCTGGGCATGCTTCCTGAGGGCCAGCCCTTCATCTCTGAGGACTGGTATATTGTTGCTGACTGAGGATGCTGCAGCACAGGGTTCTGGGAGATTCTTGATGATATCATGGGATTGGGAGGACTTGATACTCTACTAAATGCAGGATCAGGTTGTTGGCTTATTCCTTAAAATAAGGGAGACAGATACAATATACTTCAGTTATCATTACCTAGTACTTCTAGTTTATCTGCTTGCAGTGATTGGAAGGGGAAAAGCCATCCTTTTTTGTAGCAGTATATTCCATTTTTCAGAATGATTGGTATTTAGGTAGTTTGGATTAATATAAAAAGGGAAAAGAAAAACCAGAGAAATGAAAAAAAAAAGGCCAAACATGTTAGTACTAGTACCATAATTAGGTGGATAGGGGAATTGCTGTGAAGGAACTTGAGCCATTGGAGGGCCTGTCAAAGCACTGTCCATGCTTCCTGAGGCTGTCACATTTGGTGGTGGACTGAAGGCCTGAGGTTGCTGTTGCTGCTGCATCATCATTGCCATCCTCTGTTGTCTAAAATGGTGACTTATTAGTTCCCTGTTACGCTGAGCCACCATTTGAGCATTAAGAAAACCTTGCTGCTATCCCCCAAAGAGAAGAAAAACCATATTAGAAGATGTTTTTACAAATGAAATCATGTCAGAGTCAATCAAACTCATTCCTAAGACCCAGCAAGTCAAGGAAAACCCACAGTCAGTACAAAAAAAATCATAAAAATATTAAGACAAAAGTTTTCATTAAATTGGCATTAGTGCTAAACAAATGATGATACTGTACATGGAAAAACGTGGCATACTGAATTGACAGCATGACCTAATAAACAAATCCCCTGGCAACCTCAGGAATAAGGGAGGTTATATGCCCCCCCTTTTTAAAATTATGCAGAAGAACAAAACCAAAGAGGAATGCTCTAAAGCCATGAAAGAAGGTTGAAATTCTAATCAGATGTCTACTATAATAAGTACTTACCTGGGATCCCACCTGTGGCTGCATAACTGGTCTCATCACTGAGTTAGTACCACTGACTGGATTTTCCATTTTTATTTCAAGCGTTTGACGGGTCTGATTCATAAACTTGGAAAAAGATATTTTAGCACTATTAGCTTGAAAATAACAGTACCTGAACAAAGTAATGGCAACTCCTGCAAAAACATTTTCTTTACAGACCTCTCGAATCCATAAAGTGCAATGGCTAATTTTTGCTTTGTCTAATGTACCTGAAGAACCAAACTATTTGTTACACAGCTCAGACACACAAAAAGAAATACCCTTCAAGCAGGGAAGCATTAACTGGCTTTGTTTTTTATTTCCCTTGAAATTAGCACTCTTTAGGAATAAAGAGCAGACTATCTATTTGTTTCAAACAATTAGTGTCACAGAAAACCCAAGTATTTCCTAGCATTGCCATTCCACATGGAAAGCGTTGAAAAATGGAAGACTGGCAGGGAGAGAGAAAAAGAAGTTGTTTTTAGAATTGTTTTTTCTCAAGGACCAACCATGCATCTGGGAGATGTTAGAAAATACTCTGGCTGAGAAAATTCAAGTATTTGTGTTTGCTCTGGGATGTTGTCTGTCTACAGAGAAAAAATGGAATTTTCTCACAAAAGATAGCAGGATGTTGTTTAAGACTTTTAAAAGCCTTTCCCATAGACTTGGGCCTCTTTGTAAAGGTGGGGGAAGGGAGATAAGAGGGTGTCCAGATGTGAAACTACAACCTGGTGAAGGACTGTGCATGCCCCAGGCCCTTTTCATATGGAACACAGGCCTCAAGCCTGGGTGCTTTTTGCCCTCCTAAAATGAGCTTAGCAGGGTATGTGTCTCTGTTTTTTGGTATCCAAGATGATGGAATAAACCTACTCTTTCCACTTCAGCTGTGTGTTGCTGCTTTGGTGTTACCAGCATGTATTCTGTTCACACCATGTCACACTGCAGTAGCTCAGTTTTCCTAGTTTTATTTGTACACTGTATTTAAAACCAAGCCTGCATTTTCATGTGGGGAATTCAACGCTGAAATCATGCACCGATTTTTAAGCAGTGTTTTCAACCTAGTCTTAAGATCTATGCGGCTGTATCTATTCTCTCACCTTTTATCCAAAGAAAATACCTAAAATAACATCAGATCACTAAATGGAAAGCAAACCCATATATCGATAAACCCAAATGATCACTTAGAAAACACTGATTTACAAAATATACAGGTGCGATTTAATGTTATCCCTGAGGTTCTGAGAAAATACTAAACATGGATAAAGAGATCATGCAGAGTTATATTCTACAAAAGCACTGTTTTAACTAGCAACCACTTTGTGTGCTGCAGGAACCAATCCAGTCTAGCTAAGGAGGCTGATGAAGGAGAAACACTTGTCTTTATAAATGTTCTTTGTGGTCATTCATTTCCTACATGTTCTGTTCACCCCAAAATGTATGGTTCATTGCTGAGTTGTAACCCTTCCCTAAACTGTCATTCACTGTAACCCCTGCCCATCACCTCATCCTGGGTGCCTTATGGGTTAACCCAACCCCTCTTACCCATTGCTCCAAGCCTAGGACCTGCCCCTGCTCGGGGGTCAGTCTTAAGTGGATACACGAGGGATCAGCTCTCTCTAGCTGGCCAGTCTGTCTGTTGGTCTGTCTGGTCTGGGGCTGGCCTGGCATTGCTCTCTGGAGGCTCCCCGGGTGGAGGCCATGCCCCCTCCCAGGGTGAGACCCCCGAATAAACACCTAATGAACCCCCTGAGAAGCCGCATGGTGTCCTGCCTGCCAACATGCTGCTCTCAGCTCTGAATAAACACCAAATCAACCCCCTGAGAAGCCGTGTCCTGTCTTGCCTGCCAACATGCCACTCTCAGCTGCTACACAACCAAGAGACTTCTCCCCAAAGGCTCTGGTGAGGCTCCTGTACCTCCCCTTCCATCCTGGACCCAGAGGGATATTGCCCTCAACCTCTGCAGCTGCTAGCCGGGCCTGAAAGGAGCAGAGGAGAACGCAACAGTTCTTCCACACCTACAGCCATCCGGCAATTCAATGAGAAGCACTGTCAAAATAAAAGATCCACCCTCTCAATCATCTCTTGTAATGTCCGCTGTTATATATGTGAAGCAACACAATTCTGTGTGCAGGTGATTCCATTCTGAAACATGAAGGAAGTGTAAATGTAGGAGCAAAAAGTTACCTGCTGTCCCTGGAGCCTCTGCTGGAGCTGCATGCGTAGCTGCTTTGGTGTGTTGGTCCGAGGTCTCATCACATTTGCTCGAGGATGCATACTTTGCAGAGGAAAATTGCTCAGTTGGCTCATCTGATTCATCACTGAATTAAAAGACGGCTGTTGTCCCTGGATGTTACTAAAACCTCCTGGCATTGCTGCCCCTTGCCCTTGATAGGGTTGACCATATAACAAAGGCTTCTGGTCAATCATAACTGAAGATTCCCGACCTTGAAATGAATCTTGTTTGGGTTCCAAAGCTTGTCCCTTCAACAGATAGGGAAGTGATTTCACTAGCAGTATATACAGAATTACTAAAGAAGCAATAAAGCAAACACAGCATAATACACCAGCCAGCAATTTCTTGGGTAGAATGTAGCACGTACAGCTACTGTTAGTTCTGTCTCCAAACTAATGACATAGCAAAAGTGCTATTATTATTATTATTATTATTATTATTCTTTTTAAAGTCAATTTAGCTGCACACTGTATACACAGGCAGACCAGTGTCACCATTCAAGCCCTTCTGTGCTTTTTGATGCTATTTGTACAAATGATAGTGTCACGTGGGTCTTAGCAATTTCCAAATTACTCACAGAATTTTTTTGCTATTTGCTAGCCATGCAAATTCAACCTGGAACTGACAGGGAAGCATCCACATCACTGCCAGTCAAGTAATTCACAACCTAAGCTCAGCTGACAGCGGGCTGACTAAGGAAACCCAACACAATTCTCAGTTGATAGAATTAAAATGAATTACACCCCAAACTCCACCTATATATACTGAGGCATTATACAATAAACTTTTGTAAGAATATGCCACTTTATACTTCTTGTCATGCACAAGAAATTTATTCCATGCTAAGTTTCTCCATTGAAAATCACTAGTCAATGTAAAGGTTTCCAAAGGGAGATGTAGGAAGATGAGGATGTGATGACATGAAGTAAATGAGGAGGCCCTCTTCACTTGCTTTTCAAGTAACAAAATAATACTGGTCTTTGGAAAATAAATGGCTAAAATACCTGTTTACTTACTTGGTTTACAAGATCAGGAATTCCTAATGCTCTGTCAATTTCTTCCAGACCTGTGACATCTGTATTACTCAGTAGTGTGTGCAGCTGATCCAGAAGGGCCCTTTCATCATTCTGGCCTTCCACATTTGGCGCCGAACATAAGAATTCATCCAAAGAGCTTCTAACTAATTGTCTATAAATTAAAAAAACCCACTAAAATCATAGAATAAATAAAGTTGGAAAAGGCCTCCAAGATCATGGAAACCAACCTTTGACTGAATACCACCTTGTCAACCACACTTATAACAAACACTAAGTGCAAAATCCAGTTGTTTCTTGATCACATTAGGAATGGTGTCTCCACCACCTCCCTGGGCAGCCTATTCCAATGCTTGACCCCTCTTCCAGTGAAGAAATTCATTACAATCATTACAAGGAAAACTACAGTTTTTATATAATATATTGACCTGGTATTACAGTCACCCACACGACTGAAGTAAGACTTAACAACTTAAGTCCCAAATTTATGTCCTAAAATGTCCAGTCACAGATAAATTCTGTTTTTTACTGGTTTCTGCCACGTGCCAACAGAGATATGAGTTCAGAGTCTCCCATCTCTTTTTTCTTCACCTCCCAACTCAAGGATTGATAGATTTTAACAATGCCATTTGTGGAGCTGGGTTAAAAAATATCCAGTGTCAGATCACCAGCAGAAATGGAAACATTTCTGAAACATTCCAGAAATGGAATTCAGGCTCCAGTCTGTTAACCCCACTTGGTATGCTACACAATTTTATTTCCAGGTCTTGAATTCTTCTAACAGACAGTGAGCAGTTGTATTTAGAATTACCTTAAAACCTTCCCCAATCCTACCTGTTTTGTGAACCCCGTGATGCTTGCTCCATGGACATCATACTGTCAGGCCACAATCCAGGTTGGTTAGATGGTCCAGGCTGTCCATACAGATTGCCCCCCATGTCAATGTTTATTTCATTTGGTCCTGCAAGGTAAAACATTTGTGTATTTTTTAAAAACCAAAGGTCTCATCTTGCTCTCCTAGTGCTCACATTAGGATGATCACACAAATTTTCAAGCAGCTTTGTGAGCTTTCCATTATCATGTTTTACAGTGTATACACACAAACTCACAGTCAAGATAATTTCCCATATATAATGGACATGGCATTTAAATACAGCAGACAGTGTTCTAAACCTGCTACCCTGTTAGAGTGGAATTGCTATTTCTAATCCTTTAGCCTCCAAATAGGAGAATGATAGACATAGCATTTTACATGGGAGGGGGAAAAAAAAAAAAAAAATCTGGACAATGACACCTGGGTACCAGCAAATATACACTGTCATAGTGACATCAAAATCTGGCATTTTAAATTCCAATAGAGTGGAAATCAAAAGAAACACAAAGTACATAATATTTTGCTCTTTGGGAGTACTTTCTTTCCTTTACCTATCCAGGGACATACTAAGCACTACATAAGAGAGTTTATGTCATCCCATTATTTTCCAGTATCTGTATGAATCACCTAGCATCAATGATTTCTAGGAAGCTAAGCTGGAAAACTCTCACTTAGTCAGGACCACACAAATTTCTTTGGTATTTAATCTTACTGCCATTTACTGCATTGAAATAGTAAGTCTGTTTAAGAGAACTGGTGACAGCCCTGGTAGCTTTCCATGATAAGAAAGGAATGCTCTCTATTTAAGTTGGTTTGGGGCATACTGGTATTGGCATAATAGACTGAAGAATTTCAGCTCCAGACCAAACCTTTGTTAGACATATAGAACACAAAAACCCCACAGGCTTTAAGACTGTTCATACTTTAGACATACGGCTTATTTCCTCTCATGCACACATGAATACTTTGAAGAAAAACAGTATTTGCAATGTGGCTTTACATGAAATTTGGCTCCTCCATGTGAAAAGAATTTTGAAATACCTGACAGAAAGACTTTAAAAGACATTGATTACCAAGAAGTTAACAGAAGGAAAAAAAAAAAGGAAAAAAAAAAGAAAAATAAACTCTATATCAAATAGGATTAATTAAATTAACCACAATGCTAGTATCTTTACATATGGAATCATAGATGCCATTTAGTTCATGGAATTTAGCAGAGAAGTACTGCACTAAAGAAATACACAGAAATTATACTCCCACCCAGTCTTGGGACCCAGAACAAATTATCTGTGTAGGAGACACACAGCACCAGAAGAAAATAAAAACATCACCAAAAAGTCATAAAAAGTCATAGGGAACGATAAGAGTTTCTACCTCAAAAAGCCTTTCAACGAAAATCTAGCATTTTACCAAAAGTGCAAAGATTCTTATGATGAATGCTTACCAAAAAAACCAGTGAGATAGTGCTCTGTAGGACAATAAGAAGTTAAGAACTTACTCATGTGAATCATTTGCTGTTGTGGCATTGGCCTAGCACCAGGTATGCTGTTAGAGCGCACAGGCAGCCCAGACACAGAGCCACCCTCTGGGGGCCTTGGAAGGGTTGTACTAAATTCAGGTCCTGGTCTCAGCATTGAAGCAGAACTTGCAGATTCCAATCTGTTCATTTTGGAGTTTGGCAAACTCCAGTCTCCTGACTGGTGCTGATTCATCGTCACATTTCTGTTTGGAGTGCTTGCTATAAAGAAGAACAGAAAACACAGAAATTTATTATCTGAAGTGCATTATATATTTTGGTTTTAGAATTATTTTGCTATTACACCAAGTGCACCTGCTAATGTCAGAGCAACTGACTGAAGTCCTACAAAAGCATCTAGAGCTCACCATGCCAAGCTCTAACCATACAAAAACTATATGAATCTAAATATACATAAAATTCATAATGACTGGCTGCCACTGTGAACTGTTCTTGCTTCTATCTATCAAAAGCACATGTTAAAACTAAAAACTCAAAATAGTAAAAAATAATTTAACTGCTTAAAGTACTGATAATAACACAGACAGGTAACAGTTATGGTCTTATAATTTTAGCTAAGGTAATAAATAATTCAGAAGTATTAACAATGGTAAAATAAACATTCTTTAATGTTAAAATTTCTTGTAACTGAAATTTGTATTTTAATCTTGAAACTTGGTTTACATAAAAGCTATCTTCACAGTGAGAGAGCTGTTTGTATATAACCAACAAACCCAGATTTGCTCCAAAATTTTCTTGGTTTTCAATCATTCTTGGACTTCCACCCATCAAGTTTTGCTTTTGTAACATGGAGAATGCACTGACATTCCTCACTGAAGCACCTGAGCCAGTAGGGCTCTCTAAAGACAAGGCTCTGTTAAAAGGCGGGCGAGTGGTCTGCACAGACTGGGGACTCTTCACACCTGTTAAAGAATTAAAAGATGCAGGCAACTGTACATTTTAAATAAAATATGCTATTAATGGCTTAAATTAGTCTCATCTCTTTATGAGCTCATATACTTGATCTTAAGCATGCCAGGAACAGTTATGTCACTAATGTTTTCACAACAAAAGTTCCCAGTTTGAACATAGTTAGGACCCTCTTTTGCAGAAAAAGTGAAAAGGCAGTTCCCTTTGGCCCTACACAAAAAAATAGGTTCATTTCAATTTAAGTTCTGTAATGAACTTAGCATTACAGACTTCTTGATATCTGTAAGTGGACTGCCCAGACTTTGGTTAACTCCCACACAGAGGCAGAAACAAATAGTTCTGTTTGGTACAGCTGGAATCCAGACATGGTGTGCTCCTGAGCAGCGTTGCCCATGGACAATTAACCCACAAACCACTGTGCTTCACAGCCAACAGTGTCAGTGGCCTCACATGTTCTTGTACCTGGTTTTATATTTTTCATTATCCATGTTTCATCTCCCTCAGTTATCTCGGCAATCCGTTGCCCTATATAAGCAAGAGATGACCAGTGTCATGAAAGAAAGCAACAACTGCCATGATGCTGGTCTATTAGCTAGGTTATCCTCCCCTCCTACTAAGGAAGGGCATTCCTTTCGATGTCAAGGAGGAGTAACGATTAGAATTTACTGGCCACAAGATGTTTTCACATAGAGTAAGAAAGAAATTAAAATCTTGTCACCAATCCCATATTATATCCCTAGCCATCAGTAAGGGATAGAATTTCTCAATTTTAATTTACAACTCACAAAACATCTGTCCTGATGACTTGTCTCTGAGAAATCTACATTACAAAAGCCAGAATAAACCTTAAAACAAGGAACTGAATGTTATTCATTGCGCATATAGCAAGCGAGTGCTGTTAAGACAGTTAATAGTGTATATAATAGCCTATGAAATCATAATTAGTCCTTTTGCATTACATTTGTCCTTGAGATAAAGGAGATGAAGAAAATGTTCTCTAAGGGTTTGAGGATGCATTATATTTAAATCAGGTACAAAGAAAACCCTAACTTTAAAACCCAGGTGGTAGATTTCATTCCTTACCCAACAGGGCATTTCCTTGAAATAATGCTTGTTTTGTTCCGGGGTTGTTTCCATTTGCAGACATACCATTATTGTAAAACTCTGAACTAGTAAGATCACCTAGAATTGCATCCAAATTATCCAAGTCTCCGTTCATCTGAAAATGATGCAGTAAAATACCAAGGTTATTTACTCTCATATGGCTATGCTTCAATTTTTACATAGCTCCTCACTAATCTTAAAACATATGACTAGGAGACAAATGTTTTAATTCACTGACACTATCTTGAGCTATCTTTTAACTTCCAAAGGACTTCAGATATCATGTGGATACGTTGTTTTTTTTTTTTTTTTTCAGTATTTTGCTTGGGCAATTTTGGAAATTAGCAGAAAACCTGCTTAACTAAAATGAAAAGCACTTCTGAATATTAACATTCCGATCATCACAAGTTACAAAGATAAAAACACTAATGATAGTGAACAACATCGAGAACGTGTGCCATTCAGTGACAAATAATGTATCCATCATACACAAAAAGCTACTAGTGACACTACAAGACATGAAAATTATGCACCGTTTTTTCCGTTTAGTTGGAGCCCTAACTGTCTTTAAAAATTTGTCTTTAAATCAGATAGAGTTTCAATAGAAAAATAATTCATGTATAGGGGATCGACATCTTCACAGAAGAAGCTTCTTTGAATACCTTAATTACATCTCAGGAGCAAGTACTGAAACGACACGTTCTGTCCTATTACAGAGTTGTTAGTGACTTTTCTGTAAGTGGTATCCAAGCAATGTTATAAGGTGTTTCACTGATAGTCAGCCAGTAGCTAGTATTAAAATTTTTTTTTTACCCAGTTATTACTGATTTGGGAAATTCAAGGTCTAAGAAATTGATATATCTTCAGTAAACTCTGCCATACTGACCAGTACTGTTTACTTTGACGTTCCAAATGTTAGGACTTAAATAAAAAAATATTATATACAGATTATAATTTTAAGAACATCTGTTCCTAACAAGTGCACTGCTAGTTTCAGAATAGTTGTTCCATAGTGCTAATTCTCTGTATCATGACATTTCTTGGAATTCCAACTCTAGGAATTTATTTGTATTTATTTATACAAATTATATATACATTTAAACATATATGCATTCTTTTGAATCCTGAATATATATATATATTTGGAAGAACACATCCCCTCATTTAAGGAAAGAAAAAGAGTGCTAAAATGAACTAAAGCAAATCATGGCTATTTCAAGTATTACACATTTCTGCGTACTGTTTATATTTTCAAAACTAAATCATGTGTTACCTTTTGCTCTTGTATTGCCAGTTAATTCCAGAGGTGGTGATCTTACGGCCCCATTTTCTAAGCCATAAACCCAAACACATGCTAAGATCTAATTTTAAGAAATAATTTGTAAATATTACCTTAATCATACCACAACTTTAAAACATTAGTCCAGGACTTCATGACATCAGATTTGGTTATACATATATCCTGTAGTTCTTTTTGTTTGTGCTTTTTTATTCACAATTAAACCTGAGTTTATTGTTTCACATCATTTGCACAGAACTTTTCTAGAAATGTTTACACATGCATACTGTAGAGTGTTCTACATTTAGTCATTCACTGTAACCATAAAATATTGGTTAGCTCACTGCCATCATTTTACTATACCTCCTCTGCTGGCTCCATTTTTATTTTCATCTCTTTTTCTTGACTTGAAGTAGGAATTGTAGAACTCGTGCATTGTCCCATCTTACTATCCAAACTTTCTACTTTAGGCTTCAACTCTTTGGAAAGTGAGTCCTTAGTATCATCTTTATCTAGTAGGTATCTTAGTAAAGCATTGCTTTCTTTCTTCTTTGGGCTCAGTTGTTCATGCTTGACAGTGCCTTCTCCACAGGAGGCTGTGTTACTAGCATCATGATATGTGTCTTTACCAGTAGCTTCAGCTGTGATCTTGGCCACCTCTGCTGGAGAATTACCGTTCTGCAACAGTTTATGTAAAATCCTGTGCTTCTCTTGCAGGAGTGACCCATGCATGTTTGAGGAGGAAGACACCCCTCCATATGTTGATGAGGAAACTCCTGAAGGACTGGTAACGCTGGCAGAAGATTCTTTACAATTTGAGTCTAAAGGTGAGTTTGATGCTGTAGGATGTCCTCTTTCATCTGAGGAGCACGTAAGTAGCTGAAGGAGTTTTTTATGCCCCTTGCTCTCAGATGGCCCTCTCTGACTTTCAGATGCCTCCAGATTTCCCTCTTTACTATCTTTTTCACTAAAGAGATCCCTGCTGTTTGACTGGCAGATGGAACTTTCCACTTGGTTCTGTTCACAATACAAACCAGAAGGGCTTCTGGAGTCCTGGGTACTTGTTTTACTTTGCTGAGTTATGCTAATGTTTGGGGAATTATCCAGTTTTGGACTCGGTGAAGAAAGTGTCGATAAAAGGGGATTTCCAACACCCTCACTAATAGCCTGCAGTGCACTAAGAGAACTGCTAGAGAAAGTGCTGTTGCTACTGTTGCTGGCAGATCCCATTGGTGAGTGCATACCTGTATGATGTAAGAGAGATCAAAATTAAAGTACTGCCTGTATCTAGTCTTCCTTTCGATTAGGTGTGACTGCCACATTGAGTTATTAATTTTAAAGTACATTTTTACCATGAAGTCAGGTATACTACATTCAAGTAACACATATAGGGTCATATAGAATGGTTAAAATGGATGAAAGATGGAATTCAGATAAAAGAGAGGGAAGATAGATTGAAAAAAAAAAAAAAAAGAGCTTATAGCAAAAATAAAATACCTGTAACTGGAGAATACTGGTGCGAACTCATTTTTGGACTCCCTCGATTCCTAGGAGATACCATTAGATTCTGTTGGTTGGAAGTTAAGCCAGGACTACCATGTGGTGGGCTACTTATATTCAACCCAAAACTGTTACTCTGATAGGCAGAAGACTGCATTCCAGGTCCAGAGTTCACTGGTCCCATATTCCCGGGGCCTCCATATCTAGTGCTGGTGAGCTGACCCACGGGACTGGGATCTCCCATCCCATAGTTCCTGTTCTGCACTGACATGGCTTGACCAGGTGACATGTTCATAAGACCATTAACAGTATTTGTGTTTCCAGTCACAGGTGTTCTGATGTTTTGCCCAACAGAATTAGGATTTGGCCGATATCCATTTTGTTCTCTGTGAATTCAACATCATCCCCAGAAACCGAAAGAAAACAAATTAAAACCTTATTTGGAATCATATGCTACAAATACATTATTAAATAATTGCCCAAATATTTTTTCCAAAAAAGAGCAGTGAGAATTCAAGCTTCCACAAAAGCAGAACTAAGCCATGACATTGATTTATTCATTACAGAAATGCTTGATCCTTTGGGGGCTTCGAGTCATAAGCACATACAGTATCACTGCCTTAAAAAGCTTTAATCAACAGTCAGATTATTAACCAGATTTATCAATTTAAGATGCTCCTTCTTTTACCCCCTTCCTGAGTCAACGCCTGACACCATTCTACTGTGCACATTAACAATGTGTGACCCTGAACAAGCTCAGTTACTAATTTTTCAGCATCTGGAGGCACTCTAATGCCAGAAGGAGACAGATTCCCTCCAAAGTAACATTTCAATTATTCTTGCAAAGAACAAGAACAGGTCAGAAGAAATACTACTTAAGGTACATTTCAGTTATGGATTATGCATCTGAGAGGGTTTTGTTGTCTTTTTAATTGGTCTGCAAAAGCATATGATTGACCATTTCTATTTTCAGTGTTTCACCAGTGCTACCACAGAAGACTAATAAAAACATAGCACAGGCTTTGTGCCAGTATTGAGAAAAAAATTCTCTTTTTGTCTGTGACTGTCTTTCTGCCACATAGTTAAAATGGGACTCTGTTAGGTTTACACATTCATTTGTATGCTATGCAGCTCTGTTTCCCAAATTATTCCCCATCTGAGTTTTAATCAAGTAAAATACTTTTGTATGCTATTTTTCCCAGGTTATCTTCAAGGTCAGATGTATTTTTAAAAACTGTGACCCTTAAATTATAAACCGATACTACTAATTTCACCTGTGAAGGAAGTGGGTAGAGACAAATCCATGGCGATCATTAGTTACAGGGTTTCGAAACAGTTTACTCTTAGTCTGTGCTGTCACTATTGTACCATCCGCTAAAGAAAACCGATACAATGGGGTTTCAGCGTGACCTTGTGTATAAGCTGCAAAGGCAATATACAAATATAGTTAGTATTTAAAATCCCAAGCATTATTAATATGAATCATAAGGTATTTTTGACACAATACCCTCCATTTATGGAAGGTTTTAAAAAAACCCCAAGCAAACATAAAACTTTAAAAACAAATAAACAACCAACCAAATAAATAGATAAGACACACCCAAGACAGATACAGAGAAAAAGGAAGTATTCCACAATTTCTCCTCTATCAACAGAGGGAAGATAAAAGCAAACATATTGATGCTGCAATATTTTGTTCTCACCAAACACAACTGGCAAAGCTCTACAGACTTCCAAGGTCACATTATAGATTCCATGGTTCCTGCTTGGGGAAGCATTTTTAAGTTTGCTTCAATCAAAAAATTGTGGAAGCTATTGGTTTTAATTTGAGCTTCAAATCTCTTGTTACTTTAGGATTCATTTGATCAGTTACGTTGAAGAACTTTCAATGGAATGGAAAATCCATTTTCTGACAGTACAAGTTTCTCTTTATTTAATATCCACTGTGTTTGAATTACTTTTTAAATCCTTCAAAAAGACTAGAGTTTGGAATAATTAGAAAACATCATCTTTCTTACTGAAGACTGTGGCTGTACTTCCCTTATCTATCAAGATTATCAAATTAGCATTACAAAATATGTGGCACTGGAACGCTGGAAGTATTTTGAGCCCTGCGTCTTGAGAATAAGAAAAAAGCATCAACACAACTGTTACCACTTTCAGAGAGTGCTTCCTTAATAAAATGAAAGAATGAATCAAAATAATGTCAAACGAACATTAACCAAAAATAACAAGCCAATGATAATTAAAGACGACATATCGTCACAGAAATATAACTGTCTCTGTCTATGTGGAAAAACAGCTTTCTTGTGGACCCCAGACCGTGTAACTGGTATTTTCCATGATAACTTCCAAAACAAACGTGGGAAAAACAAAACAACTTCCAGCAAAATTCCTCATTCTCAAGAGGTCATTCTCCTTCAGCTTGTAAATAAATCACAGCAACCAACATAAACCATGAAAAAAGAAGGAACACAGGCAGAATTTAGCATTTTTGCTTTTCAGAGAAAAATGCAGTCCCTAGGAGAAGCAATACGACCCTAACATTGTAAACTGATTTTTACCTTCATGATAGTGGCGTTTATTTGACCATGACTGCCCATCATTGTGGCATAAGAATCTCTGAATACACCGACGAATTATATCTTCAAAGCCAGGTCTCATGGAAGAGCGTAATGAGTTTGTATCAATGTTGACAAGTTTGCCTTAACAGGGAAGAAAATACACAAGTTAAACTCCTTATGATTATGACAATTCTTTTTGTATAAATATGGTACATTTCATAAGGCTCCAATATAACTCTTTTAATCACCAGATTCTGAGCATGTAGAAGTTACATTTGTGAATTATGTGCCATGTGAGAATACGATGCTGCTTGTTAAAGCATCACTGTTCAAAGCGATTAATATAACTGAGTAAGAGGAAGTTAATCACCCACAGGTCACTGTCAGAGCTTTAGAAAGCAGTAACTTTAGTCTCTGGTTACAGGCACAAAAGAGATACACACAGAGTAAAATTTTAAAAAATACTGACCAACTACATCGAATGAACATCATAAACACAAACTGGCATCTGAAAAAGTCCCATTTAGATTATACAACTCTTTAGGTTTAAACAGCATAAACCAATTTAAACATTAGCTCTTGTATTGTATAAAAATACAAACATTCTAAAGGACTTCCATGTGCTTCAGTTATGGCCTAAAATATTTCTTCTGTGCAAAGGAAAGCAGAATTATAACCATTTGAAATGCTAGTTAAAACACAAGTAATGCTTTTAACAACCTACCTAACAGTAACATAGAGAAGAAAATGCCTCCAACAGGTTTTATTACACCTCACTACCAACAATGGTATATCGTAAAAAGCAGTTGGGAATTCTCGGTATGAATTCTGTTAGTCACTACAGATACACAATACATACTCCCATTTATTCAAAACAAGAGCATATGGACAAAGAAGACTCCTTCATACCTTCCTCCTAGGTATACTTCCTACCTGAAAGATCATGTCTTGTAATAAAGCTCTCTGGATTTGCTGGAAACACCCTTTCTGCAGTTGTGATACGACGCGCCACACAAATCATGCAGGACTGCAAATCTGTATTTAAAAAAGAGTGTTTCTTCTTTCATTGTCTCCTTTTTTACTCTATTGAAAAATCTATTAAAATAGCTGAAGTGTCTTTTGTTATTACAATGGAAGTACAGACAGTAAGTATTAAAGTTGCTGCGTTCTTGAAAATGGTTTACAAAACACCAAGGAGCTTTTCACAGAAATTTCTATGCATGACAGTCACAAAAATTCCTACCTTCCCCCTCTTCCATCATAGCTCTTGGCTGTGATAAAGCGAAGCACTGCATAGTTTCATATCTTTGATGTATATCCTGGTAGCCACCTACATCTTCCAAGAGATCATGAGAGCTTTTCACCATCATCCGGCAATTGAATGTATGGCTCTTCTGTCTAGGTGTTTCATTAGTCCAAGCGACTCCATTAACTTAAAAGAACAAAGTAAGAATTCATATAGATTTTCAGATACAATCAACTCATAATTGATTCTTTTTAATTTAGATACGCTGTTCCCAGATTACAGATATTAAAGACTACTTTAAAATTCCTTCTCAATATACCATCAATATAGCTTGGTATAAAATAGCAGTATTGAGGACCAAGTAAAAAACACTCTTCCTTCTGCATGACACTTTCACTCACTTGAAGAAGTGCTGAGAAGTCATTCACGTATTTTAAAAACAAGCAGTTCCTTCAGCCAGCCTTGTGGTATTAGGGAATGTGCTCCTTTAGCGTTGTTGTTTTAAGGGTATAGGTAAACCAATTGCAAAGGCTAAAGTAAAGTGTGAATTTCCAGCACATTTATTTCTAATGGCATGCTATTGTAAAAAGACAGTAGTGTTTATCAAGATTAAGATATTTTTGTAGTCAAATATTCTTTATTTAAGTTACCTTTGAAAGGGTATCCTTTACAAGGTGTTTTTTTCTTCTCTGATTGCTTTCAGTCTAGTAAGTGTAGTAAATCAACTTTTATTACCTGAAGATTTAGGCAAGTTTTTAAGAAAGTCCTTCTGGTCCTCTTCATGCAAGATACCATAGACACTTGTATTAACCAAATCTTCTTGTTTATACTGCAGATACTGTGTGACATTTTCTGATACAAATACTATGTTCCCATCTCGATTTACAACAAAGAGGAAGCCATCCAGTGCCTAAATATTAATGTGACAACATATCATATAAGACATATCAACTAATTCTGAACATAATTTAGTTTAAAAACTGTGCAGGCGATAAATGTCAATTTACAATATATTCACTTGTTTTCAAGGGCAGAGATGAAGCTTTAAATTCTTTGTTGAGAAAAAGTGTCTGGTAGTGAATTATTTCAATAATAATAATTAATATGCCCATGTCATATTCCATTCAGTTTTCACATTGATAACCAGCCTTCTTGTTTAATTATTGATTCATATGAACACTAGATCATGAATTTGTAACATTAATTCAATAGTTAGCAATTTGAAACAAGAAGTTCAGTAGAAACAAGTAGTAAGTCATGAATATAGAAGACATTTCAAGCAATGAGACAGGAGGATCTAGCCAAATACTGTATGTTCTTAATTGAAAGAGAAAATCATTATCTATGTTAAAAAAATTAAGCTTCAAAAATGCTTTGATGAACTTGTAAGTATCAGACCAGTTTTCTAGGCATAAAGAAAGGCTATCTGCTATGTACCTTTATTTACTATTATTCTTGGGATATTTTACTTGATGGCAACATTCATTTAAAATGCTTCATAATTTAGTAACACAAATGCAAACACACATAAACCTCTCCTTGCAAAAAGTCCTCCATTTAATGTCTATCCCCTACAAGAAATAAAATATTGCTGGTACAAATAAGCACTGCTTCAGTAGTAATTTGCTAATGACTGCTGGAGTAAATAAAGCACAAGAATATTAGGAAAAGTCAAAGGCTATTCTATTTCCCTCTACAGAGAATTTCAGCAAAATTAAGAAAACATCATAGATTTTATTCCTGACCCTTTCAAACATAGGTCTGCACACTAGTTGCTTTACTAGTTGCATACTTTATTGCATACTAGTTTCTTACTACAAGATTGCATACCTTATTGTAATATTTCACCTGCTTTAAGTATTTGATTCCATGGGGTTTACTAGGGCCTAATTTGTACTTGCCTGTAATAAAAGAGGTCCCAATGAATCCTTGTCAATAACTCCTTGACCTGTGGATGATACATCAGCTTTCTGAACATCATCATCATTAGAAACTGTTTTTCCTGAAAGCCAAAAGATAAAATTTCTGTAAAGGAACTTTTCACGTGAAGGCCACATTTTAATATTACAAGATCCTAGGAAGCATGTGAAATAAAGGCAAAAAGAAGCACAAATGAGAGAGAAGGGCTGATGTATTGTTGGTCACTACGACTAGAAAAAATGTCATGGTCATATAATGCCAAACTCTTTGCTCACATAAATTGACTTGGCAGTTAAAGCTGACATGATAAACTTGCTTTGTAAACGCTTCTTGTTTTTCAGACGCTGTCTGATGCATACCTGCCGAGTCTTTCAACAGCCATTAAACACACTCATTATATAGCTCTCTTTCATTGTGTTTTTATTTTGATCATCTCATTATCATTGGTCACAGTCTTCAGATGCCATCATCACTGTTCTACAAAAAGGCTTTGATTAATGTTAACGGTTGCGTGTCTGTATGTGTATATATATGTGTATGTGTGTGCATGTGTAAAATAAAACCATATTTAAGAATCAAAATATCCTAAGTTAATTGATTGCAGGAGAAGGTGAAATGGGAACCCATGCCATGAAGCAGAATTACAGAAAAAAAACATGGTGAACTTTATTTTGTGGTACTTGCTGGCTGGTTAAACAGATCACAAGTGAAGTACAATATCTCAGCCCTATAATGAAACATTTGAATACACTAGATGACACTACAAAAAAAAAACAACTTAAAAAAAGGTGATTTTTAAAAATCGTTTTAGCATGTCTTAATAAGATGTGGCAATTTACCACAACAGGTAAGACAGGTATACACAGCACATTCAGTATTTCTAACGCTTTACTGCCCAAATGACACCCATAACCTTGGGAGGCTAGTCACTGGGAGGTGGAGATGGGGGTGGAGTGATGTTTAAAAAAAGAAATTATATATACCCCTCACTCTATATTTCAAACACAGGTTTTGCATACACCTGTCAGTTTTTTAAAAAAAAGTATTATATCACTTAGGTTTACCCCAGCTGACAGAAATTACCAAGATATGATGCACTGCTTCTTTCTCCTTTCTTGAGTTGCCTATATTCTGAGTACATTCGATCACACTAAGAAGCAATATAAAAAAATCCATAAAAAATCACTATCTCTGATTGGAGGCTTGCCCATTAGAAAAGGATATGTTTCCTTGAAGTGAAAGGCAACAGCGTGTATTCATACCAGTGAGTATTTCGTATAGTGTACAAGGAGATGGTAGAGTACCAACTCCTTTTTTTATCTTGTCTGTGGTACAAAACTGGTAAGAAAGGCCATACTTACTAAGTTTTAAAATCCTGATTCCTAATAAAAAGTGATGATAAATACTTGTTTACTTTTAAACAGAACACTACTTAAGGTGCATTTAACATTCGAATTAAGTCAAAGTCCAAAGACTGCTCAGTTACATGCTATTGTGAAAACCACTACTCAATTTCCCAAGTAACTATTGCTTCCAAAAAAAAAAATCACAGTGAAATTAAACTATTAATTTTGATTTAGCAGGGAACTGTACCTTGCTCTTTTATTTGTCGAATCTGCCTCACAGTTTCTTTTAAAATAGCACATTTATCGGGTTTGACATTGAAATTGTCAATGTCACTCAGATTAGCAGATATCAGCTCAGCCAGTTCTTCAATGTATTTGCTTTCCTGCTCACGTCGACGCTTCCCACCACTGCAGACCAGACTAGGAATCAAAAACATTGTTTTGTATACTTACATACCATCCTATGCAAGACCTGTGCTCACTCTGTGAACAATTAGGTACTTCACTTAACACCCACCCGTTAAACCTAGGCAGTAGTTATTGTTACAGCAAACATGAATCTGAAGGGCAAATGCGTGTGTTTTGTTACACTGCTATTTGGTTTGCATCTTTTTAAAGGATTTTAAGTACAAATTTATATCAAGAGAAACTCTACTGTCAGATTTAATGAAAAGAGCAGCTGCCTTTGTTATAAAATTGCAGCACTCATACAAAAAGTATATTTTAATCTTAGAAGTTGCTTTACAATTGCTTAAAATTTACTAGACAAATGAAACTGAATTTTAGCATTCTGTTAACTCCCTTCAGTTTGATTGTGAAGACATGACTATACAAGGTGATACTTCATAAATTTCTAGGCATCAGGACCTAAATGCCATCTCAACAGGCAAGAAAAGCAGAATCCCGGACAACCTAATGTTGCTGGATAGCGTCTCTGAAATTCTTCTTCCTACCCAGGTCAATGTGCTGAGTAAAGAGACTGTCTACAGCCTAAATCAACAGGGAGAGATGTCATACACAGCATGGCAAGAATAGGAAAAGAAGGACTCAGGAGAGGGGCAAGAATGGGCACATCAAGGTAATTAAAAGAGAAAAATCATTCTTTGAGAAGAAACCAAGTGAAGGCGTTAGGAAAGTATGCATGGACCAACACTGGAGAAAACAAATACATAACAAGCAGGAGCTTGAAAGATAAAGAAAGCTAATGAAGGGTGACAATCTGAAAAAGAACTCCTGAATGGACAGAGAGACACTGTAGAAAGAGAAAGAGAAAATGGAATAGAGGACACTCATAAAAAGACACTGGGATACAGTGGAAGCATTTAAGGGTCTCATACACAATCTGTTGAATGATGAAGGCAATTGGCATGGGGCACTGAGGATGTATATATAAAAGGGACAAATATTAGTACACACAACGCCTGACAATGAATTTAATAGAAGTTAATACTCTATGGAAAGAAGAACGTGAAAGGATAAAAGAGAACGCTTCATGTGGTGGAGAGTAATGAAGCTTGTGGGCAACAGAAAACTGAGTCCCTCCAACAACAGTATCTGACAGAGTTGGGAGAGAGGCAGAAGATAGCACAGATTGCCAAAATTTAAGATGAACTTGAAAGAAACGGAATTACAAACGAACCAGCAAAAAGTTCAACTGCTAAATGTAACCGCCTGAAATAAGGCCTGTTGTATCAATTACCAGATGCAAGATGATGCCTTTAAAACTCCTGTGAAGCAAGAGCTTTTTCTTTTTTTGCCTTGCAATCACAACTTTGAAAGGGATTCCTTATCTAATGGAAGGTATCCCTGCCCATGACAGGGGAGCTGTAACTAGATGATCTTTAAGGTCCATTCCAACTCAGTCCATTCTGTGATACATCCACTGTATTAAAATTTCTACAGGAGTCTAATTATAAAGCATAGTTCATCAACTTTGGTATATCTACACCTAATAGCAGTTACCTATCTTCACAGCAGAAGCTAGCCTAGAGAGGTTTTCAACTAAACAAATTCCTTAGTTAGAACTTTCTCTAAATTGCAATGCAAATTTGAAAAAGCATTTTTAAAAACTCATTAAAAACCAGGAAAGTTCTATGTAAACCTACCTTGCACCTGATGTATCACAGGGCAATGGCTTGCGCTTCCTTGACTCATTAGTCAAACTATCTAAGGAGTTTTCTCCTAATCCACTCATCTTGATCATGTACCAGCAACTCTTAAAAGCAATGAAATAATAATTGTTAATAAAGTGTTCAAAATACTAATTCAAAATACAGAGAACATATCCAGATAAGTTATTTTTATCAGATTTACAAGTGAATTTTCTTAATGCAAATCCATAAACTTTTTTGCTACTAAAAATAAAGTTTGCTTACCTTTCTTTAAAATCTATCCTGTATTTGGCCAAAACACAGGTTATTAAAGCTTTCTATCACTCTAAGCACTAGTAAAGGTTAAAAATGCATTTGATTTTTTTCAGAGATATTTAAAATTTGCACCATTGAAACTGGGGCCACTGTATAGCTCCAATTCATCTAAAAATATATATATATATATATATTTTCTCAGTATTTAAATATACATTTAGATAACCTGAAAAGAAATCAATAAATTAATGTTATACCAAAACACAGTTGCAGAAACAAGTAATTTTCATCCTTAGGAGTATATCAGGGGGCATACAGGAATTTCATACCCATCTCTGCATAAAGCCAACAGATTACTATTACCATCTTAACAGGTTACTGTAATTTTCACATCTCTTGCTAAACCTTCTAAAATCAAGATAGTTTTCTAAAACTTTGAGGCCAAGGCAAGCAAAGACCCCAACCGTCTTTCATTTCTATTGCTTCCGCAGCAAAGTCTGGGCCATAACCCGAGAAAATATCAGGTGATTTTTTGAAGTCTAGTTACATTAAACAAACCCGGCGGATTGTCTATATATGACACTCATATCCCCTCACTCCCAAGGCCAAAAAGGAGCACACAGATGAGAGAAGAAAGTGGTGTCAGGTCCTGCTATGCTAGGCTCAACAACACACTGTGGAAGGAAAAAAATTTAATGGACCTATGCTATGTATTTAGTTGGAGTATTTTAGAACATAAGTAGAACTATAAAACAATCTAAAAACTAGGTTTTGGTCTTTTATACTACAATGAGACAAAACAGATCTGGGCAGTTAGAAATTTAGCATTCTTGTATCCTTTTTACAGAAATTTCCAAATTAAGTGTAAATTTAATTTACTGAATTCTCATTCAGACTGCAGTTCTTTACAGCAGAGGCAATAAATGGTGTTAAATATTTAGTTAGTAGAGCTAGACTTCTCAGTCTAGACTTGTCTCTTGTCAGAGAGAACCTTTTTGCATAACATAACCCAGGCACTAAGAAATCTTTCACAGAAAAAGTTCTTTGTCTCCACAAGCAAAAATTACCATTACGACATTTGTTAAAAGAAACTGGCCTAGGATGACCAAATTCCTAGGAGTCAGTGTATCGTAAGGACAAAGAACTGATAGAACTAAATGAAGTTTATGTTAAGGTACCAATGGCTGGTGTCCAACTGGCTCAAGCAGCTCCCAGAACAAATGTGAGCACCCTGTTGAACAAGAAGTTAGTTAAGTGCAAGTCAGCGTTGTATCCTTGCAGCAAAGATAACCAACCCCTCCGAAAGGGCACACAATCAACTAACTGCTTCCAGGACAAGATATCTGGGGGGGCGGGGCAGGAAAGGTGTGTATTACTTTTGAGGTTACTAACCTTGACTGACTGAATTTTTACATATTGGCTTCGGGGGGGTGGGGGGGTCGGGGGTGTGGACTCTGCTTTAGTTTTTTCCTTAAGTCTAAACTGAAAGAACAAAGACACACAAAAACAGATTTGCATGAAGCAGCATGGAGGTTTTTAATTCTACACATAGAGAATTCAAAAGAACATTCTTCTTACAGCAGTATCAAATTTTGAAAGCTAAACAGGACAGAGGACTGCACTACTCTAGCATGTGTAAAAAGCCCAGAAATAAAATGGCATCTTTTTAAAGTGCAAATTCTCTTTGCAGCTAAGAAAATGTTACAGTGCTTAACATAAAATCGTATCACAGCCAGTTGTCATGCAATCGATACACATTACAAAAGGAAGGATAACATGTTTTTGAAATGACAACAGAATTAAATCCAACAATCAAACATAATCTTTCATTTGACATAAAAAATTACAAAAGGACAGACCCAACAGAGAGATGGAAGAGGAAGTCTGAAGACCTTTACCCATTCATATATTCCTCCAGGACAAAAAACTCCCAAATACATACATAATGGCCTACTTTATGTGAAGTTCAAGAAAAATACACTATTAGGCCACTAGATGACAGTACAGAACAGGACAACTGAAAGGATCATATTTCCTTCAATCAGCTTAATTCAGCTGAATGAAAAACTACTCATCTGAACAAGCAAGCAATTGGGAAAAAAGAGATTATAAAACAGCTTATGATCATGCAAAAAGCAGTTGGTTATCTGAAGCTGATACTCAGCATTACATATGACTCAAGGTCTTATGTCTACAGACCCCACAGCTGAGGCTGCATGTTCAGCCACGCTGCAGGTGACACACGTGCACAGTTTCAGGACTGCTGCTTCCCTCCCTGGAGCTACATTTACAGGCTGAGTATAGACAGAACTGAAGGTTTAAGAGCTAATGTGGAAAGAGAAAGGAAGAGCTTAAAATGTAAGTCTTAAGGCCAGCTCAGGAAGGACGTAGACAAAGCAAGTATGTCTGAAGCCAAGAGTAAATTCTGTTTAAGAGAAGGAAGCATTTGAAACACATTAAGCAGCTGAAACTTTGAGCCAGGATGGACATTTCATTATAACATAATTTTGAAGGTTACATGGTTGTATTACATGATTTAGAAATCATTAGAAATGGAATTTTTGGTTTAACATCTATTTGTACTGAGAGATAACTCACAATGCAATTAAATAGCAAACCAAAATTACTACATTTTTATCTCAGAAATGTGATAAATATAGGACCCTGGACAAGGAAGGAAAAATCAGTGATTTCCATAGGCTGTTTCCCTACTCTTACACCCAAGTAGCTGGTGGTAGTTTATTCAGGCCTGAATGATGCAGAGCTGTTGCACATGTATTTGCCATTCCCTAAGAATATAATTACAAGCCGCACAGGTAGGTCACGCCTAGAACAACTCCGTAACTGTTCAGCTAAGGAAATTACAGAAGCTGTTTCTCAATACAGATGGATTTACAGTACACATCATTAATGGTCAAACTATTTTCCCAGCTGCAGGAGGTATTTGCAGAAGCAGCTACTACTCAGTGAGTTAATAATGAAAGAAATTGCCAGTTTTAGAAGTACCATGTGTTATATTTGTTCATTGAAGATGAACCTGTAACTTCTAATGGGTCAAGAAGTTTTTCCAAAAGGAAGGCTATTTTGGGGGTTTGGGGGAGTTTTCCTGAAGTTACATATTTCAAAAGACATCTCTGAAACACAGGTTTCAGAAGTTGAAACTTTTATGCATTTTTACTACTAAAAGCAAAAAAAAATGAACACAGGCATCTTTGTATACTTACTTTCTGAGCTAACAACATTACTTCTGGCTTTTGAACCACTGATGCTAGCTAGAAAGGCTTCTCCGCTGGTTATACTAAACGATATTACCTACCTAAATGAAGCATTTTTTAAAGAAAATAATCAGAGTGAAATTCTTTCTGTTACTTGCATGACTAAAATAAATCTAAAAGCTAGCTTAATGTGACTGAATAGCTCAGTTACTACCTAAAACTGGGCAAATACAAGAAATTCTATTAAATTTTAGATCAGTATAAATTACCCAAAACAAAGTCTTCAAAGCAAAGGCACAGTTTAATTCCATTGATTGTAGCAATAATGAACCACTATATCATGATGCTCCTAACCCCACCAGTGGAGTGGCACTGAAAGCAGCAATATTTGGAGGAAAAATTTCCAAACTTTCCTGATTATTTGCGACATGTTTTCAGGTATAATCTTACATTTTCCAGCATTCTTGTCAATTCAAGAAAACAAAAACTAACAAAGGTCTTCTTGCTCAGCAGTAACTGTGCTGAAAAAACACCAGTCATTATTAAGGTGCTCATGCCTACATCCTTTGCAATGTACCATACACTTTTCATATGTCAGGTCTCAGTGAAAAGCATAAATAAGTTGTTAAAAAGGTACTGGTTTTGCACATGGCAGATAAAGTAAGTTCCAGTAATCACAAATCCATCCATACATTGCAACAGCATATCTACAAACATACATTCCAAACAAAACAGAATTTAAAATCATGAGCGTTTATGAGTAGCAGTGTTGAAACTGCCAAGGTTTCAGCATTTTGTCAGGGTAAAGTCAATTGTCTTCTAAAATTCCGCCCTGGAGTAACAGGAACTCCAGGATGCACATGCCAACAATACCCCCCCATGCAGGGGGGCATTTTCTACAGAGCATTAAAGCCAAAACGATGTTGAAATTACTAAGCACAGTAAGCAGAAAGTTTTTCTAGTTTGATACCACTATTTGTTCCCTGGTCTTACTCAACTCACTCCCACAGAATTTGGAAAGCTACTAACATAATATCCCTTAGATTGCTTTCTGCTAGCTTGTCTTTCAATGCACTTGCTTCATTGCCCAGCTCAAGCATGATTCCCTTGTGCCCATGCTCTCAGTAGCTGGCAGATGAAAGACCTATTCACCAAACAGGACATGGCAAGTGAGAAGGTTTTGTCCTAGCAGGGGCCCAAAAATACAAACGATTACATGCCTCAGATTTAGTTTTTATATCTGTTTCACTGAATCAGTTGACTATCCTCCAAAACACACAGCTATACAATACGATTTAAAACATATCCAAAATATTTTCTTAAATCATGTTTTTTGCATGAAAACATTTTTAATACTTTGTTGGTCCCGTGAAACCACCAAGTTTTTCCTATATTAAGTGTGTGTACTTGTGGTATCTTGCATCCTTGGAAGCTCTTCTGTCTGAGCTGATTTCTTGTTCAAAAAATTGACTAAGCAGAACTTAGCATTACTCAGGATAAGCCAGTTACATAGAATCAAATCAAACAAGTTCATTTCAATGAATCATGAGGATGCCCTGGAATTTTTTTAATTGTATACAATGTTAAAATATTAAGTATAATCCTTCCTCCTAAAAAGCAAGGTATAAGTCACACATTTTTGCAAGATGCACATTACAATATTTAAATTTTGATAATAAATAAAACTAGTGGATATTCCATTCTGCAACTCAGTATACTTAGTGGAAACTTGTTATTTCAACCTTGTGTCTCCCTCAAATACACATAAAAGAGTATCAAAGGTTTCCAGTGAAAATTCTGATTCAAATTATTCTTGGTATTATGCAGAGATTCTTTTGCTCTAAGACTGGCCACAGAAACAACTGATGTTTCCACTTACATAGACAGGAATCCACAAGAATATAAGCAGCAATTTCACTTTCTGGCAGTGGTGCAGTAAGGTTTTTGGTTTGAGTTGTGTTTTTTTTCTTCTGTTTTCCCTCCCCTCTCCTTTTCTCTTTTTTAGCTACATGCTTCTCCCATACTAAACTGTAGCTTTAAAAATGTTCAGGTATATATAGTCCAAATATGAGATCAGTCACTTACTAGTCCTTAGCAAACATTCAAGCACTGCATATTTTTCAGAGGACCTTCAGAATCAGAAGTCATTTTAAATCACATCCTGAAAAACAAAAATAATATATAATATGTAACTTTATGTAACTGTCATCTCTGCTACATGTTGAACAGTTGACCATTCAATTCTGTTGTCCCTATTCTAAACCCGCATGCTCCTCTTCTAAATGCAGGGCTATTAGCCAACTGCTTAACATCTTAAATTTTAAAAAAATTAAATGAATTTAACACTGTGGTCTGTTCTGATTCACATGAATTAGTTTAGGTTATTAGGGTGCTTATCAAAGATTATTAGGGTGCTTATAACAAAGCACAGCCATGCAGTAAGCACATGGCATTTGGGGTTATGCAGTCAGCTTCTCCATCCGATCTCATCACATCAGTACAACTTTCAACACAAGAGTATACAATTTCCTGTCTAAAGCCTGCTCAACCAAAACCCAAGAGTGCTCAAACAAAAACATCATTCAGCATGTTTTGAGCTCAGTGACCTCAGCATACTGACCTTTGACTGATTTACTCACTCTCAGGGTGAGCTACAAAGATAATCAATTCACATCATGTAGAAACTTAGCATCCAACACAGCCTGGCAAGCAAATCCAAGTTTACATATGGCAGGTTTTCTGATCCAATTATCAAAACACATAAAGAAAGATCATTACATTACAGTCTGGATGAGATGGCTAAGTGACAAGTCATATTGTGGCACAGACAACAACAATATGACAGACACCTAAAGACAGAACACACTACACCATGTTCAGGTTAAAAATACACCTATACATAATGTGCCAGATATGGTAAACACAAGGGTTACTTTTTAAAAAAAAAGATATAAAAAGGGTAGCATTTGCAATTTTCCATGAATGTTTCAGAGATAATTAATGTGCCTTTTTTAAAAGGAACCCAAATACAATACACTTTAAATTACAGTGCATAAGACCAATATATTTTTAGATCTCTGAGGGAGGGGCAAATGCAGCAGATAAAAAATGCCACTGAACCTTTACTACAGCTTTGTGAATCTGAAAGTGCAATGTAACAAACTACTGAAACAGACACTCACGTACACTGAGTAAATAAAGATGTTTTCATGTACTGTAACTAGTTTATACTAAAAAGTCTTTCATTACCTTTTAAGATGAAAGCACATATATTATGAAGCAAACAGGAAATTATGTATTGATACACCACTGTGCTAATCCAGCACTTCTCCCATCAGTACAGTAACTAATAAAATACTATTCCAAAACACAGGCATTTGATCATTCTC
This sequence comes from Hylia prasina, assembly GCA_013397195.1. Classification (NCBI taxonomy): domain Eukaryota; kingdom Metazoa; phylum Chordata; class Aves; order Passeriformes; family Sylviidae; genus Hylia; species Hylia prasina. The sequence goes on from VYXD01002332.1 coordinate 595,499, forward strand.
TACTTTTTCTCCCTCCCACATTCCTCCCACAGACAAAAAGGTGATTTACTAAGTAATAAATGACTCCGAGACTTCACTGAATCAGGACTTTCAGTTTAAAAAAAAGAAAAAAAAAGTTAAAAAAAAAAGAAAAAGAAAAAGCCATCTATAATGCCAGTGAAGCACGCCTTGTTGCAACACGTTAAATATTCTTAATTTCACGCACATTCATTTTATATTACATATTCCATCTTAGGAATTCCATCTTAGGGAGACTGATTTTTCAGACCTTGTCAGGTGTTTATGTTTGGTAAACACCATGCACTCCTTGGCTATTTTTCAGACATGACAATTAAGTTGAGCCTTTTTCACTTTGCAGGTATTAATATGACAGGACACTTTTAGTTAAGAGATGGTCAGAGGTGGAAGATGCTTGGAGTTCATCTCCTGTTCCTCTGATAAATAATTGCTTTTTCTATGCATAAATAACTTGTCTCAAGACCATGAAAAAACAGAAATGTTTGATTAGAGCAAAATCATTTTTAATGAATGGAAGATCACTGCTACTGCTTGCTCAACTAAACCATTTGCATATCTGTGCAACTAATATGGTCCCCGAGCAAATACAAATTGTCTACCATGACACCTCAATGTACAGAATCAAGAGATGAAAGACATGTGGTGTTCCCTGTACTTTAAGGAAATCTGCACCTATGCTAAGACCTAAAATCTAAATTCACTCTTCTGACAGACAGGAAATATGGTATTGAGGGTAGCTAATCTCAAAATAGAGCAAAAATGCCTATGTTCATATTGAAATTAAAATACACAAGATTGGAAGTATTTATTTAAAATTAGTTATTCCTAATACTCCTAGTTGTTTTAACAGCAGAAGTGCTGCCTTTAATCTTCAGGATAGCATAAATAGAGCTTTAAAATTCAACTCCACACTTACATTTCACACTAAAACTGCACACTCCTTTGGTGATAAAATTTTTAAGTCACCCATCTTCTGGCCTACTTTGCTGTAGATTTCCAGTATATACAAATGCTGGCAGCTAAATTTTCCATTCATTTAAGTAGAATAATTTAAAAATTATTTGTGACCTAAATTTCGTTTTGTATAGCCTATGCCAATTTCCCTGAGAAAGGAATCAAAGGAAGAATGGCCATTAGAGTTTCATGTGAGAAAAGAACCCAAAAGCGTTGACACATCTGTGACATCTCAATATGAATAGAGACAATAGGAGCTATGCAGGAGAGTATGGGGGAGGAAGGCTCGAAAGCCTTTTTTGTTTGTAACACGAAGATGTGAGTAATTTTCTAAAACGCAGTTAGGAAGCCTCATGAGGCATAACTACATTAGTCTGTTTCCTGCTAGATCTCTCTGCTGAATCCAATTTTTAGGTTAATGAGGCAGCAGTCATGAAACAAACTCAAACAGAAACAGGAAAAGAAAACATGAGTAAAAGACTTTCCCTAGTTAAACAGACATACACTGCATGAGACATATTCTAAAGTTTCTAGGACATTACAACGTTGTATTTATTTCTTCATTACATCACATCATTTGTAGCTCCAGTTCAAACTGTTAAAATGAGGTAACTCATCAAACAGTTTCTATAGGGAAAGAAAAAGGCAGCAAATTGATCAGTCACTGCTTGTGCACACAAATCAAAGAAATTGTGAAAGATGGTATAAATGTCCTATGAGGTTAGTTGTGTTTAACAAAACAACACGCATCTTAGAAGTAGTGTGGAATATTAATCTACACATCTCTAGACATATGTGAGGACATCACCACACATCCCCAGCCCTCAAGACAGAAAAGTGATTACAGTGGCCCTCTTATGACTGTATTGTAATAACAACAAAGAGAGAGAGAGAGAAATGATGCTGCCTCTCAAGTGAATTATGGATAATGCTGTTACACCTACGTAGCTTTTGGAGCAGAGAACAAAAACATCAAAAAAAACACCTATATGGCTCTATTGAGAAAGTCACAGGGGATGCCACAGGGAAAAGGTTAGCATTTAAGAAGTGGAAAGCTTGTTTACATGGGAAGAACTGAAAATGAATTGAAACAGGAAGTACAGTACTAAAAAAAGAAAAAACTGCACCTTGCACTGAACTATAGCTGATTATAAAAAGATGTATAAGTAGCACATAAGAAGCTGGAAGCCAGCTAGGGAGACAGTGGACAAAGGCATAAACTGGGCACTCAGAGAGAATAAAGCTGTAGCTCTGAAAAATTCTTCATGTTGGCCTTCACCTTTGTCAATCCAAAACAACAGAAAATGCGTTGAATCCATTCAGCCTCTTAGGAGTGTTTGAGATTAACTAAGGTTTAAAACCCTGCTGGTTCCTAACAGGAGCAAAGAAATCCCATCTTGAAACTTGAATTTTTAACAAACTGGTGCAGCAAACTCTGAATTCCAGACTGGCTTCAGACACTAATTCATCTTTCGTCTTTGGCAATTTGGATATTAGTCAAAGAAGAAAGAAAATGATTTCCTAATATAAATAAAGGAAAGAGAAAATTATTTCTTATGTCATCTGAAGTGTCTTCCATGATGAAAGATTTAGTATGAATGCTAGTAGATGTTAATGTGATGTTTTTATTAAGCATGTTAGTAAGGAGAGGAAAAAAAAAAGTATCTTTCACCATTGATCATCAATTAAAATTAATACGATCACTATCATATTCATCTATTCTAGTTTTAAGTCACCTTCAGTCTTGAGTTACTTGGCAGCCAACATTTGTGATCGGGTCAATACAACACTGAGTTACTGAAGCAACAGGAAACTGTAAGTTTAAAAATAGACCAGCAAGCTATGGAGAGTGACAGAAAATCTGAAAAACATGAAAATAGTAATTTCTTCTGGACATTTTTCTCTTCAAGTGGATTATTAGACAAGAATAATTACATGCAGATTTTTAACATTCCAAAACAATCACATAATTCTTTATGACATCTAAAGCAATGAGGACAAGTTTGTTTATTATCCAGCCAAAGAACATGAACTGTATAACCATGAAACCCAAATGGCTCCCAGAAAAATTGGTCATCTCTGGAAAGAAAATGTATCCTCTCTCTGACATGCGTTTCCATTTACTAAAGAGAAGCTTTAGCACTTATTCTACGAAGGAACTGCATTTTTACTATATTTAATTTTATGATTTCTAGAAAACGTATGCTTCCAAGAGTGTATCATACATTTAGTATAATCCCATGTACTGGAAGTCTGATCTGAAGTCCACCAAAACATTTAATAGGTAAAAAGTATTTTTTTATCTTTAAATATTACTCTTACTTTTTTACAATATAGTGCCTGTTTATAAAACGCTTAGCTTGTGACTAAATTTGATAAAAGAAAATCATTATGGGTGTATTCTCATCTTAGTAAGAGTTAACATCTCTAGAACAAAATGTTCAAAAAGCTACGAGACATACTGAAGGTGTGTATACATGTCAAGCCCTGAAAGCTGCTTCAAAATGCAAGACTGAGTAAAGTTCATGTGACCATTTGTATACATGGAAGAGCTTTGAAAGCTGCCTAAAAAATGTAAGAATGAGTGAAGTGCACCATTTGATACCACATATGATTTACAGTTGTTTAAGTGAAAAATTATTACTGCGCTACTGTTACCACGCCAAACAGGGAAGTGTACTTTAAAAATGTCATTGTGATTATCATTTTAACAAACAGGTTTTTTCTTCCACAAAGTATTACGATACTATTTTGTGAATTTTTATTAGAAGTATTAGTTAGTTTTCCTGAACACAGTAAAAGCTCAGTATGAGCTGAAAAATTATGAAATACACATGTGATGTCAATGCCTCTCCCTCTGTGTTTAAGAAACAAGTACATTGATACACTGGAAGCTCATATAGTTCTACTGGAATTTTCAAAAGCACTTAGCATTGGTCTAAGACTGTTTCTGTTAATTCAGTGAGAATTCTATCACCAGTTCCAATAGAAATACTAAGCCTGAAAGCAGTATTTCTTTCAAGATCTTACCCTCACAGCATTAAAAAAAGAAAACCTTTTACCCAAATATTTTAATTAACCTCAAATAGAAAGAGACAGTAAATGTGTTATTTCCTATCTGAAGATCTAAACTTTATTTAAAACTATTTCCCAAGTTGCTCAGAAACATAGGTGTGCACTGGGCACAGAGCCAACAAAAGCAGTTAAAATATCTGTTTGCTCATCTTTCAAGAGTGTTCTGGTTCTACGATCCAACTTTAATGTGGTGACTGAATTCAAGCAATTCCAAATTAAAAAGATTATTCCAGTCTACTTGATGTTTTCCAAAACTGCCAATAATAACCTACAATGTTCACATTTTTTAATTTTAAGAAAGACACATTTTTTCCTATGCTACTACCTGTTGATAGTTATGATAATTAATCTATATGATTTTTTTTATCAACCACTTTGAACACCAGTGTTGCAAAAAATGAAACAGTAATTGCTGAAAGTAGTGGTAACTTAACTGCTAAACTTACTACAAAGACTGCTTCCTTTGCAGCAATGTAAACTTCAAAATAACATCCTCTAACTGCAAAAGCAATTACAACTCTTCTGACCTCTTATGGCACAAGGAAGTATGACAAAGCCCTCTTGCACATTTAATTTACAGTGTTCATTACGTCTGCTCTTAAGCCAATACTGGTGATGTGAAATTAGAGCTGAACAATCAAGGCAGAAAATCCAATGGAAAAGCTGTGATGTATAATAAGCTGCCTATTAATGCCACCAAGAAGAGGTATATTTCTGAAGAGTAATATTTTTATGTTCTGTTTCAAAATATATATCTAACATTACACACTTCTTAATGTTGTAATCTAACTGTAAGTTACTCTACTAACTGTAAGTATTCTCCACTTAAAAAATACAAAATGTATTTTAGTACTGTAATAACTTGTCTGATATCATGTGCATGCCAAACATGTAAGTGAGGTTTTTTTCATCAGTTTTAAATGTTTCTTCCTTTTCCTTAGCAGGAAGCCCCCACTGCACTGCCCTCTTAAACCCACAACACTCCAGTCTGTTCCTCTGTGTCATGTTCTGTTATTCTGCTTCTGAAAATCTCAAGCATTTATTCTCTCTGCAAACATTCTCTCTGCCTCTTATACCAAGCTTCATACTGATCTAAATTTTTTTTCATTCTCAATTTTATGCTCTTTCAAAAAGGATTCCTCTGATTTAAATCCTCAGTTCAAGTCAATATCCTGTGCAAGCAAGGTTGACACAGGACCCTGAAGGATGATGTTACATATATGATAGAGAATCAAGGCGAAAAACAAAGGAAATCTAAAACAAAGAGACAGAACTGCTTTTTGTACTTTAACAGAAGGGTGTGGCAAAAAGGGGGAATGCCAGCTTTTGAAATAAATCACCTAATGAATATTCTATACAAGAAGCTGGAAAATAGAAAAAGAAGCATAATGGAATATCAACATATTTAATATATATTATTTAAATGTATTAATTCAAAATTCCTGCAACCAGTACTATCAGAAATGCCAGCATCTGAAGTTTCTTAAGAACAACACTGAGAGGAATTAAAAAGTAGGCTGTGACTGTTGAGCTTGCAATTCCCCTTCCTCCTCTATTCACATAGCCGGGATAACTGTTTTGCTCCTTCTATTTATGACTGACTAAGCAATGAATAAAAAGCAGTATTTTTTTCCCCCCATAAGTCATTAGAAATTCTTCCCTCAGATAAAATAAAGTTTTTGCAATTGTCCATGAGCATGTCCATTGTACACAGAGCCTTTCCCCCCCTCTAGGACAGAGAAAGCTTAGCACTAGAAAAAAATTTAGATAAGCATCGCTAATTTTCCAATTCTCTATCATGTCACAGCTCTGAGGTTTATTAAAGAATGTCTGCAGTTGTCTGGTCTGGTGCTAGATATTTACGTAGTAATATTCAAAGTGGAAGATATTTGTCCTGTATTTTCACAGCATCATCACCAAAAGACTATTATAGCATTTGGAGCCAACAACACAGAAGACACACTGGTTTTGCTAGCACATAATTTTTGCTCTGAATTTATTTATTTTTGTCAGATCCTTGATTTATCTGGACATTCCCTACTTGCACCTTCAGAACAAAAACTGCCCATTTTAAGGATGAGAACATTAGTACTGCAAGCACCACTGGATGGTGCTTTTCATTTATATCTTGAAGAAAACCATGCATTCTCAACTGCCATCTGATTGGAGAGAACGAAAAATGGGCATTGTGCCATGATATATCATGTGAGGAATTTTTGATACCACAAACTGTAAAGTTGACCCCTTCTCTTGTCTAAGTCTTCAGCAGACTATTGTTAAGAACAACTACATACCACGAACGAACGCAACAGCTGTGGACCACTTCAGCCAATTCTTTTTTGTTTTCTTGTATCTGTGTGGGAATGTAGTCTCTCTACTATTTATAGTTCATTTGCTGGTTTGATAAATTACCTGATAGGTTATACTGATTATCACAAGCACTATATATACACACACACACACACACACACACACACACACACTCAAGAAACAATGAAAGGAAAGTTTAGAGGAATCAGTTTAAAACTGTGCTGGAAACAAAGCATACTCTTTTAAAAAGACAGCACAGTAAATATCCTGGTCTGCTACTTCAGTAGAAATCAGTGAGGAAAACTACTGTTTACTGCCCCTGTGGCCTGAGAGATTAAAAAACCCCGAGTCTGTAACAGAAGCTAAGAAGAACTGATTATCAGGGCACATCAACCCACCCTAGCTCACAAACATTTACACAGATACTGCAACCTACATAGTTATAAATGCATGAAGCCCTTTCAGCTATAGCAGCCAATCCTCGTTTTCATCACATTTTTAAAGGAAGTGCAGGATGTGAAACAACTCACAGCAGGAGGTCCGCTTCACCAAGATCACACCACTTTTCTATCAGAAGAACATGTTTCTTTCTACATACTGGTTTGTACATTAAAGAAGAAAAGAATTTTCTCAGATACTGATTCCTGAAAAACAAGACTTTGTGCATGTATATGGGTCCTCAAAGGAATTCACACATCTACAGCATCAATTTTTTTGTGTCTACTCATGCTGCATCCTGATGATATCGCAAGAGAACTTACAAAAATTATTATACTAGCAGAGGTGGTACAGAAATAGGGTTTTTTTTTAAATGTCTCTCGATAAGTTGTTGCTATAAACATGTTCTTCAAGAAAGCATTTAAAATCCAGAAATCCAAGCCATTATTGCTGCAGAAGACCAAGAGTTCACTCATCACTGAAAAGTTTCAACAAGGATGTGGACAGAACAGTTTTGAGACAAACCTACTGAAGCCAAGAAAAAGCCACTTACTGCATCCCACGATGAAACCATCGCACTGCAGGCAGTGAGTTTCACCACCAACTGAAACGCATATAAAAGCAGAAAAGACAGACACAATGGCAAGCTTTTAAAACCAAACAAAAAATTGGAGGTCCAACTACTACATGTCTACTCTTTTTCAGCATCATTTATACCAGCATGACAGTGAGGAGGTGATCTAAGGGGAACTGCCAAGCCTTAATAAACCAGCAAAAGTTTGAAGCATGCATTAGCAGTCCTGATGAGCTCTGGAACATACAGTTACAGCAGTTTTCCAAATTGAGAGGCTGTGCTCTAGAATTTCCTCTAAATCACATTTCCATCCTTTTGCTTAAAAGAAAGCAGATAGAAAACTGCTTTCTAGATAGAAAATTGCTTACTCTAGAAGAGAAAAAACAGATGAAAACACCGTGGCATGAACTTTTTAAACTTCTCATTCACCATGTGGAAACTCTGGTGGGGGAGAAAATTCTAATAGGGCAGCTCCAAAGCTGCTTTGTGAAATACGGGGAGATGAAACCAACCTCCATCTATTCTGAATAAACATGTAGAAAAAAAGCAATACAGAACGCCAACACATATTTTCAGTTTGTGACTGCTCATTTAATGCTTTTTGGTTACAAAATGTCTTCACAGTATCCGCAATAGCCTTCTTTCCAGCCATATTCATTACAGGAAATGGTTACACTGGTGATTTTTCATTATCAGCAGTTGGCTCTCAATAATGGTCTTCAAAAACACTCCCCCCCCAGTGGGGTCCTTTGAAGTTATAAGATTTACAAGACTAACGAAATTTGTGCTTCTGTAGCTTCAGTATCAGTGTTACTTTTTTGCCAGTTTCCCACCCTGCTGCTGGCATGTGCAGCAATGATTTTAGAGTTCATGGATTTTTACCACTAGAAGGCTTGTACACACAATGTTATCACAATGCAACCATGCAATTGTTCAAGCAAAGTCCAAGACACATTAAATTATGCCTCAGAAATAGAGTTCAGAAGTGATTCCTAATTTCTGACAGTTGTTACTCACTCTCCTTTAGAAGAGCATTTATTCCATTTTACTGTGATAGGCAACACGATGTGTAGCTTCACTGCAGCTCCATCTGAAGGCAGGTGAACTGTCATGAAACAGACAATGAGAAGCAGACAGGGTGTACACAGGCAGAGGGAGGACAGAACGAAGAATCAGAGGGAGTGGGGGAAAATATATAATAGCTGCTGCTTAGGAACACTAGCTGGAATAAATAGGGAAGCCATAAACAATCACTGAAAGTGCATGTTTCTTTTGCAGTTGCAAGGAGAATTGCACACACGAGGATGCAGAGGATCTGCTACAAATCATGTAATATTCATTGTTCCCTCGATCTTGCTGGCAATGATTCTGGAGACTCCCTCAATTCCCAGAAAAAGCTGCATCAAGAACAGCAGCATTACAACAACAGCCCACACTGAACCGCCACAATTCTGTCGTACTGTATTAACACTGCTGTAAAGTAAACACTTCTTAACCATCAAACTGCTTACAGAACTGAATTTTAAGAGTCCAAATCACAGGGGTTGTGGGTCTCTCCCCAGCGTAATTTCTAATTAGGAAAATGAACACGCTCTATAAATCCGATGAAACTATTTGCATGAACAAGACAGGAGGGATGTGAAAACAACAGACTGAAGTACTCAGGCATCAGGTGTCTTTGCTGTGGAAGAGTTTTGCATGTTATCTCTAGGAAAGGTGCTGAGTGACTCCTTGATTAAGTGGCACTTAACATTCAGTAAATTTAATGTTCCAGCAAGAACAGGCCCATACCTGTGCCTCCCAGCTAAGTGAGGGAGGAAATAGAAGCTGATGCAGTAATCAAATCAGCAATTCTTTTGTCAGTGAAGAGACACATATTAAAGGGGAAAGAAACCTGAAATAACAATGTCATATTCATACTTCATCGAAAATGTAATTCTGCTATCATTTGTCTGGTTTGGCAAAGCTACACAGGGAAGGTGAATTTTTCTCGGCCACAGATATTTCGGGTTTGTGATAAAATCTGCATAGTAAGAAAATGACGCACATGCTAATTAAGTCCAGAATTTGCTGAAGCCACACACCCGAAATAAAAATTCCTAACATTGGCTATTCTGGGCCCCCAACACTTCATAATTTGGCAGTGAAGTTCAGCTGACGCTACTTGTCTCTCAGACTGAGGTGTTGGGGGTTTCCTTGTTTAAGGAAGATGCAGAATAGAAAAGCAGTTAGGTAAACATGTATTTAATTCACGGACTAAATGAACTTAGTATAAACTAAATAGTAATACCGAGACATTTTTCTGTCGGATTTCAGTAAGGAGACATCACTTCCATCTTTTAAAAAACAACACGCTTATTAGGCAACTGAACCAGCGCACCGGGTGATTCATCCTTCCTTCCCCACATTCTAATTAGCCCTAATCGTCAGCATCCATTTGCAGGTTGCTTTTAGTTGGCTTCTTTTTTTTCTTCAACCATACGGAAACATGTTGGAAACTGAAAAAACAGACTCCTCCTTGTTTAGCGATGAGACTTTTAGAAGATAGCTGGTACTAGCCGTTAAGGCTAGTACCAAATTCCAGCTTTGACGTTAGCGGACCACAAGCAACCTACTCGCTCGTTCTCGTCCTCCCTCTCCCTCCGGGAGGCTGCACCCAGCCCAGCACGATCACAGCGAAAAAATACGGGAAAAAGGGGAGGGGTTGGAGGGAAAAGAAGCCCTCAGCTCTTGGCGAGGGAAAAGGCGCTCCACAAGAACTGCTACAGGGTCAAAAGTTTACCGTGGTTTCAATTTCACCTTTTTGCAACCAATGAACGTGGGGCGGCTCCAGACAGAACCGCGGGCGGCAGCGGCCCTTAACTCCTTGCGGCCCGGCCCGGCCAGGGAGCGGGCAGTAAGGGAGAAGGGCCTCCTCCCTTTCCCCTCCCCTCGAACGAGCAGCAGAACGCCGAGCAGCCTTCTCTGGACTCAGCACTGTTTTCAGCATGGAAATAAAAGGAAAGGGGAGTCGTCGGAAGCAGTATGGCAGCGAGTCAGAAGTTGAGACCTGCAGAAGTAGGGCCCCTTTCTCCCGCCTCCGCGGAAAACCGTAGCAGTAAGCGAAGGGCTAGAACTGATACGAGGCATTATCAAAGCATCACTTTACTCCGGAGGTGTTACAGCTATGAGCTGCCTGTTTGTGCTGGCAAACAGGAACGACCTTGAGAAAGGGGAGGGAGAGGTACTGACACAAAACTGTCAGAAAATATTCTGAATGCGAGGTCTAGAGCTGCAGTAATTTACTTTGCTTCCCATCAAAGGAGGGATCCACGGTGCTGTGGCATAAGGCTGGCCAGCCCAGGAAGTACTGCTGCCCAGTCTTCACAGTACAAGTAATAATACCCTGCTTCTAGATATTGACTACAAAACAGGACATCAACTGCTCCATGAAGGATGGACATTGAATTTCTTGGCTACAAAAATCCTCAGGTCTTCAAAGTCTCGCAAACGAGAACAAGCAAAAGCAAAGGGAAACAAAAAACTTTACATAAAAGTAAAAAATGCTCTGGACATGAGAATTGTAATAGGTTGTCTTGTCCCAGTTAGCACTGAAAATAGATGCATCGTCGCTCATGTTATTACAGAACTAGAGCACAAACATAGAACAGGCTTCTTGTCCTACTGTACCATTGCTAGCAATGCCGTTTTCACCTCAGGAACTACAGACCGAGCTGAATCAGTCCATGGTGGGGTACCCCAAAATCTGTGCTGCCACCAGGTTTTTCTCTGGCAGATTGGTGAAAATCTCGATGACAGCTAGTCCGAATGACACTATGATTGTGTTTTGGCATCCATTCGAACAACATTTATCACCGCTTCATCGGTCTTGCAAGGAAAGAGGACTAAGGCTCTTGTGAAGATGTGGATAGAGTTCTCAGTTCAGTGCAGCAATGGTCACTATAATACAAGACAGCATGAAGGGAAGTATGTAAGGCATGTAGTTCAGGCAAATTCTTTAGCATCATAACCTAAAGCTTATGATTCAACATAGCAGAAAGGGGTAGGCTTACTTAGAGATTTTAGCAGCTCTGATTTGATACCAAGTAAAATGGCAAGTCATTGCAGACATTTGCAGAGTAAAGCACATAGAACTAACCATTCCAAAGCAGGAGGCAGTCAAATTGGGAAACATTTGGAGGCATGTATGCTGGCATAGTCTGATCTCCAACACAGTGCAGAAAGGATGACAAGAAACTGAATATACTGCGAAGAGGTAAAATGAGTAAATATGCCCTCAGCATACAGAAGAGGATTATGGCAAGCATGCCAATGAAAATACAACTGAGTTTTCCAAACCCTGAAGCCAAGGTAGATCGTTCAAGATAATGCACATGACAACCTAAGGGGAAAAAAAAAAATTAGTCACCTGGCAGCTATTACTAATTTTCCATCGTGATGCAGTTTCAAAAAATCAGTAAATTTGACCCAGAATGGTAAAGGCTTTCAGTGCACTTTGCAATGGTAAAAGATACTCTGGTCTCAGACCTCTATACAGGTCCAGAAAAAGGATAGACTCTTACAAAACAGCTATGCCAGCTGAAAACCTTGCCAATCAAACTCATGTAAATCATGCTTTTGCAACTCATTTCCCAAAATAGTTTTAGGCAATCAGATAATCATGCAAAACCTCTTAAAACCTGCTTCAGGAATAGTCAGCTGCTCCACTTCAGAGTAGCCAAAGGAAACCAATTTCCTGCTGATGGGCAAGGACAAACAGTGATTTCTTGAAGAGACATAGGTAGATTCCTTTCTTAATCAACACAAATATGCACCGTGGCAGCTTAATGCAGCTACCGTCAGGTTAAGTTTAAGGCCTTGAGAGCTGCTAACAAAAGACACAGGAAAGTGATTAGAACACAAAGTTGAAGACATCATAACATCTTAGTTGATGGAGTTCATGCCCTACTACCAAGCTTTCCTACTGTAGTTCAAAAATGTAAAGACACCACAGAAAATGCTACCAAATAATGCTGTATTTTCACATCTTAGCTAGATTAGGATAGAGTTTTGCCAATACCAATTTGACTTCATTACTTTTATAAAAAGCTCTCAATACATTCCTCTCAGTAAAAAGTGCAGTTTAGTTTTGTTGTTTTGCCTTCTTTGAATACTGTGTCATTTTAGAGAAATTCTTTTACAGTAAGGTATCATAAATTAATTCCCTTTTTGCAAGATGGCCTCATTTTACAAGAAAATGGATACTACAGAATTTTATATCAAGTCAGCATGTTACCAAGAAGCTTTTCTGTGTTTTCTGAATTTGATTAATACAAGCCAAGGTCACTTCCTGAAAGAAACATGCACACTACTGCAGCTGCAAGCAAACTAGACTCAAAAGCTGGGGGATGGGAAGACAATACTGGCAATTGCTAGCACTGTCTCCAAAAATATACCAATTACAAAAGTTGAGTAAAATTTGGGTTTTTTCCTACATCACTACATAAGTAACTAATAACTAAAGTCTGAGTCTGTATAATAAATGTTCCAAGCAAACAAGATTCACAATGATGCATCGGCAAGCCTGCCAAAAATGACTAATTCTGAGGACCCTTTACTAAACTGTATGCAATTTCCTCTTTTTTTTAACGATGCATGTTTTATTGTGCAGTTCACAAAGATAGTAAGAGACTGCCCTTAAATTAACAGCATGTCTCAGTCCTAGTGAAACTGTGAGGCTCCACCCAATCCACAGTGTCCTATTCTGAAGTCATGTAGGAAAAATGCATTTTGGGGAAGCATGCAAGCTCTTTACAGAAATCTACAGCATGCATTTTTCCAGTTTCTGAAGACTAGCTTACAGTTTCTGTACCTAGCTTACAAAAACAATTAGAACCAAGCCATATTCACCTGTAATGTGTAAAGATATTTTAACCCCTGTAAAGATATTTTAAAATAAGTTGTTTTTAAACTGTGCCACATTTGCATTATGCATGAGGCCAATCAGATGTAGTTTTCCCTCCCCTGTTAAAGCTAACTGGTCACCACAATAAGACCCTACCAAACAGAAACAGTATTAATTTTGCTTTTTCTACAATTTGGAGCACCGCATTGGGAGTAACATGGAAGGAATCTATGGCTGAAATACATTTAAAACCATACATCAACAGACATTTCCACAAGGACATCTGGGGACACAGACATACACACACCCACCCTCCACTTAATATACTTCATCTTTAATAAAACAGCCTTGATACACCCAGCATTGCAACAGATGTTTCATATCAGGCTGAAATTACGATGATCTACTGAGTGAAAGTTAAATTTGACAAATTGGTGCAGTAAAAAGAAAGGAACCTTGCTAGTTTTGGGTGGGCATCTTTGCCTAAAATAGAAAAATAAACTACAGCATATCGGCCTGCACCTGTGCTTAAGGATGCCTACCATTTTCCATGACAGCAGCCTGTTGTAATTCTTTAATGCCTGTCTCTGACATATGCCTCAGAACTATGTTTTGCTTCAGATATTTAAAAAATAAGTGGAGAATTCTGTTGAACAAAGTGTAATCTTTTAATCGGTCCAAAAAGTCAAAGCTTTGGAAGAGAAACTGGTCGAATGTCTAAACAAACGGAACTTTGTCTTGCTGCTTCAATGAAGATACCTGTATAGCTGGTAAGTGCCTTATTTAGAGTACTTGAACATGCTCAGTTTTGTTTTAAACCAGTATCCAAGATCCTCAAGTATCTTATCTAACCAAGTTAGCTTTGTTGCTGCACAGCCCCTCCATGCTGACAAAACAGAACATGCTTTATCACTGTATTACCAAGACCAAGAACAACTTCTCTATAAACCTCCCAGCTACAAAGCAGTTAAAGTGCCTGGCAGCCCAGCAGCTAGTGAACAGGGACATTTTTCTAGGTTATACTGCCACACCCATACATAGCATCCATAAAGCGTGAGGCAGCAGCAGGATCAAGGGCTTAGCAAAGCCCACCCTTACCTCCCTCCTAATTCAAGACTTCATTTGAAAAGGTAGCTGGGGGTCTCAGCCAACAGTGCTAAAACCCCACTTTCCTGCCCCTCCAACGAGTAACCCATGTAAGAAGGCACGCTCAGTTTAGTGACCAAGGTGGCGCTCTGCTCGATGACTACCTTGCTGGCAAACAGAGTAGAAATTTCCTTATGTCAAATGATACTATTTTTTCCAAAGGCTTTTGTAAAGACACACAAAACCTTACACTGAAAATACTAAGGATGTGAGGTCATTCAAAAAACTTCATATAGTATTGTCAGCTCCACCTCTCAACACTTCTTTAATCCTCGTTGCACCTTCTTAATTTAAGCAGATTCCTGAAACAGTGCACTGCACAGATAATACAACAAGCAAATAAGACTACAGTAGTCTTTTCTGTGAACTGATGGGGGCCAGTCCCACACAAAGTCTCATAAGCAGTAACAGAACAATTACTTCCAATTACTACATAGTAATAGATAATCGTCTCATAAATGGCGATCTGAAGTCTGTCGAGGACCTGGATCTTAGCTTGGCCTTTGCCCATGAGTACTTAGAGAGTTCCAGTGACATTCAGATCAGGACACGCAGTTTTTTTCCAATGGAGAGTAAACAACACCGATACATACTGGCTTGATTATGACAGATCAAACTTCTGATTAAGAACATTCTTTTAGAGCAGACTTGAAAGTGGCATTTAAATCACCCACTTAACTGCTGGAATATATTTACGCCCATCAATAAGGGTGGGCCCATGAGCATGAAAGAAATATACTCCATAAATCACATTGCCTTGCCTTTGGCACATTTTGTTGGTCAGCAGAAGCAGTACTTACGAACATTTATTCATGTATTTGCACAAGAACTAAGTCATAGAATTAATGTCAGTAAATATATTATTTTACACTGGAAGCATTACACTTTTAAAAATGCAGATTCATTCTGAAAAAGTATTTGAGTGCTGTGGTGAGAGAGTAAGCGGGAAGGCATCTATCCATTACAGGGTTTCATATTATATGAGTCTAAGCAAACACAAACTGGCTTTAAGGGGAGTAAATGCCTGGCGTCTTAAGAATGCTTTTGAGAATCCTACTTAGTTTTCCATCGTGCTACTAAAGTAGATTCTTTTTAAAATTTATTGAAAAGCACACATCCTCTTTGTTTTTAAGATTAGATCTTGGTATTTGTTGATCTAATAATAATTAAAGGCCTGTTAATGAAGTTAATGAGTTTTTGGCATAACTAGACTCTCAGATTTGAGAGTACAAGATCAGAAACTATTAAAACCAAAATATGCTACTGAAGAAAGGAAATCAGAATAGTTCAGATTTGTCATACATAGCATAAATGCTTATATATGATTTATTTAATTGAAAGGAATAAGTACAGCTACTTAATACAAAGGTGACGTTTCTAAATCCCAATTTGTCCTTTGAAATATGGAAATGTTTCAAGCTCAATGCTGTAATTAAAATCTGATTAAGTCTTGAGTATATGCAGGTACACTTTGTTTGGCTGCAAGAGGTATTCGTTTAAACAAAAATGCTGACCATTCAGTATTAGAAGCAAAATCAGTTGTCTACCTCTGTTATACCAATAGATTTGACCATTCCATTAATTAGGATCCCCTTTCCTCTTTTTCATATTACTTACCATATTTCGTTCCTAGTGAACAGAGCTTATTAGAGTACCTAGAGTGAAACTGCAAAATAAGGACAGAACAGAATCCCCCCCAAATCAGGTTAATTAATCTTTCCACAATATACTGTCAGGTTATCACAGAGCATCTGCTACAATTTACTGCTCAAAACAAAGCTGTAGTGGTATTGTACATGGCTCTGGTTAAATAAAATCTTAGATTTAAGGGCTCAATTATTTAAAAATTAAGCAAGGTGGAATAATAAAGAAGAAAAAGCCCAAAGGTTGGTATCTTTGCTCAATGCTATATGAAACAGAGCATTGTTTTGTTAGTACCCTAGTACCACTCAGAGAGGTATTAGAGACTGGAGAGTCAGTCTCCTCCAAGGCCTACAAGAAAAGGGCAACAGACAAGCTTTACTACCTGCAACAAGTTAAATTTCAGTTTATAAATAGCGATTGAAAACAGGAACCACTTTCAGATAGCCTACAAAATCCCTATCCCGAGAGATTTTTAATACTTGGCCGAACAAAGCCTTCACCAACCAGCACTAACTTTGCACACAGTGCTTGGATTAATGCTAGCGTAATTACGCGATGAGTTTCAGTAAAACCACTGTCATCGGAGAATTTCGTATTACAGCCCAGAGATAAACTGGGATGTAGTACGTAAGATACTGAGGTAAACCATTATAACAACGGGCCACTAAGAAAGGAAAGTAACATTACAGTTGATGGTACTTTGTTTAAGATATATTGCCACATTCTTTTTAGCTCTGATTTAAGAGATATGTTTTATTAGTATCATGTATGCTTTAGATTTTGCATGCATACATCAACAGTCCCATCTTTACTGGACACAGAGTATGTAATCCTAACCACAACATTCATTTCTACCATCAAGGATCTTTTTTCCCTCTCACTCATGAGAAAAAAACGGCATGCTTTTGAATAAGGCTCTCACTGTCCTCTGGATTTTTTTTGTCCAAACTTTACTATTCTTTACAAGGAATTTCCATTGCATAAAAACCTTGTGCTTCTAGTTTTTCTAATGTTCTGTGAAAGAAGCAGTATTTTCTCTTTCATTAAAAAGTCATTTTTCAACAAATCTCACACTAAGCTCCCAAGGATTCCTCAAGCAGGCAGAAAATCAGTCTTACTCATGAAAGTTTTTATACAAATGCCCCTTCTCAAACACTAATGTTTATCTGCAGAACTCTCCAAAATGACACTATTGACAATAGCATAGAAATTCCAAGTAATTTTAGGAAGATTAGCAGCCATCCTGGAAGTTAGTACGACCAAAACCAGATGGGATGATATCCTTCCTCTTCAAGTGCCAAAAGCATTTATAATGTCTTTAGATCCAGTTCCTTCCTTGTTTCTGGATAAATGGCTAAGCAGTTGTACAGTTTCATATCATCAGGAAGCAAATTTTATGTATTCTTATATAGTGGTGGAAATGCCAGGACAGAGCTGTAGATTTTTTTATTATTGCTTTTTCCTTACATGCATTTTTTCTTTAGTTCCCATACAAGTAGACCAACTGAATCATATCTAACATTCAACAAAACCCTGAGCTGAAGAGACATTGATCTTTAAAGTTAGTATTCAGCCACATCTCTGCACTGAAAAGTTGCCATATTAGCATCTGATAAACAAATAAAACACAGTAACTGAGGGGCACCCGGTCATGTATTTATGTCATGCAATTGGAGAAGATCGGCTATGAAGCATGATCGATACAATGTGTTTTCTTATCAGTAAATGCCACTCCGCGTTCATCCAGCGAATGACCCAGTGCTACAGTACACCCCACACAGTGCGGGAAGTTATATTCAGGTACACTGGAGTCAGAAGTTTACATTCTTGAGCCCCGTCAGAGTTACTAGGAGAAAAGTTACTAGTAATTGTCTCTGGGCATAGAATAGCTTCTCTTTTCAAAGTCCAGTAAGTATTTTTTAGGGTACCTAACAGTCCACTGAAAGTTCAAAAAGCTTCAAAGCCTTACCTATTCCTGATCTTCCATCAGTACAAAAACTTGTTAGATTCTCATACAGATGAAGCCTATAAGTAAAAGGGTACAAACAATAACAGGATAATCACAGCACACCACAGAGGGAACACAAGTAAAGAGCATACAAAACTTAAGCCTGATATGCTCAGACAAATGCCTGCATCCAGTCAGGACCAGAAGTTATTTATCACTTGCCTCCATCTCATACTATTTACCTCAGTGTGCCATCTTCTGCAAAACATGGCTTAGGAACTGTAATGTTTTGATGAGCATAGCTATCTGAAAAAGTCCACAAATTCTTCTGTCCTTTGAAGACATCATTCTCCAAAGGTCTATCTTCAACTGTCTTCTTTCATTTTCTTCATTTTACTTTAACCCTACACCCCATTCTAACCACGCCAGCTCACCCAAACTCTATTTCAGGGCACCTGCTACACTGCAGAGCATAGAGGTTGAACTTACGACAAGAGATTATTGCAAAGGAGGTGCTTCCTTTCTTGAGATCAAAATGCCACTGAATAGAATGTCCAGACAGGTTTTCAGTTTCACTACTCTGCAGCAACAGGTATAGAAGCTGACATATCAATCTAATCGAATATTGAAGGCTAAATTGCTTACCTCAGAAGCTATGACCAAACCTCAAACAGACAATGCCCCACAGCGATTTGCATTATATCTGCACTGAGCCCAGAAGACATATAGCTAAGAAATCCTATTTCATCATCAGTCTTTCAAAATAATGCGAATACTTTGCTCAGAACAATTATTGGTTACTTCAGGAACAAGAACACTCTAGCGCCAGTGATGGAGAGAATTAAAAACCAAAGGCAGATATGTACACACATAGGATACTAGCACTCTATCCCATGTCTTAGGAGGAGCATCCTTTAACGGTCCAAGTATTCCCCAAAAGCCTAATAGCGTTAGATACCATGATAAATACCCAGGGCAGCTCATACTATGCATTTCCTCAAGTTTAGAGTGAGGTGGAAGACAGCAAACTATATACCATATTAATGCAGAACATTAAAAACACCCTTTATCTTTCCAAGGGAATTGAAATTATTTTCTCCCTTTTTTAATACCCTAAATATCAATAGTTTATGAGAATTGATGCAGAGAAAACAAAGTAGTTGTGACAGAAAACCTACCTAGCACAGTATTCGGTACAGCAGAAGCCAGTAGGAATGCCTAAAAAAAGAAAAACATATGAATGTGTTTTAGCATACTCAAACTTTACAATCTACTGTTCAGGAATTTCCTTGCTCAAAAGGAATGAGTCTCCTACCTGCTCAATATTCTGTGGCAGTCCATTCTGTAGCTAAGCTCTACACTATCTGAAAGTATCCTTTTTTTTTTATTTTTAACCCTGTCATCTGATAATAAGGAGAGTAACTGAAATGGGGGAAGAAGAAAACACTTCTTTCTGTTGATTTTTCATTATACTTGTGGTTTTGTATAGATCTGCCTCGTACTGTAAGGCCTACATTAAAAAAAAAGAGAAATGCTGGAAATTCTGTGTCTCATTAAAAATACAGAGAAACAAGTTCATAGTAGTCTTTGATACTGCACATACCAGAAATACTTATATTCGAGAGGAAGGCATAGCATGACTGTATAATAATGTAGCATTTTGAATTTTCTAACCTTTTTCTTCACTGACAACACTCAACTTTTGGAACACTACTTAGCAGTGGTCTGTCATTTTGACAGAAGAATTAATTCAGATTTATTTTTTACCTTACTGAGTAGAGGAAGACCGAACAAAGATCTACTGGCTATAGCACACCCTCTTCTTCTCTATGTAAAAACGCCAGCAATGAAGACGAAAGCATCACTGGAGTAAGAACAAGTCTCCTAAACCAAGTGGTAGGAATATATCCAGTCAGTCACCCCAAAAAGAAAGTTCTCTTAAGTCACTGTGACTTCTTCTGCAGTGACCACTCTGATTGGAATTACTACCTGTAGTTACCAAATCTACATTTGTAGAGGACAAGAATAAAATATCAGAGGTAACCAAACCACACTAAAACCTACTACCAGAACAAGAAGTATTTTTTTTTAAGTTGACCAAATCTTCATGCATTAAGCTTTTGCTCAGTGCAGAATTGTTTTAATTGTAGAATTGCAATAAGCACAATCAAGATAAATGTAAAACCCAGCTCAAAGAACACTGGAACTTCTTTAAGGCTGTAGCATCTAGCACAACAGTGAAATATCCCATCTGCCACCCTAGCTTTATCCAAAGCCCAAATAAACAAAGTAAGTTGGTTTTAGGCTTTGACAATAAACATTTGGCTTTGACATTTCGCTTATCTTTTGTCTTCAGCAACACATTTTTGCGTCCAGGAAGAAAAAGTCTCACTAAGACTTAAAAATCCCATCTCAAGCTTTAACTTTGCATCAAATTTGTAAAGTAATAAATTTATATAAGATATCCAAAAAGTATACAAAGCAATAGCAGTAATTTCAGTACTTTTAATCAGCGACCAACCAATTAATATACAACTCACAATACAATCCTTACATAAGCTGGAAAAAATATTAAGGTTCACGTCAAGTTCAACATGCTTTACTTTCAACTTTAGTCATTAGCAGTCTCATTAGCAGTAACTTAATATGTGAGAAAGGATTAGAGCAGTCAGAAAGTCAGATGTTGAAATTTTTAAGTAATTATTTAAAAAAAAAAAAAGTAGCCCAACAAAGAGAGGTGACAGAAAAGGAAGCACAATGGCCCTGACTTGGCTTGAGAGCTGTGGAAATGTACTATGATGTCTTAAAAAGACAAAAAAATTCCATTAACATGCCTTTGAAGGGTTCAGGTTTTATATTTTTAATTAATACTAGAGAAGAGTTTGTTGTGATGTCTCTTACTTTTTACACAATACAGTAGCTTAGCTCTCACCCTGGCATTTAAGAAAACAAAAACCTCAACCTTAGGCCCATTAGGGCCTAATGAAGGATTCTTTAGGCCCTATCCCTAAACAGCAAGTCAACACTAAATATCTGTAGTGACAGAAAGACAAGACATATTCCAAGTACAGAGTCCTCTACACCTTGGAGAAAGTTCAGGTAATTTTTAGTAAACAAGAGCAACTTACATAGAAAAGAGCTTTAAGGTAGACAAATGAGATTGAACCTGTAGATCCCTTCATTTTGATTTTCACCATTGTATCTGAAACTACGATAATTTTAAAAATAACCATTAAATAGTCTTTAATGCTTTTACAAAATATGTGTTTCCTATGTCTTTCTTCATTTGTATATTAAAGATAGGATAATTCAGATTTCTAGCTTAGCAGCATACAGTCCATACTGGAAATGTTGGTCTACAATTACCATCGGAAGCAAGAAAAGATGTATTATCACCTGGCAGTGATCACGTAGAAATAGGAACAGTTATTTCTTCTGTAAAACAAGAAACTGAATATAATCAGTAGTTGATACCCAGCATGAGATCGGTTTATGCAGAGTCCTGCATATGAGAATTTATTTCTTGACAATTGATTTTCAGAAAGCACTTGTCCACCAAATAGCTTGAAGTTTCACTCAGAAAAGGATTCCTAACTGAAATTCCAGCAATAAAAGCATGCCTGCGTGTTATTAAAGGCAACAGTGGAAAATTTCTCAGGCTGACATCCAGAATGTCTGTGGTTCCTTTTCATATTTCTCTTCTTGCAAAGCATTTATTAAACCCGACCCTAAAAGTTCTTTTAGTAGTTTGGGTTTTTTGGTGGTGTTTTTTTGTTTTTTGGGGTGGTTTTTTTTGTTTTTTTTTAGGGGGGGTGTGTTTTTTGTTTGTTTGACTGGTTTTCCGGTTTTGTTTGTTTCTGTTTTGGGAGGTTTTTTGGTGGTTTTTTTTTTTTTTTTTTTTTTTTTTTGTTTTTTTTTTTTTTTTTTTTTTTTTTTTTTTTTTTTTTTTTTTTTTTTTTTTTTTTTTTTTTTTTTGG
>VYXD01002332.1:617576-632192 GCA_013397195.1 Hylia prasina
TTTTGTGAAGCCTGGAAATTTCCACTGCTTTTAAAGAGTTTTTTAAAAAGCTCTCTCAAGCATATTGCTCAAACAATCTTCCACTTCTGCCTAGACAGACTCTTTAGTTCAAAGCAAAAGTTTCATTGCTATAAAGCAGAGCTAAGATGAGGGGGAGGTGAAAAATTTTGCTCATATACCAAAAGCATTGCTTGGCCAATCTGAAATATTATCATACTGTGTATTAATCTTGATAGAGGTCACTTGAGGTTCAGCTACAGAGAGATAGATGGGTAAGAGAAGACAAAGCAGTTGATAAAGCTACCTTGCAGCTGTACATTTAAATAGAAATGACAGTGGATAACGAAAGCTATCCTGTTCCTATCAAGTGATCAAGCAACTGATGACTCTCCTTTGGGAACCCAAAAACCCCCCTCAGGGAAACTTCCAGGCTTGTCCCTGGGAAGATTTACCATAGAGTGCCCTGCCTAGGCTGAAAGAGAAGACTTCCTTCATGGTGTCTTGCAGAACTACTGCCAACCTATCCTGAATTGCTTCCCTCATTGGTCACTTAACCCTGCCCTCCCCAACTGTTCATCCCTCATACCCCTCTATAGGTTGCCTTGCCTTCTGTATCAGCCCCGTACCCTCAGGTCATTAGCCACTGACCCCTTACTTAACCCCAGAGCAGCACATGGCCTGCATCTTCTGTTCCTGGTCCCTTCAGCATGCTGAAATAAACCCTGCTGGAACATATACAGGAGGCCCTTCCTGTCTTTCCTCCGCGGAGGCATATATGTGTGCATGGACTTGAAATGGCTGTCCTTGTGACCTGCTCTGAGCAGCTTCTGAAGGAGGCGCTTCGAAAAGGTAGCAGCAGCATTTTACAATCCTGCCACATTGCTACACTCTTCTTCAACTTTCTCAAATTTGCACTCATTTTCCATTGTTCCTGAATCCCACTCATCATCCCTGTTACCTGCTTATTGTCTCTCACACAGCCAATCCAAGTCTGGCAAGTTTGCTAGCACTAGTTCTATACCTCGCTTCTATAAACCTTATTCATCAGCCTCGAACATCCATCACCAAAGATGGAAAACAGCTCAACAGAAAACCTACAGTTGTAATACAAAAGTCTTTGAAAGCTACTTCAGCCAGGGAAGATGTTTTCTCAGTTTTCTGTGCACTGATTAGAGAAACTGCCTTCCTTTTAAAGGAGGGATCAAGTGTACATTCTAGGTTAACAGGAGATGTTGGCTTTGTTCTATTTTAATCAAGTGAACAGTACTCTTGCTTTGTTGCTATTAGCGCTATCTGTGAATCTATGACTAGATAAATACTTTAACTACTGATTAGGAGGGGATTCTTTCAATTACTGCCTAAGAATGTTAAGCAATATGCTGGCTGACGTCCTGCCCATTGAGCCAGAAATCTCTACTCCGAACATGAAAAAGGCTGCCAATAGAAGATAAAACCAGGAGAGCATGATAACAAAAGATGCTGCTATGTCTGCTTTAGTTCATTGCAGCAGCAAAGATGGACCAAGCACAAAAAGAACTGCAAACCAAGTCATAATTCCCTATTTCCACCTAACCTTTCTAGTCTAGCCTTTGGGGGGAAAGAAAAATTATTATAGGAGAAGATGTCGGAAAAAAGCCTATCCAAATCACTGGCAAAGAAATTGCAAATTTTTGTTGGAAATCATCTCCTTAACATGTAAGCTGCCAAAAATAGAAAACCATTTTAAAGTTGTCATTATTAATACAAGAAATTTTTGAACCTTTACCAGTTCTTCCATAAGAGTCAAAAAACCCCAACATAGCATTTCCATATACTGATGGTTTATGTGCGCGCACACACACACACGTGTATGCTCCCACTATCTGCCCAAAAGGTTTTAGAAAAAGTTTATCCATACAGACTATATTAGCTGCTACCCCCTCAGACACACATAGCAGCAAAAAGCAAGTAGCAGAGTTTACCTTTTTCTGTGACTTACTAGCCTCCAGAGAACGTGATGAAAAGACGCAGCAATGTTAAGATGTTAGTATACTCTGTAGGGCAAACGGCATAAGTGTCAGAATTACAAATCGAGTGCACAAAGCAAAACCAGAGGAATGCTACCTTTGATTTAGATTTATTTAGTTCTTTGGACTCACATAGAACAAACCAGAGAACTCTTCTCCTGACTGACTGTGCTGAACAATTGTTTCCCCAAAACCCTGGAGGGAACATGCATTTCACTGGGGGTTTTTTGCAAGTAAATTGTTTAGTTCTGTCTTTTACTTAACCCTTCCACTTAAAGATATGGCAAAGAAGTCACCCAACCCAATCCCTGTTCCATTACCTGTTCAATCACTTTGTGATGTTTCATTGAGGCGGGGCATTCTGTTATTAGACATACTGCACACAAAAGACTAAAAATCCTTCATGAGATTGAAAGCATGGTAATTTTTTTCACTTTTCAAAAATCGACTCATTGACAACTGTACATTTAAAAAGTCACCAATTAAGTCTTATTAAAGTAACCAGATACATCTGAAATATACCTCCCACTTATATGATGCACAAAATAATTTGATTTGCCTTCGCTCAACTAAATGCAGCATACAAAAATCAGAGTGAGCGGGAATACATTCCACCGCAGATTCAAATCAGTAGCAGTTCAATTCTTTTACAATTGCTTCTTTTCTAATATGCAACATCTAGAAACATCTATGATTAGCCAGGGGGGAAAGGGGGAGAAACAAATGAAAAAAAACTACATAGGCAGGCTGCCCCAGCATTGAGGTTAGATATTCTTCAGCACCTTCTTATATCCTTGGCATAAAGGATACTATTCCTCCCCTCCCATTCTGCTCCACTTTTTAAATTATTAAAACAAGTCAGAAGAATATTTAAGGTATTTCTAAATACTCAAAACACTTGAACATGAAATGCAGAAGATGCTGTATTGTACACCTTTTCAAGACAGACTCATTTAAATGCAGGAGCTGAAGCAGCCTGTAATGTCAGACTGTAGCGTCCAATACCTTTTCACATGCTACAAATGGTTTAATTTTGCAGGCAAATGTACTCAAGATACCTTTCCTTTCCCAGAACTCTTGAAAAATAAAAACATCCCCCCCTTTTCTATGAAACTGTACAACAGAGATTAATCTTGAAGGTTTTGTGATTGTGATTTCTTGTCCATCATTAATTTAAAAACCCTACCGTGATCAAAAGATAAGGTTCCATTGTAAAAGAGACTTGTTTCTTTCTAATCTGCATTTTGTCTCAGCTATACGTTAGGGTATACATCATTGATACAATGCAAAAACAACAACAAAACCCAAAAAAAACCCCAGAACACCAAACCCAAAAAACCAAACCAAAAAAACCCCACAACAACAACAACAAAAAAACCCACACCAAAAAATGGTAACTAGGCAATACAAATCTTCCAAGTTAATAAATCCAAAGCCGGGATGAACAAGGGCCTCAAATGAACAGTTACAAGAAACACAAAGCCACAGGCGACCCCGAAATGCACACACTGTAATCAGGAGAGGTACTTAAAGTGAGGCTGAATGCTGGGTTTGTCTATCACTTCCCGTATCCCACAGCCTCTATCTTCACATGTCAGCAGTGAATCCACCAAATCCACTGGTATTAGTTAACAACAACAAAAAAACAGTAGTAGGAATAGAATTGAAGGAAATTCTTTACAACAGTAAGTTGAACAGCCCATTGTAACAGCAGTTAACAGTAAATATAACTACTGCATGCTATAATGCACCATCTTGTTTAAAAAACAAAAGTAATAAGACTGAAATAAAACAAAAAGCCCAACCCCCCCAAAAAAGCACCCAATTTTGTCTGTTGCCTCTAAACCCAAGCTTTTATTCTCTGGTGTCTGCTCATATACTATTTGTTTCTATGAAGCTATATTTTATATTGAGAACATACAACTTTGTTTCACTGACAGAACATTTTAAGATGGAAATATTCCATGAGAAAATATTTATTTTTACAATAGTGATGATAGAATTTTAAGTGTACTGTAAGAATTCATTTTAACTGTATTACAGATACCATATACTAGATATTGCCATCCCTCACACTTTCAGATTTCCTTTTGTTTTGTCTTGTTATTCCACACTGTTTTCTGTTCACTTCTATCTCAAAGAGGAAGAAGATATTGAGGATTCAAATGAGTCTTAAAATGAGCTGACAAATTGAGAAGCTTTGCTTTTAGAGGAAAACTTGACCGTGCTTAGGACTAGGAGCAGAAAGCACAAACAGAACCAACTTTAGAACCAAAGAAAAAGCCTCACACTACATTCTAACTCATAATCACCTTATCTATATCCCAGAAACACTAACACCTAAAGTGGTATGTGACCTCAGAGGGGGAGGAAAAAAAAAATCTCATCTCCACCCCTCAACAATACAGTTTCATTATAGCTACGAAGCAGAAATGAATAAGAGGCGTGGAAATTAATATTTTTCATCCCTTTTCTTATTACCAGAGATAAGGAGACGAGAAGTCAGCTCTAACACTTACCGAGGCTACAGGATGACCAGGAGAGTGTGGGTATCAAGGTGTTTGGAACCGCCTCGGTACCAGATAAACCCAGATGAATGGCAGAGAGGGCCATTCTAACCGTGGTATTTCACCCACACCTCGCCTCTCCTCAGACTGAGAAACCGTGGGTCAGACGATTCTAAAGCCAAGTCCACAGCGACTTCAGGTCTCTTTGTATTCTACGAGGAACCTCCACCCAAAATCACCCTACTCAGATATGCATCACAGACCGATAAGCGAAGTCTTCAGTCCATTCATCAATTCGCCGCCACTGCCCTAGGAATGCCCCTTCAAAACTCAGTCACCAGTAAAGTTACAATAGTTAAAAGAGGTAAAGGCAGCCACACATTGCCCGGGGAATCCCCTCATCTCCAGCCCTGGGAACACTCCTCACACACACAACCCATCTACGCTCCCCTTCTCCTCCCCTCAGGGAGCCACGTTCATATTGAGGAGGGGGGCGAGAGACAGAAAAGAGCCGCCCCTCAGGGCCAACCCAAGGCTTCTCTCTTCCCCGGCAAGGGGCAGCGCTCCCTCCGCCTTCCCAGTCCCACCCCAGCACTAGAAGCAGGGGAACGCGAACTAGAACTCCCCTCTCTCCAGCCGTCACTCACTCCCTCCCTCTAAACCCCACTCACCTGGGAAACGAGCCAAATCTCAGCTACATCTCCGTCTCCCCGGCACTCAACCCCGCACCGCCATTTTCCTCACTGCCTGGATTTAAATCGGGACCGGAGCGCAGACACCAGGCGGCGTGAGGCATTGTGGGACCTGTAGTGCGGCTCCGCGCGGGCCTTCACGGGATCCACACCCCCTTGCTGCGGGAGCTCATGGTACTTGTAGTCCACGCCGGGCTCGCCATCGGAGCCATCAGGCTCAGCCTGGCACCACAGTGCTCCGGTGTCGCCCCTACATCGCCGCGGTCTCTGCAGTAGGGCGGGCTCAAACGGGGAGGAGAAAGCGGTCCCAGGGGAAGCTGCCTGTGCCGTGCACCCCCCGGCGCATTCCCGCAGCACTTGCTCAGTGCTCCTTGAGGTCACAAAATGCCGTATCTGCATCATAAGGAGCGGTTTACTGCGCCCTAG
The DNA here is from genome assembly GCA_013397195.1 of Hylia prasina. Lineage (NCBI taxonomy): Eukaryota > Metazoa > Chordata > Aves > Passeriformes > Sylviidae > Hylia > Hylia prasina. Next base: position 623,208 of record VYXD01002332.1, read on the forward strand.
AGTTCAAACTACGGTGCGGTACCGGCCCTGGGTCGGGCGATGTCCCCCTGTTTCTGCTGAGCTCCAGCTGTGGGTCCTGACTCTATCTCCGGTCCCGTACTCACGGTTCTTAGGGAGTTTCGGTTCTCATTTTGTTTGTGCGCAGTGTGTGTTTGCACACGTTGGAGCTGCTCTCCCTGTGGCCACAGCCGTGAGAGAGCAGGATAACCAAAAAATCGTTTTTCATGTTACCCTTCAAATTTTCACAATTTATACTGGGCGCCATTCACCACGCCAATGAGACATGCAGCACCATAGTGAGGGCTGGCTCATCCATGGAGACTAAATGTTGTCTGGGGAGTCTCTTGATGTGTCTGAGCTAATGCTGTGCTGTCACCACGTCACCTCATTCTGATTTAAACTGTCCCAGTGTGATGAATTAAAGTACAAAATGCCTGTGGGAATTGGTTTAGGGATGTGCAGCTTCTGAACTGGACAAATAATTCAGATTCTCACAGAAACCTGCTGGGCCAGGAGTATCAGGAAAGTGGCATCTTCACAGCCGTCTCAATAGTTATCTTCCTTGGAGCTGTCAAGATCAGAACAAAATGGTATTTCTGCCCCACTTGCAAACCACAGAGCAGGAAAAAGGGTGTAACTGTCTATTTTCTTCCTGCTCTCTACACTCTCTCGAGGATGCCTTGGACTTCTGTGGCTCATGGGAGTTTAATTTGCATATACCAGCTTCCCATGCCTGTCTGTGCAGCTGGGTCAGTCGCTGGGTGTCCCATAGGAGATACCTCAGGCTGGAAAAGCACTTTGAGACCATCAGGGCTGCCCCAACACTGCCAGGGCCACCCCTTACCCATGTTCCCAAGTGCCACACCAGGAACCACCCACTGACACCAACTGGGCTGAGGGCTGCAGACACTGACAGCATAACTGCTCACTGGCAGGCAGGCTGGTGGGTCCCAGAGGGGCTCCAAAACCCCTGGCCTTCCCAGGCAGGATGGATGGTCTGGAGAACACAGGGCACAGGGAGGAGCAGCCCAAAGCCAGACTCGGAATCATTTCCTTGCAGTTCAAGGAACCCGTGCCCAAAACACCTTGAACTCCACTGTGCTTGGTACCTTTTTGTTGGTTTTTATGCACTTGGAAACAGCTTTTGAAATCTGCCAGTGAATTCAGTTCTCTGCTAGAGACCTTTCTGCTGACCTAAAAGTAGCTTTTGAATGCCAGAACCACCAGGTTTGTGATATTTTACAGTAGCAGAGTGAGACACAATAGAGTATGCTGTTCATAATTGAGCAATACAACTGCCCAAGAGGGCCAGGTCAGCTTAGACGGCCCTGGATGTCATTGCTTTCCTCCCTCAGAGTAGAAGAAACCACTTGGCTTTACTATGCAGGTTCACCGAAGCTGTGAATTGTAATCCAGAGCATCTTCAGGTGCCTGATGCTCGGGCCTGCAGTTTTTGGTGCGCAGAACATGCCCCGGTCTGTCGGACTTGGGTTTGGATGCACATTTCCAGACTCACTTTGACTGGGAGGAGGCCAAGAGGGTGATGGGAGGAGCTTTCTCCCAGGCCTGAATACCCTCAAGGCAAGGATGATTTTTAAATGTTTGTTGTCTTTTGTTCCCCTGCCGAGGGCGGGGGCTATGTAGGCGTAGTAGGCGTTCCCTGGATTGGATGCAGAGTTAGGGCATCCAGGATCGTGGCAGCACTAAAAAAACCAAGATGGAACAGTGCTCAAGAAACTCAACGTTCTAAAACACACAGGAATGACCTTGGCAGAAAAGCTTGGTAAAGGAAATCTGATACGAGTTTTCAGAGCTAAACTTCAACTTTAGAGCTAGCCTGAACACAAGGATGGAAAACAAGTCACAGAATTCTGACACTGTAAAAGCATACATAACCTGGAGAAAAACATAGTCCCTAAAGGAGAGAAAAAACAGGAAAAGATTGACATGAAAGAATATTAAATTCATTCGTACCATGCTTTAGTATGGAGAGCATCATGTCTAAAAGGATATCATGAAAAGAGATCAAGCATTCTCTATCTTCCAGGAGACTGCCATTATCAACAAAGGCCTCTGCACACTGACCATGCTTCTGGTGGACTTCTACACAGAAACCATTAACTTGTTAATCCTACTCCTCCCTCTACATGTTTTAAACATTATTAATGTGTTTATGTATGTAAGGAGTAATTTTGGAACGAGAATTCCTGACTGCAGTAACTCATCCTATTAGGTGTTAGGAACACAAAGGCATTCAAAATAGTAGAAACCCAAATCTCAAAATATAAGAGGACCAGATATCAAAATCTCAGATTTAAAGTACCTGAACACCAAGTTCCAAAATACCAAAAAAAAAAAAAAACCCCAAAAAACATAACCCAGTTTCAAATTACCAGAACAGCAAGTTCAGAAATACTGAAGTAACCCAGTTTGAAAATACCAGAAGACCAGGTTCCAAAATACCCCCAAAAATTCCACTTCAAAATAGCAGAATACCAAGTTCCAAAATATCAAAATGACCCCATTTCAAAATATCAAATTGCAAAATACCAATTTTCAGATGTCTTAAACTGGCAGGATTCCGAAACAAAATAATGCAATATCGTCAAAATGGTCTCTGTGCTACCAAAATGGATTATTTTCTCCTCTTAGAAGCTTTCCCTGATGACCACCAACAAACATATTTATTTTGATTATTTAGCCAGATGTAATAAAAATTTTACTTTAAAAGCAACCCTTTGTAGTAGTTGTCTGCTTAGATTGTGTCTGAGAGAACCGGCATTTGGGCAGGAGAGCTGCAGTTGGAATCAAAGGATGGAGTAAATCTGTTCCCTGCAGATGCACAGGGAAAAACTGAGTAGCAGGCAAAGGGAGCCTTTATAAACTATATCAATATTTCACGGAAATTCAGGGTGGAGCAGCGATGAGAGCGCTCGGGTTCGGTCAGAATTAGCCATAAACAACCCGGCCAAACGCGACCTCTCAAGGGATGTGTCAAACGCTTCCACGGAAACACAAGTCGGTAACGATTATGGAAGAAAAATTACCCGTAACCGCTTACGATCCGTGAGGGATTTCACCGGTAATTACAAACCTAGGAAGTACGGAACTTTGGAGGCAGAATCCCTATTTTGGCCACGGGCACCTGGACGAGAAGGCCGGTTCTTTTCCACGGAAAGTAAAGCCCGGCCCCCCGGCTCTTCAGGGACAGCCCAAGGGCGGTGTAGGGGAGGGCACAACCCTTTCTCCACCTCCCTGCCCCCAGGTGCGGCAGCCCCAGGGGTGACCGGCGAGGATGAGGAGGGGACAACTCCAGCCAGAGGTTACTTTCAGAGGGTTACCCGGGTTCACCTGCGCAGGGAGCTGCTAGTCGAGCGGGGCCAACGGAGGGATCCCGGGAGTTCCTCCGGGAACAATGGCTACAGCATCCAGCAGGGGCTGGGGAGCAGCCGCGTGCCCCTGGGCACGGAGCATCATTTCAAGAAGATGCCGAGGGAAAAGCCCTTGTGCCAAGAGGCAGCACCTGAGCAGGCGGGTCAGCACGCGGGGCCCCGGGAGGGGAGATCTTACCTTTTCCCTTTTACCGTATCAGTCCCTCCACAGAGCCCCCAGAAAAGAAAGAGATTGTTAAGAGAAGAGAGGTTTAAATTGCAGGGAAAAGGCAATTTCCTTTTCCATAATTGGCTGTGTTCAAATTGAAGAGGAATGTGCTTTCCCTGCAATTTTAATAGTCTCAATCAAGGGACCTTTTCTATGGTGTTAGGGGTATTAATTGATAAGAAAGCCGCACTTTCCATTTTTTTCCAGTTTAAATGGAAGGGGAAAACCTCAATGATGTTTTTTAATGAATTTGAAGTAAGCATAACTCACCCCTTTTATAGTCCTGAGGCTTAAATTGAGAGGGAAGTCCAGCTACTCCTCCTTTTTAATGGTTAAAATTAAAGGGAAAATCCCCCTTTTTCCATCACTAGAGAAATTAAGAAGCAAGAAACCCCCTTTTTTTCCTAATATTTTTTGGGATTAAGTTAAAGGTGAAAAGCCATTTATTTGCTTTTGTCTTGGTTTAGGTGAAGGTAACTATCCCATTTCCTCATTTTAAGGGGTTCAGCTGAAGGAAGCTCAGCCTTTTTCATCATTTTAAGGGTATAAAATTGCATTTCAGGGCACTTCCAACTGTACCCTAGTACCAAATATCTTAGACAGGAGTAAACTGAGCACATACATAACCCTAATTACACTCAGGAGTCTATTATTTTTCTTATTTTTATCTTTCACCTCTATAACCCTGATTAGAGATCCCAAGAAAACTTACACCATTCATATCATTACTATTCTTCTCCACCATACTTGGTCATATATGGAGTACTACATAGGAATCACTAAGGAATAATTACACAACTACAAATATGTAACTATATAATACTACAATAGTTACATAACTATAAATTAACAAACTTATCTATCTAGTCTGCTGAAGCACAGTTTTACTTCTTACCAGTTTTTGGCCCTTTAGTTGAGGTAGCTGCAACAAAAAAGAAAGCATTATCCTTTCCCTAAAGAGTTTCATTTTACATGGAGCCTTTTACTCACCTTGAATTCAAGCTACAGGAATCAAAAAGATGCAGCTCCTTTGAGGGCTTTTATACCTTGTGGGATTTGCCCCCTCCCTTCTCCTGGGAATCATGGGAATGAGAGGCAGGGCCAAACAGGGGTATATTAACCCCAGCCTTTGCAAAGGGGCTTCATTTTCTCCTGGGGATCAGCTGAAATAAGGGCTGTCCTCTCACTTCAATGAAGAACTTCAGTGAAGCAGCTCTTTTAACTTATCACAGTTTATTTTCAGTAGGTGCTTTTAGGCATCTCCAAGTAACAGGCTTTAAAGACACTGTGAAGAAGACACCATAGAATACAGGGACCATTTAAGTTCAGGATTTTGGATTGTATGTTTAGGGGTGGTAAGGTGCTTTTGTAACTTCTGGTTTTGTTCTTGGTTGGTTCTTGTTTTGGGTTTGGCTTTTGTTTGTTTGCTTGTTTGTTTTTTAGGAGGCATGCAATTCCTGAAATTCCAGGTTGTGTCAAGTGTGGTACTCCAGATTCTTTCAGTGGGTTCATTGTCACAAAAGGGATCTCCCTATGTCAAGGATGATGTCTGAGATTGAGGCTTCTGGTGGGTAAGTTGAGGATTGTGAGCAGGATACCTAGTTAGGAGTTACTGTCAGGGGGTTTTAGAGGCAGCATGGTGAGAAATATTATCTATTTGTGGGCTCCCCAAGGCTTTTTCACAATCACAGCAGATGTATTTATGTGTCTTATAGCACATGAGTGCATCCACCACACTCACAGGAATGCTGTGTAACCTTGGCCCTTCCTAACCAAGGTACAAAACATAGTATATGCCATAGCCTTAGATTAGTCTGGTTTTACAGCAGTCCATTGCCTCTGCCAGGTGGTGGGGCTGAGGTCCATCCTGGAGCAGGATGGGCTGCAGGACCTTCCAGAGGGAGCTGCACAAGCGAGGGGGGCGCAGGGCAAGCGCTCAGGGGTGTGGGACAGGCGTGTGTGTCTCCCCCACGGGATGTGCTCGCAGAGGATGGGCATGCATGGCACCTCCACATGGTCACAAAGCCTTTGTGCCACCCCAGAGCCCCAGTCGTGGGGCCCTTCCAGTTTTACCTGGCTGCAGCCTATCTGTGCCTCACTGTTGCCTGCAGGAAAAGGGGGAAAACACCTTGGTCACTCAGAAACTGAGTTAAATCCAGGAGAGCCTGGGCACGAGGGCCTGGGTCATGTTCCCTAAAGAAATGTGGAGGTTCCTGCTTTCCCCCCCCCGTCATGTATAAGTTACCTGAAACCTGAGTTTTGATTTAATTAAAATGATTGCTTCTCACAGTGTCTGCTCGTATATCCTAGGGAATTTATCCTGAAGCTCCCCTTATCCCAGTGGTTCTTCCATGGAAGCTCCCCCCATCCCGATGGTTCTCCCATGCAGAGCTCCCCACATCCAAGCAGTTCCCCCATCCCCATGGTTGTCCCAGCCATGAGCAGCTGTGCACTCTGTCCCCAGATGGATCTGCTGCTGTTCATCAACAAGGCTGACTGCAAGTGCCTGAAGAGCAACAAGCATGGCTTTGGGAACTGTTTGCGCAGAGATTCCTCCTACCTGGAGTCTGACTGTGATGAGCAGGTACAGCCCACATATTCCAGGGGATTGCCTGGATTCACGGGGATGTTTTCCTGCAGGAGCTCTGAGGCGGGCTGGGAGGGTGTGAGAACACCTGGTGTATGAAGCTTGTAGTGTCAGTGCTTTCCACAGTGAGGATTCCCAAGCAGAGGAGTATTTGTTGGGATATAAAGAGCCAGAATGTGTGGAATAGGGGGAAGTGACCACATCATTGTATTCCAGAGCTCTCTTATCCCTATTTCCTGTGCTGAGTTGGCTTCAAATAAAGTAAACCAGTGTATAATTGTGTGTTTTTTTCCTCCACAGCTGTTTATCCCTGTAGCTTTTAATCAGCCTGTCAAGCTTTACTCTATGAAATAGAGGGGCCAGACAATGATAAGTGATGCAGATAGAACTATTTATTATTGGTTGAGAGGCAAAGATGATAGCTTTATACACAAATGAATGCATTTATTGTAGTTTGATACGCAAATAAAAATATTTATTATTGACTGATACACAAACATTATAGTTCGATAAACAAAGATAACTACTTATAGTTTGATACCCTGCAAAGAGGCACTTGGGTGTAATTCCAGGCTGAAGTGAGAGCCATTGAAAGTTTCACCTTATTCTTTTTATAGTAATTTGGCTGACATTGTATAATGACATGCAGTTTCATAATGATATGGGATTCTGTCATTCCCTGTGGAATGTAATGCACACAGGGAATCACATCCCTCTCTTTTATCCCAGGGCAAGGGCCAAAATACATCAAGATCTTCATCAACCTCCCGCACTCAATGGAATTTGAGGAAGCAGAACACAGTGAACCCACCCAGGCCCTGGAGCTGGGCCCAGATGCCATTAAGGAAGATGGGATCATCCAGCTCCACTACGTCAAATCACAAAATGTTAACAGCGTCACTCTAAGTCCCTTTTCCCTGAGGGAACACTGGGAATTGCACAGAGAACCACAGCATTCTGGAGCCTCGGGGAGGGACCTGCCCAGGAGGTGTCTCAGGGACCTCAGTAAATATCAATAAATTTATATTAATTCAATTTCTAGCTGCATCCCAGTGAAACTGTGACTTCTTAGGTCCTGCGTTTGCTGTCTGAATGTGTGAAGTGGAATCTGGGAAAATCCCAGCTGGGGGAGCTTTAACGAAGTTCCAGGAAAACAACGGTGTTGTCTAAATAATTATTGGTATTGGTGATTGAGAGATGAGTACATTCCAAGTTATGATCAGAAGCCAAATTTATTGAGCATACAATGCATTTATATACGATTTTCTTGTATGGCACTTACATAGGGTTCTATTTTTGGTAACAATTCTCATTGGTTTTAAATTCTTTATGACATCCGTGGCTTGGTAATCATTACAAAGCTTCATAACATGTTTCTTGGTCACTTGTACTGCAGGGAGCCTTTATCTGTGTCTCTCACGTGGTTTTTGCTTGATCAGGCCTAAGATACCAGGCTCCTTTATCAGTTCCATTACATTCTCTACTTCAATCCTCACAACAGAAATGAAGAGGACAGAGACCTTTATAATGGGAAAAAAGCTTTCATTTGGTCAATTCACACACCTTGAGTAGCTGGTGCTTTAGGTGTTAATGCAGGGTGACATTAAAGCCCATTTTTGGCTTCTTTTCCCTCTTCAGTTTTTGTCCAGTCCAATCATGGTGTCAAAGAGACAAGAACCACATATTTCACATTTATTGGTCCTCCGGTGAGGGCCACCAACATGAACGGCTTCAAACGAGCGAGTCCCTTGGTGATGCCCCCAGGGAGCAGCTGGAGCCTGTTCTGGGCCGGCCTGAGGGAGCAAACACTTGTGCCTGACACAATTCCACACTTGGGGTACTTGCAGAAATGTGTAGCTTTGTTCTGGGTTTTTTTTGAGCTTTCTACAAGGTTTTAATCCTCAAATGGGTAAAAATAAATGGTAAGAACTGAAAACATGAGGGGCTGGCAAGTTATAAACATCAAAGGCAAAATTTTTTACTAGCTGTGAGATTTATAGCTTGATTTTGGGACTCTTTTTTTAGTCAACCTTATTTTAAAAATTCTTATTTTAAAATAAACTGCTTCATTAATGAATTTATGGTGCAAATATCCTCTAATGTCAGAAGGTTAAAAGCACTAACATCAATATGGCACCTCCTTAATTTTTAGCAGCAAAACTTGATCTTAACTAAACTAAAAACTAATTTTTTCTGCTGCCAATAAGTTAGTAAGGGAGTTGATCAGCTTCTGCTGCCCTTGACTGATACTCAGGGTCATGAAAAAATTGCTCTACTGCTTTAAAATATACATTTTTGACCTCCCTCATTCTCCTCAGACTAGAAACAAGTTAATTGGTTTTTGATCTCCTTTCTTTGGGTTTCTGTGGCTTTTTAAGCTGCATGGAGAAGGTGTCTGTGGACATGACACCCAGGTAACGGTGCTGGGAAGGGCAGGATGGGAAGGAACTGCTCCGAAATCCAGAAGCAGCAGTGGATTGGGAGCTGATGATCCTGCCTCAGTCACACCCTCCTGGACAGTCAGTGTAATGACAATATTCCTATTTTCCTTCCTGAACATGGACTCGGGGGAGAAGTCATTGCATTGATGGAAAGGGGAACACCAGGGAAAAACTGCTGTTTGTGTCCTCAGAGAGAGCAGCGGGAAGGGCCTGAGAGGGATATTGTCTGGCTGGGCAATACTTGTGTCTCCTCTGGAATAAATCCCTGCGTCCCTCAGAGCTGCTGGTTTGCATTACAGTTTGGGCACATCTTGCTGCTGCTTTGGTTCTTAATGACTGGAAATCCAGGGGTTTCTG
>VYXD01002334.1:0-33825 GCA_013397195.1 Hylia prasina
CATCCCATCCCATCCCATCCGTCCACTTTGTTGCATTCACTGCTTCCCATCCGACTCCTCCTTCCACTTCCCGCTCCTCATTGTCTTCTTCTGGGGCTCCCTCCCACCCTGGCCCCTTTCTGCCTGCCCAGCTGGGCACAGGGATGCCAGGAAAGGCAACTTCCTCCACAGCCTGGCCAGCACAGTGGGGGGAAGAGGATGCTGGCCAAGCCTGGAGCCAGGATCATCAGAATGGAGAGGCTGAGGAAACTCCCTGCTGGCACTTGTCAGGTTTACAGCACTTGAATCCCCCAGTTGAAATGGGGCTAGAACACAGCACCCAGCCCAGGAACAAGGAGGTGACTATTGTTTTTTGGAGTCTCTCAGGAAGCTTATTTACCAAAGTCAGAGCTTCTTTCTTTGGAGAAACAGAACTAAGCACTTTGCCAGTGCCACTGCTTTGAAGTGAGCCAAGGCAAAGCTGTTCAACAGAGACCTCCCCTCTCCCTCTCAAGAAGACCTGACTCCAAGGCCAACCACACAGGCCCTTAGTGAGTCCTTCCTTTTCCTCCACCCACACATTTTCCTTCTTTCAGCTCCAGTGCCTTTAATGAAAACTAGATAGCTTCCACCTTCCTCACAGGGGCATGTTCCCGTGGTCCCTTCCACATCTGAAGTGCCCTGAGGATCAGCATGAACTATGGGGTTAGAGGGGAAAAGCAGATGAATCTCTGGGGAGGGTGGGAGGCAGGGGGAAGTGGAAGGACACAAGTCTACTGTCTCTGGGAGTCTTCCTCACCCTTGATGAAAAATCAGAGATAATGGCTCAGCCCAACCCCAGTGGAGAGCAGTGAGGTTGGATGCACACCTCTCCCGAGGGTTAAGATGTAACCCATTTCCTTCCCTAACTTCATCTGTCTCAGTGGAGGGAATGAGGTCCTGAAATTCACCTCATGGGCTGAAAACGAGCATGAGAAATTGCAGCCCAAAGGGTCAATTTTCCAGAAATATCTAAGTACCTAGGAACAGGGGCTCGAAATGAAAGTGTCTCTTGAGCCATCTCTTTCCTTCACTGCTGTGGTGTGATAATAAGGTGCTTTTTATGTAAGTGACCTATTTTCCAGGGAAGCCAGCTCTCCAAGTGGGGAATTGGAAAATGACTAGTGCAGCAGTTTTGTACTTTAATATGTTTTCATTCTCTGTGAGCAACAAGCAGCTACTGTACCCAGAGGACAGAGGAACTGTCTGCTCTCATCAGGGATGCTCCCTGGTGCCCAGCCCAGACAGGAGGTGGAAGGCAGGCCCATGCCATGTGCTGTGCAAGCCCCTGGCAGGCAGAGCTTTCCCCTCATACCTGCTGACAGAAAAGCCTTTCCTCCCTTCCCAGCTGCTCGTCTGTGAAAGCTGCTAGCGTGAGGCTGAGGGAAGAAAGTGAGGGGACAAAGTTGCATGGAAGGGGAATGAGTTGCTGGCTGTGGACTTTGGGATGAGTTGGGAAAGAGGGGGTCATGGCTGGTGGCGAGCCCTGGCTGCCCACCCACAGTAGAGTCACATGTCAGGGAAGGTGGCCAGGAATGCTGAATAAACAGGGGGGCTGTAAAAAGAAGGGAGGTATGGACATCTCTGTGGGAGGCTGAGCACCAAACAGACACAGCCTGCTGGGGGACAGGTAGGTGTGCTTCCAATTTGGTATAAACCCAGAGCATGGCTTTAGGGCACAAAAAGGGTCACTTTGCCATCTTCCCCAGGAATCAAGCCCAACGCACTGCCCTCATCTCCCAGCATTGCTGTGTGATGTGAGGGCCAGGGAACACCAGAAATCATCACTCTCATGTCCCATCTCCTAACTAAACATTTTTGTAGTCAGAACACTGCCCATGAGCCAGCCAGGTGGCACAACCAGATGATGCTCACAGGGAAGATGAAGCCAAATTTCCAAGACGTGAAAAGCCCTGCTAAGGCTTGGGGCCATCCCATAACTGCTGGCAAGAAAGGAAGCGTAAAGGGGAGGGATTGGCACAAATGCTCTGTGCTGAACACCTGTAGTTCACTCCCTCAGCAATTCTGGCTGAGGTATGGCTGTGTTCTCACACTTCCCCAGGTGGTGCCTCTGCCTCCAGTGCTTTGGCAAACACAGCAGACCCCTTCTGCTTAGAGGGGCCTCACATGAAGGAAGAGGTATTGGCAGTCCCCCAGCATCACCCACCACCCCAGCATCATTCCCTATGGCTTTTGGAGAGGTGTGAAGGCCCCTGAGAGGAGCTTTGACCTTCCTTGCCTTGTGCAACCCCTGTTCTTGCCCGCTGCTGGCAGGTCGGCACAGGAGCCACAGGATTCATGGCACTGTCCTCTTCCCCTCCACACCAGCCAGGCAGGAAACTGCAATTAGATTTGTACTTCAGAATTATAATTCAGTGCACCCTCAGGAGAAAGGGGAGAAGCATGAATCTGCCTCCCAGAGGAGCTCCCTCCACAGCCAGGCACGTGGCACTTACACCCCGCTCACATGCTAAGGGTTCTCCCTTTGCTAAAAACTTACATTTTTAAAAATTAAAAGCCGTGATTCTGGCATGAGAGATGCATTCACCAGGGACAAGTTTCAGCTCACCAAGCTGCTGTGAATCAGTAGACCCCTTCGCCCCTAGGCATCAAGAGAGATTAAAAACCATTAGTACACTAGAAAGACAACTGCGGTTTAATCAAAACATCTTGGGAGCAGCTTATGAATACTGTTAGCAGGCAATATTTTCTAGTGTATTTGCCTCTCATTAAGAGGAGCCTAACTTAAGCAGCTTCCTTTTGAGTTTCTGCTTTCTTAGACTTGAATTTGTTTTAATTGCTGGCACGCAGGCCTGGCTGACCACTCACTGCCTTCTGCTCCTCCTGTATCCATCACTGCAGTCCAGCATTCCAGAGGTTTAGCCACGATGCCGACTGCGGCCTCTTTTGTTTACTGGTTTCCTTCCCCTGGTATTTGCAATTCTAAATAAATTGAATATGTATTACCAGCTCCTCACTTCATACCGAGGACTGAGCTCCCCCCAGCACGCACACCCAGACATCCTGGGGCGAGGGGCACCTTCCTCTGCCCTGCAGCCCTCCGAGGGCACAGTGTCACTGCTGGGCTTGGCACAGCTGGCAGGGTGTCCCAAAAGAAAGGGACTTGCTGCTGTTACACCAGTGGGGAGAGTCAGGAGCTGGCTGTGGGCTGAAGGAGGCTGTTGCTGGAGAGAAGGACCCTTCATTTCCAGCACTAGAGTAAGGGCTGGTTTTGCTCGCTGGCCAAATGTGTCCTGCTGGCCTCTCCTCCAGGCTGAGCTGACAGCACCATGCACAGGCTGGGAAAAGCCAGGCTGGGACTATCTGGGAAGCAGGGACAGGTTGGAAGGGTAAGGATGTGTGCAGGGATGGCTTCACGAGGGAACAAGGCTGGGAAATCACTGGGCCCTTGCTTCCCTTGTCCACTGGGCTGTAGCTTTCCTGTACATCCATGCACAGAGAAAACTGGGCAGCCCAAAAGGAAGGTGCCACAGAGCAGCATCCAGCAAGGTGGCACCACCCTTGTGCCATGCACCAGCTGATGGGTATCCAGTCTGTGCCAGTCTCCCCCTCCCATTCCTGCATCTGACAGCTGCAGAGAGGCATCCTGCAGTACAACCAGCAGGGACCATGTCCAAACCTCTGCTGAGGGAGCTTGTCCCAGTGGGGTGCAAGTTACCTTCCTCCAATCCCTCTCCACAAGAAAGTGCACAAGCTAAATCCTTCAGAATTAAAATCTCTCTCTTTTTTTCTCTGAGACTGACAACTAAAGAAACCTCCTCTTCCCAAACACAAAATAGCAAAACAACCTGCTTCCTAACTCTCCAAAGAAAAGTAAACAGCATTCAGAGTAATGCTGCTGAAAATGGAACAGCATATCCTTCTGTCATCCTTTTCCTGACAGAATTGCCATGATTTTCACACCACTAGGCTAATATACACCATCTAACATTTGTCCAAGCTTTTTTTTTTTTTTAAATAACCCAATCATGGAGAAGCTTCCGTAAGTTCCTCCAGAAGCTATTTTACAGCCCTGATCTCACCAGTATGAAATTCTCCCATTCTTCAGTCTACATGTTGTTATGCTTTATTTCATTGCTCTAGTTAGTCCCCCGCCAGACATCCAAAAACACCATCACAGGCCTGCTCACTTGCAGCACCTTGACATGCCACCGCGTGACTCCTGTGAAATATAGGACTGAAATTTAATCTATATGCCTGTAGCCCCAAGCCATTAAGAGCAGGTTGTAGATTTATAGCAACACACTTTTTCTCCTTGTCGCTGGCCCAAGGACTCGGCGGCTGCACCTGCACTGCTGTGACCCCGTGGCTGTTGCTGCCTGTGCTGCCTGCCTGCCTGCTGGGTGCTGGCCAGGATGGCTTTGGGATCCTTGGCTGGGATGCAGGAGGAGCAGCAAGGGGATAAGAACTCTTGTAGGTGCCACCTATACACCAGCAGGCCTGTCCTGTCTTCCCACACAGTGGTAGCAGCCTGGAGTCCCTCCCAGGCAGGCAGCAGCCACAGAGGGATTTGGGGTCAGGATGACCCAAATGGGAACAGCACAGGAATCACATCCTGGATCACACCAGGACCAAGTCTGGCAGTTTAGTAGTGCAGATGTTTGGGTGCTCAGGGTGACTGACAGCGTGGAAGGTTCACTGTGACCCTCCTTCCCTGCTAGGAGACTCACCAAGCTCAACACTCACATCTCCAGATAGGTCCCAGCTCTCTGTGTCCATGCTCCCTAAAGCCACAGGACCATGAGAGGTTTGAGGGTCGCTGCAGAAGCACAATGGAACACCCCAGCAAATGGTGAATGTGCAGGAAGTCAAACTGACAACACTGCTCATCCTAGAGGCTCTGGGTATTCAAGGCTCTCAGAGGATAACCTGGGCACCCTTCTCCCATCACCTGAACCACAGCAGCCTCTTTCCTGCACCTCCCAGCCTGGCATGCTGTGGGATCATCACACAGAAAACACAAGCTATTGTATTTATCAAGTTATAACCCATGTTCTGGCTCCTTCAGTAGATCCCATCTCAGAAAGTCCTCGAAATCCAGATCAGGCTAAGTCCCCAGGCAGTAGTAATGCTCCTGAGGTCTTTGTACTTTCTGCCAGCAGAAAAAACCCTCTTCTCTTAAGGAAACTGCTTTTGTGCAGTTTGCAATCTCCCAAAGAGCCGTGTGCTAGGCAGGAGTTCAATCATTCCAAAACTGAGCATCTTGGGCATCAGTCAGAGCACATGGAAGCTACTGAAGAAAAGAGAGGAGGTTGCATGTGTCCAAAAGGCTTTTAACTAGTGCCAATATGGAAGATCAGGATGCAGGAGTTGTGGATCGCAGATCACACCATGGCATGCCTTGGCACTCACAAAACCTACTTGGCCTTGTAGGGCACAGCACACCACTGATGGACCTGCACATCCCAGGCCAAGGTAGCACTGGCTGTGCAGATGAGCCTGAAATGCTTGGAAACCTCATGTGGCCTTAGAGGCTGGGATTAGCCACTCCTGCCTCGCAACACAAAACATTTTGTCTAGGAATTAGGGGTGGCATGGGGAGTTTCCAAAGACATGAAAGAGCCCAGCTCCTTGGAGGCACCATCTAATCTGCTGCTTGGCTGCAGCTCTGGTGCTGGTGGGGCAACTCCACCCTGCAGACCTCCTCTAATGAGAAAGACTTCTGCACATTTCACAGATCTGCCACATATAAACAAGTAGGTCATTCCTCTAATCTCTTCATCTGGGTATTAAAAAGCTTGTCCAAGTTTAAGCTTGGGGTGTGTCAGTCTTATTATTCCCAAGGGCTTCTCTTGAGTTTGTCAGGGGAAGCAGCAAGGCTGCCATGGTCACCGAGGGCATTCCCAATGGCAGGTGAGTGTCCTGCTTTCCCAGACTCTCCACCCAAAATGTGCCTGCAACAGAGCCCAGCTACCCCAGTCCCAAACTGGGGAGCAGGGATCTGGGGACTGGACAAGCAGGCTGCTTTTTTCCAAAGCACAGAGTGCTCTGAGTCTCCAGCGAGGGACTCCCAGGCTCCTGCCAGGAAGACAGGGATTTTTCTGAAAGAAATACTACCTGGCATTTAGCTGCAAAGACCCTGATTTTATCAGAGAATATAGATGTGTGTGAACGTGCGGTGAGTGATGGTGTGTGAAAGCAAGAGGGCACTTTGTTAGCAGCCCAGCCTCTGGAAACCAGAGCCCGTAAGGGAGCTGACTCCAGCTTAATATTGCACAGCAAATTGAGGGTGCTTGTTGCACACAAAGCAATAATTGTATCTGGTCCAAATGAACTCAGCCATCACTCCAGGATATAGTTATTATTACTGTTAACGGGAAGCTAACACCAGTTACTGCTCTGAAATGAACTCTTTCCTTGTCTCCCGATTGGATGCCATCACTCTCTAGCTCCTAACAGTGATTGCCTTCCGCAGCCTCCATCCGTTTTCTCTGCAACAAATGCGGCTGCCTTGGTTTTGTGTCTCCTTCCTCATCACACTGATCAAGCTCAAATTTCTCTCCCTCCATCCCACAGGCCTCCAAACTGTGAAGCCCAGGCCTAAAATCAAAGCAGTGAATTTCTGCCAGGCAAATGTACATCCAGATGCTGTCAGTCAAGGAACATCAAGCCACGGTCAAAAACTCACTCACAAGCCAGCAAGTGCTTATATCCAAAGAACAGCCTCAGAACAGTTTTCCCTATGTAAATCCTGTGTTCTAGCATTTGGAATTTTATTGCCGTAACACTGCCTGTTTGTGGTCTGCTAGACTAAGTCCAGAGGTTTGCCTGCTCTACCATTCTTCCAGAGCACACGGGTCAGTATTAATTAATTAATCCTCACCCCATACCAAGGAGGAGAGCAGAGGTCCCCGAGCTCAGTGGCTTTCTGGGGGATGCAGATCGAGCTGGTGTCACAAACCCCATGTTGGTTTTTCCCAAATGCAACTCCTTGCCTTCTACTCTTGACCATTCACTTTCAAGCACAGTGCTCTCTCTCAAGGAAAAGACACTAAAAGATTTCAGAAATCAGCGCAAAATCCTTTCCGTGCTCTGGCTGAGAGTCTCCTCCAAGGTACACACTGACCCTGGTTTCACCTTAACTAATATATACATTTCCATAAATGTTGCTGTCGGTCTCAGTGGTGAAGACAGCTGTTTAAAGGCTGGTTTGCTCCATCAGGGAGCTGACACAAGCCTAGAGGGTGGCTGGGTGCTTTGGCTGGTGACAGTCCCTGCCTTGCCCCTTGAAGGTGCAGGTGGAGCTGGCACAGGGCTCACCTCCACAGAGAGGAAGCTGTTTTGGACATTCCCTGCCATGGCTCACGACCAGAGGGCAATTTAGGACACAGACATCGCCTGTCTCTGAGGATGGGGGAGAGAAAGGCAAAGGAGAGCCCTGCCCTGTTATCATCAACATACAAAAAATATGTAAAAAAACAAACCCAAATGTCGCTCTTGCCCTTTCCCTGCAAGGAAGCCACCAGGGAGCACGGGGGGAATAACCACTCTTCTGGCCCCTCCACCAGCAGCCTGCTCCACGCACACCTGCAGGGAGCATCCACGAATATCTGGGCTGCACGGAGAGACAGAGCACGTGCTGCTCCATCATTCCAGGCACCGGCAGGCGGGCACCCCGGTGACGGAGCCCTGGTGGCCACAAAGCACTGCTCGGCCCTTCTCCGAAGCACCAAGCCCTTCCTCACGCCTGCCAGCAGAAAGGAGAGGCAGAGCCACAGCCCCGTGTGCCGGAGCAGCTCTGCCCCTCGTCCCCAGCCCAGTGACAGTGCCTCTGCGCCATCTCTTGGCAGCTGAATTTGCATTCCCTCTGCTGCAGCAGCCGCCGGCTCTTACAGCGGGAGACGGCCGGGAATGCTGACCGGGACCAGCAGCGGGGGCCGCAGGAGGGCAGAGAAACAAGTACGGAACCGGCCATCCAGAAAGTGGAAAGATACGAGGCCCTTTTCTCGTCAGCTGGTGGGTGTCAGCCACAAGGAGAAGAGGACACGGAGCTGCACTTCCCGTGCTGTGTGTGTGGAACAGGACATTGGCATTTGTGCAGGGCTCAGGACATCAGGCACCCACCCGTACCAGGCAGAGGATCTGGGCAGTGGGTGCTTGACAGAGAAGGATTCGACCCTCTCAGCTGGCTCAGGAGCCTCTGAGGGAATCATCTAGAAAGGGGAAGCCTTCTCTTTCTGAAATCAGGGGTTTCCTGAGCTCCTTCCCCTGCAAAGCAGAACTAATGCACTGGCATGTAATGGTACTGGTTGACAGGTACCTCCTGGAACAGTCTGCAGCCTACAATTAAACCCCCAGGCTGCCCAAGCCAAGCCCTGGCCTGGGACATGCCAGCCCCTGGCTCAAGAGCTCACCGGTGGCCGGGCTTCATCAGTGATTTTTTTTTTCTTTTTTTTTTTCCCCCTGGGCAGTCCTCTGCCTCCCCCAGGCTTGCAAGGGATACAGCAAATGAAAGTACCTTGTGCCATCGGCTCCCTCTGCCAGCTGGCAAGGCAGCCCTGCACGCCAGCCAAGTGAGTTAATCAAGCAATGCTTAGGGGACCATAAATAGCGTGGCACCAGTGTGACTTGTCTGACTGCACGGGATAGATATGCCGTCAGCCAATTTGCCCACGGAGTCAGAAAGGAACCAGGCAGCGATGGCTGGAAAAGCCCAAGTGCAAAGTGAGGCTGAGAGAAGGAAAAAAAAAAACCAAACCCACAAAAAAAAAACCAGAGAAAAGACTGCAACGTTGACAGATGAGGGTTTTGGCAGCAATCACTGTGCGTGCTTTCTGTATCTTACAGCATCATTGCAAGGCTTAATTAAACAGCAAGGGCCCTGGGAAGTTCAGGTGCTGTGGGAGAACAAGGTGATGGCACTGATCCTGTGACCACCTGAAACGTGAGCTGCTCTGGGGAAAAAGGGGGAGGAAAAGATCCATCTCTTATTTAGATCAGGGCAGTGCCAACGGGCTTGACTGACACAGGAAGAGGAATTCCACCTCTACTTCAAGAATATTTTTTATCTGCCCGTTTTGGGTACAAATAAGAGTAGAGAGATCATTTTGACAGCAGCGATGAGATTGCTTAGAAAATGAACCTGTGAAAATTGATTTCTGAGCTCTCTGTTAGGAGTGGAAAAGAAGAATAATTTCAGGTTGTCCAGAAATGCAGATTTTCCAGTTTGCTTGCTGACACCTACCATGGAAAAAATAAACACAGTGGGTTGACTAAATCCTTCCTTTGACACAGAAATTCAGTGCCATTTACTTCATTTTGAGGGCTTATGTTTTGTTTTATGCTCTTTTTTAAAAAATCATGTTGCAAAACAGAACATTATTTCAAAATGAAAAAGGGATGTGTTTTGTTTAGGAACTGTGGGAATAAAACATTTAGATTGAAAAAAAGCCACCCTCCATTATTTAAGCCCAAACTATTTGTCGCACTTGACATGCATTTGCAAATGGATTCAGTTGCCCTGAAAATTGAGGGGTTTTTTCTTTGCTGATAGCTGCTTCAGGGGGGTGGAGGGAAAATAGCCTATTTCTGCCTCGGAGTTCATTTGTTCCTGAAGCTCTTTAACTCAGCTGGAGTCAGAAATGTTCATCTTCACTGTGGGAATGACCAGGCTGTGCAAAGAGCCTGCAGGCGAGGGGTGGCAAAGGTGCACTGCTCCATGCTTTGGCATCAGGAAGGATGCAGTGCCTGCTTTTGCTCTGGCATCCCAACGTCCCAGGACGTTAAAAAATTTGGGACTGCACATAGAGGCCTGTCGGGAAAGTCTCTGGCAGCCTGGAAATGCTGCTTGCAGCTACAGGGGCTGCAAAAAGCACATTTTTTTCCAAACGGAGCAGCTCATCAGAGCTCCCCTCAGCACAGACCCCTGCACCACAGCATTGCTGGGGGGCTTTGCCAGGAGAAGCAGCAGCCAGGTGTGGAGCCCAGCTGCCGGACACAGCGATGCAGTGGCTTGACCCAACACCCCTTCCTACCAGGAGGGCGGCACTTCTCTTTGTGGAAACGGTCTGCAGCTCTTATCCAACATTTCTGCTGCTTATTCTACTTTCGCACTTCTAATTAAGCTCCTTATTAAAGCAATTAATTCTCCAAACACAAAACTGCAGTGAGCGAAAATTATTACCAACCGAAGGCTGTTTGGTGGAGTGTGGTAAATGAGTCGTGGAGTACTGTAGCTTAATCCTGGTCCCCACGGATAAGGATTGTTGGAAAAAAGCCTTCCCCCGCTGCTGGAAGGGTTTTTTGCTGGGGCTCAGGAGGTGACAGGAGAAAAGAGAAGCACACACACGCCCCTCCCCTGAGAGCAGCACTACAGGAGCCTCCCAAACTCACCCCTGACAGCTCAGCCTAGGCATCCCCTTATTTTGTGGAGCGCTGTGTACATTAGGGTTTAATAACAAGCTCAAGATTTAGGACTCCAGGGCCTGAGGGCTGCTCTTCTGCATTAGCATAACAGCCATGCAAAAACAGACAGGGGCCATTCCTCCCCTTCAGGAGCCTTCTCTTCCTCTCCACACCTTTTTCCCCACAGGCTGCCAGCTCTTCTAGACCCCACTCTGCCAGGAAGAACTAAAGCTCCTTCTTTCTCTATTTAGGTGTGATTACCTTTTAGAGCATAAGGAGTCTTCGCCCTACAGATCCACCATTCCCAAAGGCAGGCTGTGATAAACCCTACCCTTAATTCTGGCCTGCTTCAAAAGAAAAGGGGTGGGGAAGAAACAGCAATACAAGAAGGATAAGAGGTGGCTGAGGCTGACAAGCAGCTCACCTGGCACAAGGAGGGCAGGCACGACACTGGCTGCCTGGGTTAGAGCATCCCATGATCTGCCTGAGCCACAGGGAAGTAAGAAATATTTATAATACCTGAGAGACAAATGTCAGAAAAGTCCTCTTCCCCTCCTCACACTGTTGACACTCATTATGTGGTATTCAAAGTGTACCTGCTCTTTTTGTAGGGCAGACCCACTGGACCATCTAAAGTTTTCTTTCTCTCCCTTAAGCATCTTCCTTCTCACTCCAGACCTGTTGGAGTGAGCAAAGTACCTTTCCAGGCACCCACAGCAAGCATTTAGCAACCACAGGGCCCATCAACAAAAAGGGGTGAGGATGAGCTGAGCCAAAAGCAGTGCCAGCAGTCATCCTTTAACTTCATCCATCCATCCATCCATCCATCCATCCATCCATCCATCCATCCATCCATCCATCCATCATTTCCCCAAAGCTTTTGTTCTCTGGCTCTACTACAGTGTAACCTCCAGTTACTCCATCAACCACTCTAAGGAGCCTATTCCAGTGCTTGACTGCCCCCTCCTTAAAGAAATGCTTCCCAAGGCCCGGTTTAAATTTCCCCTGGCACTGCTTTGAACCCCTAGCAGGCATATGCTCTATTTTCAGTCAGGCTACAAGCCCACATGCCCTTTATATTGATTAAAGGCTTTACATGGATTAGTGCCCTCAGTGCTGCCACACCCAGCACCCACATGCCAGGTAGGGATTAATTTCTCCTACCTACCTATCAATATTTCATGAGAGCTGGTGTTTTCTCCCTTCTCCTGTTTTTACCTCAGTTGCAAACACAAAGCACTGCCTTTACTCCACAGCACAGCCATACTGCCACTGTCCCACCAGGACATAGAGACATATCCAGAGATTAACAGGCTCTCTGGTCAGTTAGGAGCAGTACAGCTCCTGAACCCTGTGCAAAAAGCTCCAGAAAGACCCTGTCAGCAGTTGGAATTCTCTGGATTTCTGCTGTCTGAGTATTGTCATTCAGAGGAAATCCAGGCTGGCATCACGGGCAGACAGCCACGTGTGGCACACTGTGCCACGTGTTCCCTGGAAAGGGCCCTGCCTCTTCCTCCAAGCAGAGAAACAACACATCCTATCCAATTTTATGGCCATTTCTGGGTGCCAGCCACAGAGCAGTGGTGCAAGGGAAAGGCTGAAGAGGAGCAGGCTGCAGCAGGGCCAAACTGGCTTCTGGAATTCCTGACTGGAGGCTCACCTTATGGGTCATCTGCAGGGTTGTGAGGGGGAGATCAGCTGCAGAAAGTCTGCCTGCTGCTATTAGTGTTGCTGCTTTCCCCTTGCATTTGAGACCAAAAGCTCTGGGCTGTTCTGCTGCTTGTTCCACTCTCATGCTTTGGGCTCCTCAGGCAAACACAGGATGGGCAAGTGTCTGTGGAGCTGCAGAAGGGAAGCCTCTCAGGCAGCTGTGGCTAGAGCACGGGGAAGGGGAGGCTTTACAAAGCATTAAAAACATGTGCTAAAGCCTGTCCAGTCTGTGGCCATTTGGATCAGATGTGACACGCTGGCATTGTCCTCCAGACACTCCAAGTGACAGCAGGAGGAGCTGCCAAGCCCTGGAGCCCTGCTGTCCCCGGTGCCAGGAGGCTGAGGTGACAAAAGCCAGCTCAGGGCAGAGCCATTAGTCAAATTTCCTGCTGGCATTCCCTGCCATGCACCACGGAGGGCTCACAGCTGCAGTCAGCTCTTCCTTGACTTGCAGGGCTCCCTTCTCCCAGGAGCACAGGTCACAGGGCCAGTGATGAGGAGCACAGCCCCTGTCAGTGCTGTGCGTGCAAGAAAAGGGCTTTGCCCTCCTTCTGCAGGTACCACAGCTGCTAAACTTGTGGACAGAATAAGATAAAAACCTGCCTAAAGTGCTCCCAAACCACACAGATATTCTCTCCTGTCTCTTCAGTTCGACAGTAGCAGCTGTACTTCAGATTTCCATACATGGCCCTAGCCAAAGCCAGACCTCCAGACTCTTTCCTTGAATGGTTAACAAGTAGAGGGACTTCTCAGAAATGCATTGCAAGTGTTAAGTTCCTCCACAGTTGACTCTGGCATGCTGGGGACCTCTATCCCCTCAAGGTTGGAGTAGTCCTTGCTTTCTCACCCCAGGCAGAGCCTGAGCACAGCAGCAGGGGATCTGCCTCTCCCAGGTGCCCCAAAAGCTCTGGGCTCCACTGGCCCCTGGCTGCCAGGGGCTCCCCTCTTTGAGCAAAAGATGGCAACTTCCAACCTTGACACAGTCCAGGGGTCTCTCCAATTCTGGGGGAACTCAGGAGGTTGATGCCAGCCAAGGGGCTGCCGTGATGGGTGTGTCAGTGCTAAGGAAGGTGGTGCCTTTCTTTCACTGCCAAATGGATGAGCATGCTCTAAGGCTGCCACCAGAGAGGCTGGTGCTAGAAAAACCTCCTTCAGCCAAATGATCCCACTCATCTGTCTGTCAGGAGGGGAAAGAAAGCAGCAAAACACTTTGGGATGTCAGCCAGACAACTGTCATAGAGCAAACAGCTGCCTGGCTCTCCTCCAGTGACAAAAACACAGCAGCCTTGGCACAGGCAGGAGGAGGATGCAGTGTGAGCCAAGCAACAAGCATTGCTTGGTCCTTGGTGTGTGGGGGGAGCACTGTGCTCTTCCAGGTGCTGCTGCATTCACCCTCAGGTGAATGTCCAAGAGCAGAGTCACATCAGTGCTGAGGCAAATCCCTCCCTCATGCCCTGCCAGGGCTCTGAGGAGCCCGGCAGACGAAGGCAGCCCTTGAGAGCAGCCAGGAGAGACACAGGCAGCAATCTCGGGGGTCACACCACCTAAGGAGAGAGTGAGCCTGGGCACCAGCTCCTCTACTAAAAAACAAGAGTGGGAATACCAGAGCAGCGCCAGTGCTTCCTGCACCAATGCCTCCTCCAAGGCTGAGGGCCTCCCACAGCTTCTGCAGATGCTGAGAAAACCAGGAGGCAAGGGGCAAGCACCCCTGAGGCAAAAAAGTCCCAGCAAGTGACAGGATCATGCTCTCCAGGACACTCTGCTGCATAGGGAATGGGGTGGAGGAAAGGTGGCCAACCCAAGCCAGCTGCCATCCTTTTGCCTTCCTTTAGCTGGTTGCCTCCTGGCTCTGGGGAAGAGGCAGGAGCAGCCAAGAGTTCTCCACGTGACTCCCGAGTAAGTGCTTTACTATAGCTCAGAAAACAAAGAATCACTGCTTCAGGAGGCAAGGCAATAGCGAGGCACTCATCTTTCATCAGCCTCTGACCTCCCACAGCTCTCATTGACCTCAGCAGAAAACAGGGATGCACTGCACTTTAAAGAAAAAAAATCACACCTCTGTGTTATCTTAGTTATTCCCAGGAGAGGTTATAGCCAGAGAAATTTGGTTGTTCACACATATCCACAGGAGGTTTGTGCCCACAAAGACGTTTCTGTTGGGTTTCTGGCTGATACCAAATGCATCCTCTTTGATGTGCCCTTTTGGGTCAATGCACACCAACATCCTCCAGGTCCCCTTTCATCCTGCAGGAGCCAGGGAACCACTTGTGATGGGAGAACTCATTTAAAAATTACTCCAGAAAGCTGATGTCTGTCTGCACTCTGTACCCCCTGGGAAAAAGGGACCCAGCACACATCCCAGGAGGTTTGCTGCTGCTCCTGGCTCTTAGTCCTTGCTTGGCATTTCTTCCCACTGCCTAAGACCTCCCTGTTGCAGAGGAGGTTTGAAGCCCTTCCACTTTGAGCAATGCCAGCTGAATATTGAGGCTGATTTTCTTTATATAGATGCTGTTTTTCTCTTTCTATTAATGGTCTCTGAAAACTCCCAGGCCAATTGTTTGAGAGCAGATTTTATAGCTGCCTGTGACAGTAAGGAGAGAAAATATGCTAATACATTCCCAACACGGGAAGAGAAATGCCAGGTCAGGCTGTGGGAAAGGCAGCAGCTTCCCTTAGGCAGCAGCCTCACAAGGAGAAGCAGCTTTGCACAGGCAAGGAGAGCAGGTCACCCTCGTGCCAGTGGCACACCTGGCTAGGAGGGGGCCAGGCTTGATGAGCTTTCAAGAAAAGAGTGGTTTTCCCTCGTGCAAAGAGTGGATTTATCATGGAAGGAGTGTGGAGGCATGAGGGAACAACAGACCCTCCTGGTGAGCTTGTTTGGTCTCCATCCCTCTTGGCTGTAGGCACTGGAATGAGACCCAGCTGGGTGACAGGAATGTGTGAATGCCTCAGGTGCACAGCTGGGGATGGCACCTGACATCATTTCAGTCTCAAAGGAGAGAAATGCTTATTCCCTGCTCCTCAGAAAGGCAGCACTGAGGTGGAGATCAGCTGCTGGGTTTCTGGGCAAAAGGTTTCTGGACAGGTTTGGGGGTTAGATGGCTGTTGGGAGAAGGAAAATTGTAAACTGAACTTTCCCCATACCTCCTGGCTTCACAGAATTCAGAGAATCCTCAATCTTCACACGCTTCCCAATGAGATAATCCACAGGTTACATGCATGGAGGCACACCAACTTCCCTGGTTTCAAGGAATTCAAAAGGTGAAATTGATTCTGCATATGTTAGGGAGTACTGAGTGCAGGATGAGATGTTTTCAATCACTGCTTATGTCTCGTTTACCATTCCAGCCCTGGGAAGCACACAGCCTCCTCATTGAAAAGCTCTTCTTCCCTCACATCTTCATTCATCAAGTAAGCTGTCGACAGAAGCCTGTAAGCACAAGGCTGAACCACAGCAATGGGCTTGGGAGACTGCTTTATTTTTAGAAAAAAACCCAAAAACACTTAAAACAACCATATTCCTCTGGAGAACTGACTCTAGAACCATTACTAGTAAAAGCTGCCTTGAAATAAAACCGCTTCTAATGATAGCATTTAGCAGCAGTTTCAAGAGCCCGGCATACTCACAGAATTATCAGAGAGAAATGCATTTTTGGGGAAGGCATTCAGGGCCAGTGGGGGACTCCAGGGTAGGCAGCATAACTGGCCTTAGCTTGCCTGTCACTGCTCAAAGCAATCTGTGATGCCTTTGCTCACAGGACCCAGCATTTCCCCTCTGGCTCCGCATAATGCACCGAGATCTCAGATTCCAAAGTGGTTTGCAGTGCACAGTTCTTTTTTCTCAGTAACTCTCTCATTATAGGCCAATTTCAACTTATAAATTCATTTATAAGCCAGTCCATTTGTGCAGACCGTCTTGCTGGAGGCAGACTTCTGCCTTTCTCCATCTCCCTCCCTCCCTGCTTCACTGGAGCCTCTAATAAGGACAAGTGTGTGTGAATTCGGGACATTTCTTCTCTGCTGCTTGTGTGGGGCACAGGCTGGGGCCAGGCACAGCCTCATCCAGCAGATGTGGACAAATTTGGGAAGGGGCAGTGCAGCTGTAACTGGGAGGTGTTCTTGCTGCCCAGCTACCTCGGGGTACAGGCAGTAGAGAGGATGGTG
This sequence comes from Hylia prasina, assembly GCA_013397195.1. Taxonomy (NCBI): domain Eukaryota; kingdom Metazoa; phylum Chordata; class Aves; order Passeriformes; family Sylviidae; genus Hylia; species Hylia prasina. Next base: position 16,258 of record VYXD01002334.1, read on the forward strand.
GTTTCTGCAAACACAGCCCCTGCCACCAGGTCACGAGTCAGGGATGTGTTCCTCAGTGTGTGCTCACCTTGCTGCTGCTCCTTCCCAGACCTCCCCGAGGGAGCAGTGCCAGCCCCAGCACAGCCCCCCAGCAGGAGCCCCTCTGGCAGAGGAAGCACTGGCTTAAGTTCACTCCGTACTCCCAGGACCCGCCCTATCCCTGGGATGCCTTCCCATTGTTAGTGCAGATTTGGAGCATGTCAATAGGACAAAAGGTTTCTGGACAGCTTTGGGGGTCAGATGGCTGTTGGAAGAAGGAAAAAATCTGCCTCAAGTTGTGTGGGGGGCAGCTTTAGTGAAAGACACAGGAAGACTAAAAAGACTTACCTGGGTGTTGAGGAAAAGCCTGGTTAAGAGGGGTGAATTCGTGCTATGGACAAAGCCAGGCACAAAACATGGTGAGCACCAGGGAAGGTGCCTGTGCTGATGCCTTAGGAAGGTGGACCTGAAACAAAGACTGGACAGAGCTAGAGAATAAAGCAGGTATTAATTGAAAGGCCTTTAGGATACACCTTGGGCAGCTCAAGAGCCTGACCATGGCTACACCCAAGGTAGAATGGTCACAAAAAAATGGCTGACTGGTCACGAGGTCTTACACTTTTATAAGTTTTGGTCTGTTTGCATATTGGGGTTTAATTGTCCAATTACAGCTTCAGGCTGTGAGGTCTCATCCTTCTTGTTCCTCCCTTCAGTCACCCTTGTTTGTGCTTTTGGGCCTGAAAGTTGTCCTGGGCCTTCAGCAGGACAAGGGTTTGTTTTGTCTCCGTGCTCTGTGAAGAGCTGACTGGCACTTAATGTGAGGCTCAGACCTGCACCCCTAGGCAGCACAGAATCTGAAAAACATGAAAGCCAAAACTTAAGGCATCAGTGCCAGGCCAATCTCACACTCATGGCACGGCAATAACATGACTGTCACACGGCCATCATGTGGAAATCACACACTGATCAGAAGCTTATCAAGCCCCAATGTGTGACGATCCCCAGTCGATCACGGGATGATCACAAGCCATTCGTGTGCAGAGCAGGTGCCAGTCACGCAGGGATCAGGTGAGATCATCCACCCACCATGTGACAATCGTGTGACCATCACATCGATGGCACATTAATTGGGTGATGGTCACACCACTGTCCACCCTGCCGTGATCCCGTGATCCATCCCGCTTGATCCAATTGAGCGCCCGTGGGGCACTGATCCCGTGCCCAGCCCGTGCCAATCACACCGTGGTCACCGTCTCACCATGGCTCGGGTGTGCCGCCGGTGCCCGGGCAGGGGATCCGAGCCAGCGGAGCCGGGGAGCTGTGCCCGGCCTCCTGCAGCGGACTGGGAACCAGAACCCTCTTCCCTCAAAGGGTGCTTCGACGCTGGAATGGGCTAATCCCGGGAATCACGGAATCGCCATCCCTGGAGGCTCGAACGGAGTGTGGATGTGGCGCTCGGTTTCGCGGTGAGCACGGCGGCGCCGGGCTCGCCGACCTTCATCGGTCCTTTCCAGCCTAAAGGGCTCGGTGATTTCGGGATCGCCGGCTCTCCCAGAGCCCGCTCCGTGTCCCGGGAAGCCCCAGCAGATGGTGCCAGACTGTCAGAAACCCTCCGGGAGCCCGGCCCGGCTCTGCCGGGAGCTGCCGCCCCCGCCTGCCCGCGGGGTGCGAGGGGCAAGGAGCTGTGCCAGGTTTTGGGAGGCCCTGCAGCAAGCCCAAGTAATTCCTCGGAGGCTGCGAGATCGGCATCCGCCCCTCCTTCACTTCATCCAGCACTCCTTGGCCAGCATCTCGTTGTTTCCAGCGTTTTTATTTTCCACGGCGATGTTTGCTCCTCGGAATGACCAGAGCAATGCGGTTCTCCCCTCCCTTCTCTTGGCTGACTTTGCTTTGGGCAATTTATCTCGAGCCTCAGTGTAAAATTTTCCTTTGCACCACTTCATCCTATTATTCCAGAATAAATCAGGATCGTTTCCATGTCAAATGCCAGCAGAGGAGGGAAGGGGAGAGTTTCATGGCTAAGGCAGCTCCGAGACTTTCCCCTGTGCTCAGGTATGGGGACAACAGGCCCTTCCTGCTGACCACAGGGCTCCCTGGGCTTTTTGGAGGTACCTCGGGCTCCCAGAGCAGTGATGCTTTCCCAGACCTCTCTGTGAGCAGGACTGTGCCAGGGGCTGGTGAAGATGCAGGAAGCTGTGTCCTCCCAAGGACCAGCTGCCTGGGAAGCCACACAGGGTGTTTCAGGGACAGCCAGAGGGGATGCCTCAATAGCCAGCTCTGGTCTGGCAGGAGACAGCAAACTCATGGGCCTCAGACCCCAAAAAATCAGGATGTGTATCCCCAGGGAACTGCACACCAGGGATGAAAAACTGCTGACCTCAAGCATCCACGTGGGCTTTGGTGCTCCCAGCTGGTGGTGATGCAGTCACAACTAAACAAAAGTCAGCTTTTAAATTACAGAGCAGAGAGCCCACCCATTCCTGATCTACACCCAACAGCTAAGCTCACTCAGGTGTTATTAAAAACATGGCCCTGTGACCTGGAGCCTGGGAGAGCTGAGTGAGCAGGGCCCCCCTGGAAAGCGGGGTTGGGACAAAGAGCCAATGCTCCAGGAGGGGACATAGTGCTGGAATGTGGGAGCTGTCTGGCAGAGAGCTGCCTGCCCAGCTTTGCTTTCCCTGGCAGGTGCCCTCACCTTCCCCTCCACTCCAGGTCCTCATGCAGGGAATTGTAACACCAAACCCTGCTCTCTGCTCTGAGGGCTTGTCCCAAACCTGCCAGCTGGAGCAGCTGGCTTTGCATGCTGAGGACCTTTCCCAGTCTGACAACCAAACTGCTGCTGCTGGAATGGCCAAGGAACACAACAGCCTCACACACACAGGAGCCTCTCCTCTCTCTGTACATGCTCCCATGCTCCCAGCCCTCTCCTCCAGCAGGAAACTCAGCTCTGTGTCCCCAGCCCCTCCAGCCATGGCCTCAGCATGCAGCCACCTTGCCTCTCCCCTGCCTTGCACTCTACAGGCACCAGCATCCATAATGCTTTCCTGCTTTTTGGTGCTTCAGCCTTGCTTTATAAACATCCCTGCCTCTTTGTGAGGTCGGGCCAGGGGTGCCTCTGGCTGCCAGGGCTGGGGTTTCTCCCCCTCCCCAGCCCCTCCTGGCTGACACATCTGATCAAGTGCTTGGCAGCTGCAGCCTGTGCACGTTTGTGTGTCAGTGCAGGCACCAGCCTGGCTGGCAGCAGGCAGGCAGTGCCCCCCCAGCAGTGCTGTGAGGAGTTTGCAGCCACCCTGCAGCTGCCAGCCTCAAAAGCACCCCTGGATGAAGCCTCGCTCCAGACAAGGTTTATTTCCAGGCTGGTTTCATCAGTAAGGAGGCCTGAGAGGGTGTTTTGCCCCTCCCCATGGATGTGTTCTTGCTGCCCTTTCTTCAAGTTGCAATGAAATTTGATAGAAAGGCTTGCAGTCTCAGCTGTATTAAGGTCCCCCTGACTTACATCCTGTATTTCCCCAAATGTGGGTAAGCAGAGAGAGGATTGAGACCCCCACCACCACACTGGCCTTTGCTCAGCTGCCACCAGGCAGCTGTGGCTCTCCAGGGCGCAGTTAAGGTCGTCCTCCCTCCCCACAGGGGCATTTTTAATCAGAGGCTTCAGCTTGTTCATTTCTCTTTGGGTCACTGCCATCAGTGGGGCTCTCAACCACAAACCACGACCTCCGTGCTGCAGTGAGAAAAGGTGAGACATCACCCAGCAGGAAAACTCTCAAGCTTGGACCTTGCCACAGCAGAGGAATGGGGAGCAGAAAAATTGAGGACATCAGTGTGATTTCACATATTTAGCCTCCTGATAATTCCCTCTGTCTGTATTACCTCTCAGCTTCCAAATCCTCAGTTTTGCTCAGAGAGAGGGAGATTTCTCCCAAGGCTTTAAATCTTAGGATTAGATTCCTAGGAAATGCCTATCCACACTGATAGGCTGTCTAGCCTGATCTCCCACTGTAGCCATGGGAGAGAGCACACAGGGTCGACCACTCCTGGGTTCTGTCCCCACCATCCTCCCACAGCTCCCATCCTCTCAAAGCCACGGGTGTGAGAGGGCACTCCATCCCTTGGAGTACCCCAGTCCTGAGCCTGTTGTCCTCAAACGCCTCTCAGCCTGCCCAAACCTGCTGGGGCTGCCTGCCTCCAAGGGGCAGAGGGCCAGCTGTCCAGGACCTGCTGCATGAAGATGTGCTTCCTCTTGTAGCTCCTTCCGAAGAAGTGTAGGTGTTTCAGGGAGTGTGTCACAGTGGCTGTGCTGCAGGGTTGGGTGAACAGCTCCCTGTTTGCTGCCTGTGTGGCTTAGCAAACCTCGTTTGTATTCCTTGACAGCCTTCTCCTCTTCAAAAACTGAAGTATTTTCACATCCCTCAGCTTTCAAAGGACACAGTTAGGGTTATGTGAGCCTAACCTGCATCCCTGAAGATGCCAATAATAACCACATCTAATTCCATACCCTGGCCTTGGTATTCAGGTAGTGGCCCCAGGTTGAAGGCAGAGAACACATCCAAGGTGACCAGTGAGACACATCTGTGGAGATGTGAGAGGGCTCAGCCTGAAAATCACTGTATAAACTGGTGTGGGTCTGACCTGCCCCCATCAGTGTTAACCAGGAGACAGCGCTAGGTCCAACACATGAGTCTTTGACTGTGAGGACATAGAAGGCTTTAAAAGAAGTGAGTTAAAGTCATTCTGAACACTGCTGCAAGACTGGAAGTGTGGCATGAGCAGCTTGTGCTGGTGCAGCGTGGTTTCAGTTGCTTGCAGTTTGTGTTGAGGTTTTGTGTCACACCACAGGGCTCTCATGGCATGGAGCCTGACATTTCTAGAGCAGGCAAAGGCAGCAGTGAACACTGGTGCATACATAACGTGCTGGAGATATTGTCTGGATCTCCAGATGGGTTACATGAGGCAATTATGAGACTCTGAGCTGGCTAGACGTCTCTGACAATGACAAGCAAGAAAAAAAATCAGTAGCTTGTTGGCTTTTCCCTGCACCTCAGGCCTTTGAAGGAACAGAGGTCACATCACAGTGGTCCTTTCCTGGACAATCTTCAAAAGTTTTTGTCCCTCCTTGATGAGTTCAGCCCTGCTGCAATGATATCCTTGATAAGGAGACAACTCTATCACCAGGAAACCTCTTTTTCCAGGCTGATATTTAAACAAAGGTGTTTCATGTGTATGCAGGGTGTGGAAGGGAAGCAGAGGGGACAAGGAGAGGTGTTTGTGCAGGGCTGGTATGAGAGATTTACCCTGGCAGTGAAAAGCAAACGTGCATGACACAGCTGAAGGCAAGCTTGTGTGTTAACAGACAAACAGGAACAAAAAATGAGATGAAAAGTGAGCTAAGGATTATAAACACCAGGGAGTTCACAGCACCCAAAGACATGGTGTGATCCTATAGCAAGTGCTCTGCCATCTGTGGCCATGCTGTGTGCTCGGCCTTGCTTGTCAGGGAACACCCTACCTTCCCTTGCTTCTTGCAGTGCTTTTATCTGTGTGACATGAAGGTGCTGCAGTAGCTGGGACTCAGCACCAGGTTCCAGGAGCTGTGCCCAGCAGAATCCCCCCACACCTGCTGGCACCATCCTGCTGGGTTCAGGCCTCCCTGGGAAGTCGTGAGGTCCTGAGGATCTGAGTGGCTCCAACAGGGAAAGGTTTTTAAAACACCTGGACAGAGTGCTGTGCTTGAGAAAGCTTCAGGAAAAAACTGTCCCAGAGTCATGTCAAAATTACATTAAGAACCCCCAAATTTTTGTAACATGTCAAGCTCCAAATTAGCCATCTCTTCAGCTCAAAGCATGTGAAATCCTCTCCTGTCCTCAGAAGGGGAGCACCCCAGGGAGAAGCAGATCAAGAAATCCTCAGAAGCACAAAGAAAGCCTCAGCAGGCTGCCAGCAGCAGGGATCTACCTTCAAGGGCACGAAACTTTACTGCCTGGGGTAAACCAGCAGGTCTCTCAGCCTGGGGGCAGTGGTCAAAACGAGTGATGTTCTCTGAAGCCCAGAAGAGGGACGTGAGCTGTCTGTGTGTGCTGTGCTTGCCGTGACCATCAACCTGCCCAGGAGGAGCCCAGGCTCCTCTCAGGTGCCACATGAAGGGCACCACTGAGCTATTGATCTGCTGAGCACCTCATCACTGCTGGCCCAGCTACCAGTGTCTTCAGTGGAGAGGTTTTCTGTATAGACACACAGCTTTTCCCAGTTCACAGCCACAGACAGTCATCCCTTTCCTTGAAATAGCTTCGTATGCTGAAGCTGAGGAGGTTTGCAAACCAAAACAAGCAGGGCACCTCTGGCCTTGGTGAAGCAGGTGGCTGATGGCCAGCACTATATCAGACTGGCAGAGAAGTGAAAGCTGTCATTACCTGATATTTGATCAGCTCATAATTTAACTTGCTTGTGCTCACCTGAATTCAGTCTGCAAATCATAAACCCACAACCTCAGCCAAAAGTGAGGGGTTTGAAGGAACTTGGGAAGCTTGGGAGCAAGCAGAAAACCTGACACCAGAACAGAAACAGTACATACAGTTCACTTTGCCCACATGTAAAGTCAGCCATACCCCAAATGTCCCCGCAGCAGCTCGAGGTGGGGAGAACCCCACAGTCACATGCTGGTGTAAACCCTAAAGAAACAACACCACCACAGCAGAGATGGCAGGTATAAGGTGGAAAAAACATTTTTCATGGCCTTGACAGTGACCCAGAGTCCCACCACAAGAGGAATTGCTTTGGAAAGCACTCTCACTGGGGATTTATGGGCAAACATGACTGTATATTTTACAGTACATTCTTATGGCCTCATCGGTCAATAATCTGCATTTAACTCAGTCCCTTCAGAGTGTGATGGGCCATAACGCTTGTGAAGCAGCTGCTACATGCTGAAATAATAATCAAGGAAGCAGAGGGCAGAGCTGATAATTGACTCTGCTAATGTGCAAGTCGGGACTTTGAGTTATTGATCAGATGTGCTTCAGTGGCTCAGCAGGAGCCCAGTCCTCTCTGCCTGGAGATCATCGACTCAGATGATCCCAAGAAGGGGGTACTCTCTTCCCCCTACATACTGCTTTTCTGGGTTACCTCCTATTCTGGATTTTTTTCAGCATTTCCCCTGGGATTGGCCTAACACAGACCCTTGAAATTGCCTGGCAAAGCAGTTTCGTCCCTGCATCCAGCCTGTTGGTGTCCCACACACCCAAATATTCAGCTTCAGGGACATAAAGCCTCAATGTTGAGGAGACAACCACTTTCACCCCTCAGTACCTCTTTATAGCACCATCCTGGGCATAGGTACCCCTCTAAATCCATTGCTTCCTCCTTCAGGCCTTCCACCTACCTCTCTCCCCTTTCTTGAGTGACCTTCTTGAGCTTCACTGCAGCTTTGGCATGTTTCTCCCTGTCCCCAGAGGTTGCCATGGCTGATCAAGGCACGTCACTGACACCTCACCCCACACCAGCACTGACCACCTGCTAGCCCACGTCCTGGCCAGTGTCAGAGCCACAGTGATGAGCTACTTCCTCTGATGTTGGCCAGATGTCTGCAGCCACAGCTTGAATGTGTACTTGCAAAAAAGTCTGCCAAAAAAGGTAACTAAGTTATGTCTTCTTTTTCAGCTGGTTCACTGGCTTGTTCAAAGGCTTGCACGAACGCAGGAAATGTGGTTTCCTTTTGCAGAATCTCTGCAGGTTGCACCTCTGAGCAGTCTTACCCATGTAAGCTTCATGGTCAATTCTCCTAATTTGCTAGGCGTTGCATTCATTTGCATGCATGTCAAACAGGCCTGTAATTCTCCAGTTCAGCCCAAGAGCTGATAAAAATGTGACTAAAACATTCTCCAGCTTTTTATTTCCTTTCTAATTTTTTTAAGTGTGTGTGGGGGGCCTCTTTTTCTTCAATGAGAGAAATATTTCTTTTTGAGATATGGCCCTTTCATCCTCGTGTTCCCCAAGACCTCTAGGCTGTACACCATCATAACTTGGAAGCTTAATGATACTTACTGGTTTTCCAGCTCCTCCTCTCTCAGTCTCTGATGCTATTTGCTCTTGGTGCAGAAAAGGGCAAGATCTGAGTAAGCACCTCCAGAGCCATCTTCATAGTGGATACTGATGTGAAGGAATTATTCAGCCCTTCAAGAACATATTTAGTTTCTTTAATTGCTCTCTTTTAAGTACAGGTGACTCAATCTTCAAATATTTAAGCACAGTTCCCGGTGTGGGTTACTCGGGAAATCAATGTTTTTACACCTCTAGGTTTTTGCATGCTTAAACTCATTTTGAACTTCTAAGACTGGGAAAAAATGTTGCCCAGTGAAGAGCATGAAAAGCTTAGTCTGAGTTGTCCAAAACCAGCTCTGAGATGCTTTGAGCAAGTGCTTTCAGAACAGCCTAAGAATCCAAGGGAGAAAAGTAGAAGAAGATTCAGTGACTGAAAGTTAGAGTCAGAAAAGCCATGTGCTCTTAGCTGGGGAGGGTAATTACCCACTGTAGTTCACCCCAAGAGGAGGGCTGGAGACTCTCCATCTTAACTTCTCCATCACTGCAACATTATTGAGACCTAACACGAGGTCTCCGAGTGAAAAGCCACAATGTTCTGGAGGCCTTGCAGGGCTAACCAAGACCCACAAGCTGCAAGCTCTCAGGAAAAGCTTTTTAAAAGTGAGAGAAAGAGACGTGACCTGTGGCCTGGTAACGGGGTGGGGAAACAACCACCATGCTGAGCTGTCTGTCAGGTGGCAGCTGCAAGTCCCACCACGAGTGACAGCTGGTGGCAGCGGCACTCAGTGGCGCTGGGTGCCAGTCTTAGCTGCTCCCCAGCTCCTGGCACACACAGCTGCCAAGGCTGGTCAGCCCAGGGGCAGGGAGACGAGCTGCTGTGGTGTTGGACATTAGGGACACAGGATTTCTGCCTGGCAGGGCAGTAACCATGTGTGTTGTGAAGCCAGCCACGGTGAGAGGCAGGGGCTGCGCTGCAGGACAGAGACTGTGCCTCACACTGTGCCCCTCCTGACCTAGGGGCACCTTCCCTGAGCTCTGGGTTGAGCAGATGCTCTTCCAGGCCTAGGCAGAGCCCTGCCCAAGGCCAACAAAATCCTGCACCTCTTGTGATTGCTCATGAGGCTGGAGGTAATACTGATTTTCAGATATGAACCCTGTCAGCCTGTCAGGCTCCTGCTGATAATAATGTTGGTTTTGACCACCAGACCAAAAGCCCATTTATTCTTTCAGATGGTGATTTCTTCTAGTTCTGCCATGGTTTGGTGATCCTCAGCATCTTGAAGCAATAAAGCGTGGTTCTAATTTGAGTTTCTTGTAGATCTCCCTGCAGTCTTCCTCTCCATTTCTTAACCAGGCACCACAGGAAGGCCTTCATTTCCTTGGATCACCCCTCTACTGCTTTGTGGGTCATGGCTCTGGGGCCACTGTCACAGGTCTCCAAGCCACCCTTTTTCACTTCCTCCTGAACAAAATTCAAAACCAGAGGCTCATCCCCTTTCATTTCAAAGGAAAAGATGGGATTCAGGTTGAGCTGGTGACAGCTCTTGGACTTCAGGTGGAAGCCTGGCACTCCTCCCTGCCCACCATCTCCCTCCCCTCTTTGAGGGGAGGATGGCACAGGTTGCATTCCCCAAAATCTCACTGCAGAGTCCAAGCATTGCTTCCCCTCTGTCTGCAGAAGAGGAGCAGGATAGCTCCCAATTCAACCACAGCCTGCTGGATGCTGTGGGGTGTGCCTATGTTCCCAACAGCACTTCTCATTTTCCATGTTGTCTTTCCAGCCAAATGTATCTATTGCCAGATGTTGCTTACCTTGCTGAGTCTGCAGCTCATGCAGGTGCCAGATTTTCATATGGATTTGTAGCAAAAAGCTGACAAGCCTCTTGAAGGTTTGCTGTCACTGGCAGGGTGCTGAGTTGCAGCAAGGGAAACAGAAAGGCTCTTGTTCTGCTCGCTCCCATGATGCATTAAAATCCAAGAAAAAGCCAGGCAGGCAGGAAAGTGATGGTTCCATATGGAGATTCAGGATGCCAGGGGTCAGCTCTGCCACTCAGAGACATGGAAGACGGAGATTTTGAAAAGAAAAATGGCATTTTACAAGCATCAGGAAAAAATGCTTTCCAAATGCCTGTGCCAGCTGGACAGAGCCTTGCCTGGAAGATGTGTAAATACAGGGCCTGCAGCAGCAGGCAGCAGATTTGCCAGGCAGAAGCCATATCATGGGTGTTGTTGGCCTCCCCCAGCCCCCCCATTTCCCATGGGAAAGGAGAAGCTGCTTCTCTGCAGGGGTGGGAGGTGACACATCGTGGTGCCCTGGGGTTCCTGTTGCCTCAAACTCTTCCTGACCCATGTTGCAAGGGCTGTGTCCACCTTCAGCCTGCAGACAAGCCCTGCCACCCATGGCCAGCTGCCCTCTCTGCAGGGGCAGTGACACAAACCCTGCACAGGAACCAGCTGCTCCCTGGGGTTCTCCTGACTTTGGCTGCATGGGGGGGCTCAGAGGTCAGGGGGGCCCAGTGGACAGGCTGGACATGAGTTGGGAGTGCACCACTGCAGTGACAAAGGCAAATCAGACCAGGGGCTGCACGGGGACACTCCCAGCAGAAAGAGAGATGTGGTTGTCCCACTCTCCTCAGTGCTTTTTCAGATCACACCTGTCATCCTGCATCCTCTTCTGGTCCCCACAACACAAAAAAAAAGATGTTGATAGAGTGGAAAGGGGCCAAAGGAGGGCCACAAACATGATCAAAGGGCTGGAGATCCTTCACTATGAGGAAAAACTGAAGTAATTAGGTCTTTTCTTCCTGAAAAGGCTCAGGAGGAAACCTCATCACAGTTTTCCAGGACCTAAAGGGTGGCTACAATTTAGACAGAGGTTCTCTCTTCACCAGGAGCCCCATAGAGAGAGTACAAGTTGCAGGAGGAGAGATTTCATCTTGATATAACAAATACTTTTTTTACAGTGAGAACAATCAATCACTGGAACAACCTCCCCAGGGATGTGCTGGAGCCTCATTGCTGGAAGTTTTCAAGATGTGACTGGACAGGGTGCCAGGGAATCTCATCTGCACTCTCTCTTTCCCATGAAAGGTTGAACCAGATGATTTTTCAATGTCTTTTCCAGCCTGGGCTGTCCTGTGCTTCTGAGACTGGCCCCATCTCCAGACCCCAGCCTCCCTCCAGGTCCTTGCACCTCCTGACCCCTGGGCAGGCCCCCACTCCCAGGCATTTTTCCTGCTGCTCAGGGACACTGCCTCCATCCATCCCTCCTGAAATTCCCTCCCCTGCCTCCTACTAGAGGGAATCATGGCTGTGCCTTGATCAGACAGCACGTGCCCTTGACAGGAGAAGCATTGTCTCATTTTTGCAGATCCCTTTTCTGCTTCTTTTCTTCTGCAGAAGATTTTGTTCCTTTGCTTCTCCTCTCACCTCCTCCTGAAAAAGCAGAGAATAAAAGGGGAGACAAACCTGCCACTTTGTTGTCCCTACTCAGGAGGGTGCAGGGAGTGGAAGAGGATGTATTTAGAATGCACCTGAAGGATTTGCACCACATCCCCATTCAGCTCTTGGATCCAGAGTGTCATTTATCATAATCTGTGCCTTTGCACTTCACAGCAATCACCCTTTGCATGAGATCACACAACTCCTACACCCACAGCAGCACACAAATCACCAGTCCCAACCCTGTCCCAAATAAATCACAGTTAATCTACTTATTGTACAGAAAGTGGCACAGATCACCCCTTGACCAAAGGGACCAGGGAAATGTGAAACATGCCCAACGTGGAAACACAGACTGCAGACTACTGCAGCTACAGGGCAGGGGAGAGGATTGGAGGGATGGTGTTGGTGGTTACCAAATATTTTCCCCATATGTGTGTTACACATTTCCACTGCCCAAAATGCCCTGCCTGAATTTGGAAACAGCTCCCCTCCAGCTCAGCAAGGAACGTTTCTACACTGGAGCTTCTGGGCTCCGTCACATCAACAGGCACCAGATCTGGGGATGTTGTTCTGGATGCTTCATCCCACCACTATGGCATCTTCAAATGGGATGGAGATAGAAGTGTCTGATCCAAACCCAAACCCAAACTGCCTCAAAGGTTCAGAATGACTTTGGTCTTAATACATTGCTAAAAGCTGGACAGTTCAGAGTGCCTTACAAGCTTCCTAATGAAGCAAGTGCATCAAGGAGAGAAATACAGATCCTGTTTTTGTGCCAAAAGTGAATTCAGTTTTGTAGAGAAACTGCATATTCAGTACAGCGTGCCCAGTGATCTCTCAGCTCCAGTCTGCTCTTTTCCTTCCCTAACAGGATTTTCCCAGCACTACTTACCTCATCAGCCTTTCACTGGGACTAAGCCAGGAATCCCAGACAATCTGTCCTGTTGCCTCCAAACAACTTTCTGTCTGTCACTAACAGGTCTGCAGCATCCATATGTCCCACAGCCTTCACTGCTAACAACAGTCTTAATCTTCTTCCTCTACCCCAGTTATCAAAATATCCGAGGCAGAAATAGATGCTAAATTTCAGATCGTTGGCAGAAAATAGCCAAGAGTAAGAGATCTCACGCTGGATTAAAAATAGGTTGGTTTTATCCATTCTCCTTGCTTCAACTGAGCATGCAAACTGCAGGCTTTGCAAGTCCAAAGGGGAAATGTGTCTGGCTTGGGGGCCAGCAAAGCTGGTCTGTGTGGGGATGTACTCACCTGGCTCAGGTCTGAAGCACAAGGGAAGGTGTGTGCAGCTCCACAGTTCATGTCATGAGCCTGGGATCCCTCACAGGGGGCACCTGGGCAAGCCTGGCTGGGGAGGGGCAGGGTTGGCTTCTGCACGGGGTGCCCGTCCCTGCTGGGCGTGTGGGGCCAGGGGTCTGAGGAGGCAGGAAAAGGGTGGCAAAAGTTGCTATTCCCATGCAAATCTATTCAACATTTTGGTCTCTGACATAGGTCAGAGCTTCCTCAGGGATTTGAAATCATCTGAGAAGAAAAGCTGTCCATTAGGCTCCCCTCAGTGGTTTTGCTGCAGGAATGTAATGTCCTTTGACAGCGTCCTTCCCTCACACCTTGAAAAGCTTGGAGCTGAAAAGCACCACCAAAGGAGAGGCTTAACTTCTGCCACCACTAGTGTGCCTTTTTGATGGTACCAGCATGGCAGGCACTAAGCAAAAAATCTGTCCCCAAGCAGGGAGGAGGAGGAGGAGGAGGGGAGGATGCCAGCAAAGTGAGCGTGGCTCTCAGCAAGCACAAGGAACAACCGAGTCTCCAGGAGATGAAGTGTCTTCCATCTCCCTGTCAGAGGAAATGTTAAGAATACTTTCCAGCTGTAAGGGAAAACTGAAGCACAGGAGTGCTAGGGGACAGTTTCAGCTGCTGCTTCCCCCCTAGGAAGGATTTGGGGTCCAGCACCAGGTTCACCATCAGTGACCATCACCACCCCAGGGCAGGCAAGAACCCCCTGCAGCCACAGCCTGGTGGGCAGCAAGCAGGGGGAAATAGTTCAACAGGACCAAGCAAGCCAAGAGTTTCCACGTTAAGATGGAGCATTGACATGAACATTATGTGAAGATGGATTGTTTAAATGCCTTGAGAATTTATTTTGGCTGGGACAAGCACAAGGGCTCAGAGAAGGGAACAAAAAAAAATGAGATACAGTTTCCATGAGGATTATTTGTTCTGCATCATCTCAACAGAGTCCCAAAGTACTATTATCACTAGGCTTAAGTTCATTTTTTGGGCTCTGTAGTGCTGCTGGGAAATGCTTGAAAGGGGGGGTCTACAAATACACACCTCCCCGAATAAAAAGCTGGAAGACTATGTGAAATAGGGAATAAGAACACGGAAAGTTTGCATGGAGAAATGTAGCTGCAGCTTGGCTACACAAGAGTTGCATCTGTTCCAAGTGCAGTAAATGGAAATAAAACTCTGAGTCAAGTCTTATTTGTCCTATTAATTCAGCTAAGAATAAAGTCACAACAGAGAGGGGGGAAAGAGATATACAAAACAGTCTTAAATAGCTTAAACTAAACCAAACCACTTACCAGAACACACTTACAATAAAAGCAATTAGCATGCAAAATATTAAGAACCTATCCTGTCTTCAAAATATCTATAGGCCACAAATAGAGGTGCACAAAAGACAGATTATGAGCAAATCTCAACCTCTTATACCATCACTTCTCAAATTAATTATCTGATAATCACCATAGCATTCATTTGCAGAATAAGTATCCCATTTAAAATTAAACCTGCACGTAAATAGGAAAAAAAAAAGTTAATTAACAAAACAATAAAGTACCCAGCAATGTAAAAACTCTGCTGACTCCACTCCCCAGCAGTGGCAAGAGTCTGATGGAACTTTGTGCTGAACTCTCAAATTGAGGCAGTGGGGCCTACACTTTTGGCAGCAAAGCAACACATGCTGTCATAAAAAATAAGCTGCAAGTTTGTCAGTGAAAAGAAAGCACAAGAAAAACTGGATCCCACTTCAGTGCAGCTTATCCTTATTTCTACCTCCATCAAATAAAGCACATAAGCCTCCATGGAAATCACATGCTTGCATCTTGAGCTGAATAGGGATAAGCAAAGAACATGCTTAAATATTTTGCAGAATTAGATCCCCAATCTTAATTTCATACTGCAGTAATTCATTCTCAGAAAAATCTGTTTCTATGGAAACTTATTTTGGATCCAGCAGAGAGATTTTTCCCTTTGATTCTCACTATTAGAGTCAGTCTTTTCTCTTGTCTCTTTCTCTAGAGATATTCTAAAAAACCCAGATTTCCTATTTCTTTGCCTGTTTCACAGCAAACCACTATGTTTAAGTTCCCTCCTTTGTTAAGCAGAAAAAAATTCTCTACTATCTTATTGTGATAGCGTGAAGTCCTTGAATAGAAGATGCTATAGAAAAAGAAAGGATAGTGGATAATCTAAAAGCTTCGTTTTGCCTAGTGGCCTACAGATTAGCATGATTTACTGCACTGAAAGGGGATTCTAATGCTTTTAAAAGCATATTTAGGAAAAAAACCATCTGTTTGCCAGCCTTCCCTGTGCCCTGGCTAGGGGTGCTGTCCTTTCTGTGGGAGCAGGAACAGCCCTGCACGGAAAGTGTGAATGCTCCCCAGGTGCAAAATGATGGTTTTGTCTTAATTTCCTGATAACTCACTCCTTTTTTTTTTTTGCTATCTTGGTTGCTCTGATCACTGTGCAGATGTTACATACACCTGGCTAACCTCACGTGAAGGTTTTGCTTCTGAGTGACCGTGGTCAGCTCAGACCCCATCGTTTCATACCTGAAGCTGAGACTGGTTAATTTTTGCCACTGTGTCTAACTTTTAAGGTCACCTGCACAAATGTCACCTCCTGTTTCCCAGCCACTCAGTCTCATAATGCTCTGTGCATTTCATCAGAGTCAGCCCTTGTTGCTAATGCCTTGATTTACTTAATATTGTCTTTCTTTGTTTAGCAGGCATCCTCTTTTCCAGACCATTTCTGTGTTGGTTGAGCAGCACAGGTCTCATCGCTGGTGACCTCCCCTTTCTGTCAGAACCATTTACTTTCTTTTCTGCCTGGTATTTTTAACAGATAGCTTAGCCCTGCAAGGAGCTGCCGGTTTTGTCCCACTGTTACTTAGTTTCTGTAATAATGATGGACATTGTGGAGCCTCCTTTGGCTCCACACAGACTACAACCATGAGACTTTTCCCTTTCACATGCTGACTCCTTCAAAGAACCTAATAGATTTGTGAGCCATGCCTGCCTTTTTCAATAGACAGACCATTTCTTCCTTGCTTAGTGCAGAGGTCAATCCTCCCTGTGGGTCCCTCAGATTTCTCATGTCTGCCTGGTCAAGCACAGCAGCTTGCAGAGACATCCAAACCTCTGAATACCCACAGGAGGGATGCAACAAACTCCAGCCTCATCCGAGGACCCAAAAGCCTTGTGTTGGTGGGCAGTATAATAAATATTCCTTTAGACATTCATTCTCCAAGACAATTCAGATCTTTCCCCAAAAGAATCTCAAGAATTGAGATTCACTGTCCAGCGTCAGCTACCAGGCTCCCAGGTCACTGCTTGGGATTAATGACTCCATCTCCAGGAGCCTCTGGGTCTGTCCCAGAACATCTTTGTCAGTTGTCTTGCTCGAGTTCAATTAAATGCCCAAATGACAGCACAAGATGAACAACACCTAACCTCCCATACCTTTGCCTCACCTGGAGAACGCCCCGAATTGATGTCCACGCTCTGAGACCGAAGAGCAGGAAGATCTTGCATTGCCTGCATGGGATGTGTGCCTTAAAACATGGGAATGTGACACCAGGACAGTCTGCTCAGGCTTTCTCTCCAGGCACAGAGGGGCTGGAGGGGGCTTAGCCACAGGCACAGCTTCCCAAGGACAGAAAGCAAGGGACACAACAACAGAGGTGGCCTGTGACAACCCCCCTGTCCTTGCTCCCTGTCTCTTTAGTCCTTCAGTAATTCCTCTCTGAATTGCCTGCCTCTCCTAACATTGCCAGGCAGCTTCGTACGTCCCACTTCATTAAGCCTGTAAGCCACTGGCTGGATGATATCTGACTTGCATCCGTTTGCAATTTAAAACGGGCATTTGCTTCAGATCAAAGCAGCAGCGGCAGCAGGAACAGAAATTAGCATCTCGCCGTCTCTCTCTCCCCGGTTTCATTGCCACAGTGTGTCTCCCTCATTACTGGGGAAATGAAATGTCTTTACAGTTCAGGCTGCCTGTGCCTTTTTTATCCCGCGGCCACCGCGTGAGGCATTACCGCCACATTTAACATCGATTGGTCATGGCCCTTCTCTTTCAAACGGGACACTGGACCTCTCCTCCCTATTAGCATCCCACGAGGGGGCTGGGAGGAGTCACAGCCCCTCCTGGTATGCCATACCGCTTCCAGCATTCCACCCATTAATTCCCTCATGTTTCAAATAATGATAAAACCAGTGTTCTCCCCCCGGCAGGTCGATTTTCACACTTGGTCGGCAAGCCCTAGAAATGAATGTGCCTCTCTCACCCCTGCAAGGAGCAGGTACAGCACAGGTGCACACATTAACCTTGTCAGTGCCACACCACCACAGCCAGCATCTTTTCTGGGGAGTGCAGCTGGCTAAAAGGACACTGGGCTGGTCCCTCCTGCCTGCTGGGGCAGCAAACTGAGCCAGATTCCACACTACCACCTCCCATCCATCCTTCCCTCCTCCAGCCTCACAGCTGTACTGCTGCTGCCCTGCAAAGCATTACTCCTTTCCTGCCCTGTGCAACTGCAATTAAGTGTAACTGCAACTAGAACAATCATTATGTAATGCCATATTGTCTGCTGGGAGAAAAGAGGGAGGAGCAGGTGACTTGAGAAGGACCAAAAAATCCAGCAGCAGGCAGACCCAATGCAGCAGTTTCTTAATGGCTAAGGAAGGTTCAGAGTTCTATGAGTGGTTCTGCTTTGTCTAAGGTGCCAAAGGACACATGAAACAAGCAGGGGCTGCAGGAACCAGCTGGAATGCA
>VYXD01002334.1:38930-130467 GCA_013397195.1 Hylia prasina
TTAAAAAAAAAAAAAGAGAGAGAGAGAGAAAGGAAGAAAGAAAAACTACCCAGCTAACATTTTTCCCTTTTATGAAAACCTCTTGGCAAAAGCACTTATTCAGAAATTGGAGGAGAATTTACTAGCAGTTACTGAGCAATTTTAGCAATGGTTACTCCAGCAGAAATGAGTAACAAGAGATAGAGGGAGCTGATGAAGGAGAATTCTTGAGTGCTAAAGAGAGCTGTGATGGGCAACAGCAGTAACACAACAGCAGAGGGGATGAAGTGCTGTCAGTCCCTCTCTGTGCAATTAAATCCAGATCAGCTCTGCTGTAGGTGCAAAGTCATGAGAGCAGGCTCTGTGCCTGGCTGTGGGAGTAGCAGGCACAGGGGAGGGCTCTGCAGGGTCACTCTTTCCATGCAGGTCAGCACCGGGAATTGCTGCAGAAGCCATAACTCATGTAGGCACCCAGGCTGGCTCCAGGCATGGCAGCTCCAGAGCTGAAGGCGAGTACAAGTGCAAGATCCTCTCAGCTGGGTGCATCATGATTGATTTCACGGTTTATATTTTTTCCTCCACATGGGTCATCTGAGTTCCCAAAGCAGCAACAACTCCTGCCTATTACCTTCCTAAAAACGCTGTGTGCACCTGACTGAAACCTTTGCTTTTATTTACTTAAACTTCTGCATGCAGAACCCGGTCCCACCTTTGCACCCAGTGTGCATCCCCACTAACCCCAAAGCGAACAGAGGCTGTTTTTAGAGACCTCAGTCTGGACACATCTGGAAAATTCCCAAGAATTTTCCCCCCAAAACGCTTAGGTTTATCCCCAGCGTGGCTCTGTGGAGAGCAGCCCTGCAGGGCGATCATGCCCTGGCACCCAGCAGCGTTACCTGGCGGGGTGGCGGCGAGCTGGGTGTACCCCGAGCGCGCCGAGGCTCGCAGAGCCCACTCCTTCCCCTCGCCCTGCTGCTGCCATTTCTGCAGCTGGCAGTAATACGCCCCGGCATCTCCCCTCTCCACGCTGCTCAGCGTCAGGCCGAAGTCTCCAGCGGACGGGCGGCGGAGGTACAGCCTCCCTGCCGGGCGCTCCTGGGGATACTCCACGGTGCCATCGCGGCGCAGGGTCAGCAGGGCGCTGTCACGGCCGCCGCTCTTCACCTGGAACCAGGTGGCCGAGAGGCGTGTGCCGGGCAGGAGGGCAGCCCGCAGCCGGCAGGGCAGCGTCACCTCCTCGCCCTCCCTCGCGGAGATGCTCTGGTTGGTTTTCTCCATCTGCAGCTCGAGCTCTGGGGGAGAGCGCAAGCAGAAAGGGATGTTGTGGTGTTGTACTGCTTAAAAACGCTTCTGCCTGCACACACAGGCTGATAGGAACCTTCTGGAGCAAAGTGTGAGGGGTTGGAATGGCCTCCTGCGGGAGCCTCTGCTGGACACCCACAGGCTCCTGTGACTCATTCTCCCTGGGGCGTCGTGTCCCCACCTTCCCCATCATCTCTGCCCCCGGTGCAGTAACACTTCCCAGCCCTCCAAATAAGTGATAAAGGCATCCTTTGGAACAAAAGCTATTTTAGGAAGGTGGAATTCTCTGATCCACTTTATTTAGGGCTGGAATGAGGCCCAGAGAGGGAGCCAGGGAGACCCACCATGCACCCCAGAGGTGCAGTGATCAGAGTGAGAGCAGCTGAACCTCTGGTCTTGTTTCTTAGCAGCAATGTGGTGCAGGGTAAGGAAAACCAAGTGTTTTCCTTCAGGCTGTTCAGGAGCACCAGACAAGGGCAGCTTCTCTATTCACAGCATTGTACAACCACCCAAGTGCACCAGGTGTTGGAGACAAAAGAAAAAGGCCACCATTCACTTTGTTATGAAGCATTTGACTACATCTGCCAGTAGCAAAAATAGCAGCTCAGTTGGTTTGGGAGGATGTGGTAAATCTTCCTAATTCCCTATTTCCCTCTGAGAGGCACTGACAACTCCTGCATCCTTAAGCCTCAGATCCAACACAGGAGCTGCTGCTTTTCCTAAGCCCTGCCAGCTTAGGAGAGGCCTGGCAGGCACCTGTCATAAGTTGATCCAACCTTTTTCAGCAGCACATACAGAAGGGATAACACCTGCTCACCTGGGAGTTTGAACTGCAGCGTGGTCCTTCCCGATGTTCCCTCTCCGAGCTTGTACCAGCCATCCACCAGCCAGAGCCATTCCTCTACCACACAGAAGTACCTGCCCTGGTCCCCCAGGTTTGCAGACAGAATCTGCAGCTGGAATGTGTTGCTGGACACCCTCTGGCTCAGGAACCGGGACTTCTGCGCAGGAGAGCTGAATTCAGACCCGTATTCCAGTATGCTCTTGTAGTTGGCCCTGACGATTTTCAGGGGTGTTTCATCTGCCAGAGGAGGCAGGAGGTACCAGGTCACAGCAAACTGTGAATTATTCTGGGCAAACACAATCCTGCACTCAATGGCTGCGTTACCACTGGCAATTTCCACAGAGCTGTCTTTCGTAGCAACCTGAAGCTTGCTTTCTAAAAATGAAGAAACAAAATAATCATGCCAGATGCAGCTGCCAGTACAGGGATACTGACAAGGAGAGGGATAAAGCTGTCCTGAGAGAAATACACTGAAAGAGGAGTAAGGAAGGAGGTGCACAGAGGACAAAGACTCATTAGAGGATGCTGGAGAGAGGGTGGAGGAAGGAGGGAAAGAGCAAATCCACACACCTTGTGCTGGATCTTGGAGGCAAAGCCTCTCTGTGAAGCAAATGTGTCTGTCTACCACTGCTTCCATCAGCAGGTTCACACATATGTGACAAAACCATCCCACAGCTTTGGAGACTGTGAACAAGTGTCTTTTATCGCAGAGAGACTACAGAGCCTCTGTGGGTTTCACTAACAGTTGCCATCTCAGGTGTTTGCTGTGGTTATTAATCCAAAACCACACGACAGAGTCCTGCAGACCCTCTGTGATCACACCCAGTGACTGCTCAGTGTTGAGGAGAGCAAAGGGATGGTGCTGCCTGCAGCTCTGCCCTCGGCAGCGGGCACTGCTGATCCTGATGTGTCTGTGCTGCTCCTGCTTTGAGGGAACCTCTTCCCACAGCTCATCACCTGCTGCTGGAACCTCTCCTCCAGCAGTGAAAAGGCTGCAAATCCATTTCTTTAAAGGTCCTCCAGCCACCTGCATTTCCCCTCCACCGTCCCCTCCATGCTGAGACTCCACGTCTGTCAGATGGAGTCAGCAGTCAGGGGAAGGAATACACACAGGTATCCACCCTTGGGTAGGGAGAAATTACTCAGCAGGAGACGCCATCAGGGTTTAAAGGGACTGTAGGCAGAGTGTCCATTCTTAGCACTTTTCCTTGCATATGAGCTGAGCAGCAGGACACCATCTGCTGCAGAGGTGGGGACAACTGAGCTGCCTCAAGGCTCAGCCCCTGGGTGCTGGTTTGGGGACAAGCAGCAGAGGACACACTGGGGTCCCTCAGAATGTCTCTGACCCCTGCCCTTGGCCACAGGCTCAGCTGGGCACTCTCCTTCACAGCCCTCTCCCAAGGGATGTGTTGGCAGCAGGTTGTGGAGAGGGCTTTAGGACAGGAGGGAGCTGCTGCTTCTCCCACAGGGGCTGAGGGGGAAGAGGGACACTGCAGGAGAAAGCTTGCACATTCCCCCTTCCTTCAAGCATTTCTTCTCAAAACTCAAGCAATCCACTTCAGTGGCCTTCACTGCCTCTCTTGAGACTGGTCAAAGCAAAATATCCCAACTGATTTGTCTTTACATCCCCGTAGAGCCTCTGCCTCTGTGTAAAATCTGCCAACAAAACCTCCCTGCTTATTCTTTTCTCTTTGTACCCCATTACTCTTCCTTCTCTCTGCAGACAACCACATTTCCACAGCAACACACACTGCGGTGTCTGGGACGTGGATGCTCCCAAGGGATCAAAGTGCTGTCCTGCATTTCACAGTGTGCATTTGCTGCTCTGAAGAAACAGGTATGGGCAAAAAGCAAAAGAGAGGGGACAGCAGTCACCCTAATTAGGACATTGTTCAAATTCAGCAGATCCACCATGAAAATCACAGATTTGAGCACACCTGGGAAGTAGATGCAAATTGATATCTTAAACTTCAGTATTTAAAAACACACCCATCCCAGAGCCAGCTCTGTGGAAGGACAAATCTCCAAAGGGGGACACTGGAGATACTCAAAAGCCTCAAGATACTCAAGGAGATACTCCTTGAGATACTCAAGGAGATTGTTCTGAGCAGCCTGCTCTAGTTGCTTCCACAGGGAGCTGGGCCAAGTGACCTCCAGAAGTCCCTGCCAATCTCCACCATCCTGTGTTTCTGTGACAGCTGAACTGATCACGCTGGAAGAAATAAGACACTTAATTCTTAACTTCATCTGCTCAGTCCCAAGGATACCACTCAGCCAGGCATGAACTGCCAAGGGATGAGGGGGCAGGAAGGGTCTTGCTTGAGTATGACATCCACTGGGGCAGAAAATGCTCCAGAGAAGGAAAGGCTACTAGAGCTCAGAGAAGAGGCACAGGAACCACTGCCTCAAGTGCTTGATTTTGATGAGGAAAATTGCTGTTACACCCTCAGTGATCACCTGAAGAGGAAGCAGAGAACTTGCTGCAAGGCCCCTTTGGTTTAGCTCCAGGTCTCCCCTCTCTCTATGGCCAAAGATCAATTACCAAAAGGGCAGAGCAGCTGCCTGCCTCTTCCTTTCTCACATAAAGCCATGGTGCTGTTTTCCCTTTCATTTTCAATTTAATTAACCAAGCCAAGCATCTCGGCGCCCGTCTCCCTGTGAGCCTTCCCTGCTGATGCCTGGCTTTCTGCCTGGCCCAGGAGCAGTGGAGCAGGCAGCAGGGGGCTGCTGGCCTGAGGGACACGAGCTGAAAAAGCCCCTGCAGCTCACTCCAGAGTGGAGGAAGAAGCCCCACTGGGAGGCTCATGGAGCACTAATTACGAGATCCCACCTAAGATGCTGGAAATGGAAAAGATCTGTCCTCCTTCCCCTCCTGTTATAATCTTTCATGGATGTCCCTCCCATCTGGAGATGGTCTGTAGACCACAGCCACAGGTGAACTCCTAAAGCACCAGCTGACATCAAGTAGTGAACAAAGTGCTGAAGGAAAAAGTCAAGAACTCCAGTATCTCTGCAGGCTCCAGCTATAAGGTTTTACATGAGGAGAAGCAGGCTGGTGATTTTCATGATTTGCAGCCTCATTTTCTGCAGCCTCACCTCAACCCTATTGCTGCCTGAGTTGGCTTCCTCCCCAGGCTTCCCCACCTTCCCAAATACCCTTCACTTGCTCGTGCTGCCTTTCCAAGAGAGGCGGCACTGGAGGCAGCAGGAACCTCCCACTGTGCACCACCCTCTCCCAGTTCCCACCATCTTTGCAGTGTCACAGCCTCCAGCAACAGCTGCAATGTGTTTGGTGCCAAATGCTGCAGCCTCCTGCTGCTACCATCTCCTCTGTGTAGATGCTCTGCAATTACACCTGCTCCTCTTAATGCCATTTACCCTAGAGATGTGTGCTCAGAGATGCTGATCATTGTCACCCCTCGCCTCAGTGCCACCCTGCCCCAGCTGGTTGTAGCTCCAGTGTTCAACAGAGCATCCCAGCAGTCAGCTCCACAGGGGTGAGGAATGAGTAACACTGGAACAGGAGAGAGCACCAAAGAGCCCAGCCAGGGAAGGAAATGTATTAGCTTACGCCACAGCAAACCCATCAGTTAAAAAAAAACCATGAAAAATGCATAATTTCAGTTCACTGGGCTGTGATTCCGAAAATCCAAGGATTTTAGAGTAAGAAGCACTTAATGCACGAAAAGAAAAAGAGCAAGAACCGTCCCTTGCTGGCAGAACAGACACGAGGTCAAAAAAATAAACCAGCCCAAATTCTCACGCCTGCCTCCAGAGGCTCAGAGGCTTTGGCCAGGACAAAGCCTGCAGTTCCTGCAGCAGCTCCAGCTGTGAGCAGGGGGGCTGGGGTCTGTTTGCTACATCTCTCTTCCATAAGAGGGTGAGGCAGACTTCCAGCAGGAGGGATGGCAGCGCAGGGATGCCTGCAGGGATGCCCATAAAAGGGAACCTGGGCAGGGCCCCTGCTGCAGCTGGGCCCGGCAGGAGATACCTTCCCAGGGAGTCCCTGGCACCCTCAGTGCTGGCTCCCAGCCTGGCCAGAGAGGCCTGGTGCTTTCTCAGCATACCTTGAATATTCCGGTCAGGGAACACAGCCATATCCCAGCATCAGCTTCAGGGGCTGGTCCCTCTCCACTGCCTCCCAGAAGCCCACACCATGGGGTGTACCTCGCACCCCAAACATTCAGCTGGGCTTCCTGGGGGGCACTGCTTCTTTTCAGAAGCCAGGCTTAAAATCCTAGTGGCAAGGCTGATCTCTGTATGCTTGGTGTAATCTGCAAGCAAATAGATACTGCCACTTGCCAGCACCAAATTTGCCTCTGAGGTTCGTCAGGCGCTGAGGAAGCACCAGAACAGGCATC
Organism: Hylia prasina; assembly: GCA_013397195.1. Taxonomy (NCBI): domain Eukaryota; kingdom Metazoa; phylum Chordata; class Aves; order Passeriformes; family Sylviidae; genus Hylia; species Hylia prasina. Next base: position 45,417 of record VYXD01002334.1, read on the forward strand.
ACCTGCGGCCCTGGGAGGTGACACACCAGACATCAGGGGTCCTGGTTGCCCCTGGTCACGTTTGATGGATTTAAAGGTGCAGAGAGACCTCTGCTGAAAGCTCTGCTTACCTGGCAGCACCACTTTTATCTCCACGGCATTGGAGCTGGTGCTGGCTGCTGGCTGCTCCAGGGGCAGGACGTTCCTCCTCCAGACCTCCACCTCACACTGGTATGTCCCCTCATGGGCAGGCAAGGCATTGTGGATGTGCAGCCTGAAGGAGGTGCCAGCCTTCGCCAGCTGGGCTTTCCCCTGGAAGCGTGGCTGTGCTGTTCCCCAGACCACAGTGCCACTTGGAAGGACCTGGACCAGCTCTTGTAAGGGACCCGTGGGCTGGCTGGGCTGGAAAAGCCACCGCACAGACGCTGGCACCTCCTCCAGGGTGTAGCTGGTGTTCACCTGGCAGAAGAGTTCCAAACTCTGCCCGTAGCTGACAGTGGGGATTCGGCTTCTCAGCGTGGCGTGCAGACCATGACCTGCTCAGGGGGAGAGAGCCCTTGGCACGGGGACAGGAGTCCTGCCCTGTGCCACCCCACTGCCACCCTTCCCACACAGCCCTGGCCATGGCACCAGCAGTGCTGCTGCTCCTCTGCCAGTCCCACTCTCCTCTTAGTAGCACCGTGCTCTGCCAACCCTATGGAGCCCTCAACCCTCTCCTACCTCCCACTTTCCCCGCCCAAATTTCCCAGAAAACTCTGAGGACCCTCTTTTTCAGGGTCCCCAGTCCCACACCAGAAGAGCCAGGGATCCTCTGCTGATGCTGCTGTCCTGTTTGCTGCTTCCCTCCACAGAAGCTTAACAATTCCTGTGGCCTGACTGGTGGCCTCAGGCACCCAGCCCAGCAAGAAGAAAGGCAAACCACCACCCTAAATCACCGCCAAAAGCTGCTTCTCCATAAAGGCACCCAAGAAGGAAGGACAAGGTCACTGCACACTGTGGAGATTAGCAGCTCCACACTCCGAGAAGGGGGCAGGAGAAGCAATCAGAGGCCAGCACCAGGGGTGTATCTCTGACAAATACCCCCAGACAACTCAGCAAGTAGCTTTGTCGAGCTTAACTGCTGCAAGTAATTATGCTGCTAGAACAAATACTTTGTATTCCAGCTTCAGAGACAGGCCTGCTGAGCCAGATACTGCCCTTCAGGTCTCCGAGCGTTTCAGCTGTTGTCCCCCACTGTTCCCATGGCGGCCACCAGCACCCTGCACCCCGGGTGCTGCGGGGACAGGTGCCACCACCGCAGGGACACGGGGCCAGCAGCTCCCTGCACCTCGCACCAGGGGCTCTCCCGCCGTGACCCGCGGAGTGCTGGTGGACACAGACAGGCGCATGTGGCTCTCTGCAAACAAGTTACCACCTCGGGATGTTGTGCTCCTCAGGGGAAGCCAGAGGTACCCTAGCATTAAATGGAAAGGCTAGATAAATCTTGATGTTGGAAAAGGAAAGGGGTGGGGAACTGCCTGAATTTTTTGACACAACTTTTCCTATAAATGTGGGGAAGGATTTGCGGTTGTGGCGTTTTGTTTTGTTTCTGTTTAGCGTCTTTCTTGGGACATGGATACATAAAGAATTAGTTAAAATACCGAGTCCCAGCAGACATCTCCTGCTGCATCACAACCACCATTATCTAGCTATGACAAGGAAACCAAGAGCCTCCCACACACTTTTCTTAGAGTGGTTTCTCACAAATCATCCATCCAAAACAGGGAGAGTACCCTGATGGAAATGGCAACGATCCCCCTCCTCAGATGTACCTGTTCTGCTGGGTTTTCCTGTTATTTTCAGGAGTAGCAGCAGATGTTGCTCACAGTTTTCAGCAGCAAAGACACAGGAGGACCCAGACTCCTCAGAATTCTACCTTTTTGCCCCAAAACTTACTGCAAAGAGACTGCAGTAAAGGTTTACACTTTGTTGACAGCTACTGTGTCTGTCATGCTAATATTTGCTAAAGCATATGCTTTTCCCACTATCTATCAAAAGCTATGGCATATTTGCACTCTTGCTGCCCCTGTCAAGACCTAAAGCTTTCCCTAGTCAAGGATCCTGCAGACTTTACCCAGAAGAGCAGCTGTTAGGATTCACTAACCTGTTGGCTTCACGTTGACTTGTATGCCTGATGACACGTTGGTCTGGATGCTGTGCAAGTCTCCAGGAGTCTTCATTTCTGACACAGAGCACTGGTATCTACCTTTGTCCTTCAGCCCCACCTCATAGATGGTGAGGACATAAACTGTGTTGCTTGGCTTGAACGCTCGGAGCTGCCCCAGCTTGGCTCTCTCCTCGTATTCTTCCTCCCAAGTCAATACCCCATGGGGGTCCACCTTGGCCAATTCCATCTCATTGAGCAGCCAAATCACTTGAAAGTGCTTGCTGCTGCTCTCTGGGGCTCCCACCACACAATTTAGCTGCAAGGTGTCCCCTTCAGAAAGGGAGGGTTCAGCAGCAGCGATGTCCACGGAGAGGTCTCTGCCTGTGGGCAAGCAAAAACAAGGAGGGTGGCGGGTGGTCCTGCCCATGCTTCCCTCCTGGCTGGCAGCATCAGTGGCCTTGCAACAGGAGGGAATTCTCTGTTAAAACATTTTCTTTCATGTGAAAAGGGATCAGGATGGAAAGCTTTGACCCTGGGGAGAGGGTTGCCAGCTCTGGGCACTAAGCAGCAGTAGCAGGGTAGAGGAAGTGCCAGAGCACTGGGGAGCTGAGCTCCCCCCTTAAGAGCAGGTAAACCCGACAGAGCAGAGAATTCACTGCTTTGCCTTTGGCCACAGCCAGTCCCTGACCAGCTCAGGCATCCAAACTGAGGGCTGCCCTAACTCAGGTGCATCAGCTTTTGCAGGTGCTGCTCTGTCTCACCTCCTGGAGCTGTTTTACCTCATGGAACACCTCCCCTGGAAGCCAAAAAGGGGCACAAAGGGGTTTTATCACAGTGGAGGTTTTAACTCTGCTGCTTGTGGCAGGAAAAGGTGCATGAAGGGCTGGTGTTCAAGCGGCTCGTCTGAATCTACTGTGGCTGTTCCTGCGTGCTGAAACCCCCAGTGACTACTGTGGGTTGTGGGCAAGAGATGCTCTCCAAGCTGGAGAGGATTTGGGTTAAGTTCCTACAGAAAGCAGAAATGCCAAGAGTTGTCACAGCATGGGGAGGTGGGAAGGAAGCAAGAGGAGGTGGATCCTGCCCCCCATACCAATTAGCAATAGGTGCTGAGCAGTGACAGGGGGCAGCTAAAGTGATCTTCCCCTTGGCACACCCCCTTGGGCAGTCAGTCAGCTGTGTCTGAGGTAAGGACCCCACCTCTGGCTCCTATAATACCATTCACCTTCCTTGCTGGGCATTCAGTGCCCCTAGTTCCTGGCATCAGCCTGGCTGGACAGCGGCTGCAAGAGGAGACCAAATGGGTACCCCAAAACCCAGTGCCATGACCCCACAAAGCACTGGCATGGCCGAAAACCTGGAGGAAGGACTGAGCCCTGATTCCCTGGCTCACAGCACTCTGTCTCCCTGGGTCACTGTGGTGCCCCCTGAGTCTCAAAACAAGGGAAAGGTTACACGCTGTAGTTTGGAAGCAAAACAGAGCAGCTCCCAGACTACAACTGGAAGGGCTCAAATAATATATTGAAAGCAGAGTACCCTGTGAATTTAAACACTGGTTCATAAACAGTTTGCAAACAGGAATAATCCCAGCTGCTGCAGATATGTCTGGCATTCCTAAATATTTGCTGCAGGGTTTATGGAAACTGATGGAGCAGTTGGCCATGGTCAGAGTGGTCGATGGCTCTCAGAGTGATGGGGTGCTCAGCCCTGCAGCCTGGGCTCCCCCACTGGGTGCTGGAGGAGGAAACCATCCCTGTGTATTTGATGGAGGGCTTGCACACCCACTGCTGTCCCACCATGGCAACACCAGCAGCACCAATACTGCCACCACAATGTCCTCTCACCACCATCCCCTCCCTTCTACCTCTAACAGTTACCACAGGACAAATACCAAACTCTGACAAGGTTTCTCTGTTTCGAAACAATCCTGTGGCACTGATGCCTGAATCCACACACTACCAGCCACGACAAGCCCTCTTCAACAAGGGGATGCACAGAAGTGCACTGACTGCCATTGCTCCCCAAGCAGCAGCAGGCTTGGAAAGCCTTTCCTGCAAACAGTGCACAATGAGGGGAATAAAGCTTTGCCAGTCACACAGGTTTCGGGAAACAGACTGACAAGAGACCACACTGGCCTCCCCTCCTCCTCCTGATACCTTGCTCCCCTGTGTCACGTAGGGAGTGCTTAGTTTTAACCCACCTGTTTCTTTGGTTTCCTGCTCTGACTCATCACCCTCACAGGAGATGGTGACCAGTTCCTGTCACTGCCCCAGCTCTGCTCTGGAGCCTCCTCCACCCGCCCTGAGATGTGGGGACAGGTTACACCACCTCCACAGGCAGGGCTTCAGAGGGAGACTTGCTCCAGTTTCACTGCACACGATGTTAAAGGACACCAAACTAGCCACAGCCTTGTCTTGGCTGCTTTGAGCTCAAGCCTACTGGTGACGAGAGATTCTCCCTCCCCTGGGCACAGCTACTCACACACATCTGGGGGAAGAGCAGGGTGAGGGACCACAGCCAGCAAAGGCTTGTGGCAGGAGGGATGGCAGACAGGAAGAATGGCCTAATAAACAGCAGCACCAGTTGCTCTGGAAACGAGCGGGCTGGTGGCAGCAGGGACAGACAAGCCACCCCCAACAGGAGCCGTGCAGCTCACACAGGCCATCCCCCTGTCCCTCCGTGCCTGTGGCTGAGGCACAGTGATGAGCAGCTGATGGGGTAGCACTTTTTTAAGGCCACAAGAGCCTGGAGGCAGCGCAACAACCCCATTTTCCACACACTGGAGTTCAGCAGTGCCAAGAATCCAGGCTGCTCTGGGCACACACTACACCCTCTGTAACACCTCACATGGGTCTGTCATGCTGTGGGCTGGCTGCTGGCACCAGAGATTCGGCTGCATGAACAGCCAAAAGCACCAACAGCTCCTGAACCAGGGGCTGCCATGGCCCTGAGCACAGCCCAGCCCCTCAGTGTCCAGCCAGACCCACCAGTGTGTCCCTGGGCTGTGGCAGAGGCAGGGGAAGGGCCACTGAAATCTGCTGCTGTAGAACCTTGCATGCACAGGGGATTGGAGCCAACACATGAGTTTTCAAAGGCCTTACCCTGGCTCAAAACTGCCAGTGAAGTCCTCTCTGTTTGCTTGGAGGAGATGTCCTTCCATGTCTTGTCAGGATCCTCAATCCACTCAGCTGCCTCACAGTACAGCTGCCCCTGGTCAGATGGCTTCAGTCCCCTGATGATGAGCTTGTACGTGGTGTTCCCAACCTTGTTCAGCTGCACGTCCCCCTCCAGAAAGCTCTGCTCATAAGAGGGCCCTGGCTTCAGGATGAAGTCCTTGGAGAGGGTGAGGATTTCCTTGGGGCGGTGCTCTCCTGCTCCCTGAAGAAGGTACCAGCCAACTGAGAGATGGGTGTGCTGGGCAGTGGACTTGGACACCTCACAGGTCAGCTCCACCACATCCCCTTCCATGAGAGTGAGGGCCTGGGGTGCCATGGAAGCTGAGAGTGTGTCTGGAATCACTGAGCATAGGGGAGAAACACAGAATCACTGAATATCCTGAGTTGAAAGGGACCCACAAGAATCACTGAGTCCAGCTCCTGACCCTGCACAGGACAACTCCTAAGAAACTGCAACCAGGCCCTAAGGGATCTGCCAGCATAGGAGAGAAATCTTTTGTAGATGACTGACAAGGCTTCCATCAGCTTGAGGTGTGAAGTGACTAAAACCTCGGCAAACAAGGAAACAGTGAATCTCTTTGCAGTGCCCTCTTCAGTCAAACTACAGTCAGTGTTAATTAGACAACCCAAGGAGATTAGAATCCATCTCCTCACTGTCCCAAATGTAGACTGGTGCAACACCAAGATAAAGGAGAAAACAGGGCTGGACATCAAGTGGCAGTACCACATCACCATGTGGACTTGGTGGGCTCACAGTAGGGTCTTTCCCTCTGTTTCTCCACCCCATTGCCTTCCCTTCCCGGTGGTCTGCAAGAGCTGCTACCTCCCTCCATCTGTGGCTATCCCACTTGGGTTAATTCCCACACCCTGACTTGAGAAGACAACAGGCACAGAGCTTGGAAACTCCTGCCTTCCTAAGTGCTCAGCTGTGACATGCTGTGTCAGACCACGGGAGAGCAGAGGCCTCCTGTCCCTCCCCTTGCTCTGGCTGAGAGGCAATAACCAGAGAATATGCAAGGGGACATCTGCACATAACTAACCTCAGCCCCACTTATCATCCCTTTCTCCAGCTGTCCCTCTGACAGATGAGCACTTCTCCCCAGTGCAAAGGTGGGGACAGCAGAGACCTGCCCCACGGGTGATGCCTTAAGTTTTAGCTTTCATGTTTTTCAGATTCTGTGCTGCCTAGGGGTGCAGTTTTGAGCCTCACATTAAGCGCTGGTAAGCTCTCTTCACTGAGCAGGGAGACAAAACAAACCCTTGTCCTGCTGAAAGCCCAGGACAACTTTCAGGCCCAAAAGCACAAACAATGGTGGCTGAACAGAGGAACAAGAAGGATGGGACCTCACAACATGAAGCTGCAATTGGACAATCAAACCACAATATGCACATGGACCAAAACTTATAAAAATGTAAGTTTTGATCACATGACCACTACACCACATGACCAGTCAGCCATTTTGTGACCATTCTGAGTCCGTCTTGGGTGTAGCCGTGGTCAGGCCCTGTCCTGCCCAAGGTGTATCCTGGAGGCCTTTCAATAAATACCTCCTTTATTCTCTAGCTCTGTCCAATCTCTATTTCAGACCAGCCTTCCCAAGGCACCGCAGGGAGCGGGGTCTCTCCTTCAGGACCCACCTGAGAGGTTCATCTTGGCGCTGTAGCTGCCGAAGTACCTCTGGTCGGTGTTGGGCGTGTGGCACTCGTACTGGCCGGCGTCGCGCTCCTGCAGCTCGGTGATGTGCAGCAGGACGGCGTCCCCCTGCAGCCGCTCCACGAAGATGCCGCGGCCGCGCACGCGCTGGGTGTAGATGGCGTAGGGGAACGAGGGGTCCACGGTGCTGACGATCTGCACCTCCCGCTCGGGGGCCGAGGGCAGGTAGATGGACCACTGGAAGTTCTGCTCCGCCGGGCCCTGGTAGCCGCTCACCTTGCACCACAGGGTGACGTGGGAGCCCTCCGTGCGGTAGAGGGGCCCCTCCTGCACCGTCACCACCCGCTGGGCAGTGGCCAGACCTGTCGGCACACATGGTGTTTGGGGGGGTATAGTTACAACAACAAGTCCTGAGATCCCACGAGTAACAACAGAGCCCTGAACTTTGTCTCCTGCCACACTGCAGGTCACAGGACAGAGAGCAGAGCATCATGGCCACAGGGCTGCCAAGCCCCTTTGTGCCTGAAGAGCCTCTCTGAGGCAGCGTTGCAGAGGAAGCAGCAGCCAGGCTGAGATCACTGGAGGAAGCTTGTGGTGGTGTTAAAATTAAGAGGGCCAAGCTCTCAGGTCCTGCACAAAGTGTGGAGGACAGGGAGCAGGGGTGCAGAGCTGATGACTGCCCGAGGAGGAGATGCAAGCTGAGGGACATGGGACACTGGAGGTCAGCAGCAGGCTGGCTGCTGCAGAGATGCTCCATGGGCAGAAACAGAGGAGAGCACAGGAGAGGGAGTCAGCAAGAGTGCCTCTGAAGGCAGGGGGCACCAGGGAGCATCAAGAACTCCCTCCATTTCTGCTTGCAGAGGGTCTGGGGATTGCCACCCATGGACCCTCCCCTTCCATATAGCTCCCAGCAGTGACATTCACTCCCTCTGGTGCTCAGCATGCACACCAAGCAGAATGCCCACAGGACGTGGGTCCTGACTCAAAAAACTGTGGTGGCCAGGTAAGAGAGCTGGTGACAGCACTGACTAGGAAACCTTCAGAAATTCCCTCCCAATGGAAGAGGGAGCGAGGTAACGCCCTCCACACCACAATCAGCTACTCAACAGGAACTGTATGTCCCCTCACCAAAAACCTCTTAAGGTTTGGGCTCTCATTTTGGAGTGAAAACACCATGCAAAAGGAGCACATGCTGATGCTCTTCTTCCCATGGCGACTGAGCCAGAGCAGCACTGGCTGAGCCCCCCAGGCCCTGCTTTCCCCACTACACTTCCAAGAAAGCTCTGGCCACTGGGCAGGGCACTCACCCAGGAGGAGGAGGAAGAGGAAGGCAGCTGCCAGGCACTGTGCCAGCCCCATGGGAATCTGCTGTGCTTGGATCCTTTCCCAGAGAGGTGGTGGTGAGCTCACATGGACGATGGTGACAGCCACTTTGCTATTTAGAAAGTGGCTGGGAGGAAACTGCCTGTCAGTGGTGGTTTCCTCTGCTTAGAATGGCAGGGAGAAGTTACAGAGCAGGGTGCATCAGCAAAGTAACACCCTCTGGGAGGTGACAGCCAGCACCCTGTCCCCTGGCCACCTGGGCAAGTGTGATGATGCCCAAAGCCCCTTCTGCCACTGTGTCCGTGCCAGATGCCCACCTGTGGGCACCTACTGGCTGTGGCTTTGCTGTCCAACAGCAGCTCATGGGCTAAACTTCTGTCTCACTCTTCCAACTTTATTGCATGGAGTAGTTGCTCCCTGCTTACAGCGAGGAGGGGACAAGGGGTTGGATTCCAGGGAGGGACGGAAGCAGATTTCTAGGCCTGAAGGTTCCTCCAGCTATTTATTTCCCATGGCTGCAGACAGCAGCATGATGCCTTAGGTACAGGCTAGGGTGGCACAGTGCTCCTTGAAGAAGGCTGATCAAGCTCTCCCCCAGGACCCCCACCAGTCCATCCACTACATGGTCAGGAGAATCATAACAGCCAGTCCAGCTGGCTTGTTGGTTCTTGAAGGATCATCACAGAGCCAGGAACTGGCCAGGAACTCTATCCTGTATGCACATCCCATGGGCAGGAGATCCTGGCCCAAAACTTCTCACAGGAGCAATGAGAGCACAGGGAGCTGCACTGAGGTCAGGAGGTTCCAGCACAGTCCCAGGGGCTTGGCACATTCTCAGAGATAAGGACTGTGGCTGCATTGCCTGGGACATGCTGCTGCTCCTGCTGGCAGGTGCCAGGGGTGTCCTGGGACATGGTGGGAGGCTGACAGGGGCACATCCTGGGCAGGGAAAACCCAGTCTCTGAGGCATGTAGCCAAAACACTAGAGATGAGCTCAGAGACACTGCTGAAATTATTTGTTTGGGTTTTTTGGTTTGGTGGGGTGGTTTGGTTGTTTTTGTTTTGTTTTTGTTTTGGGGATTTTTGGGGTGGGGTTGTTTTCTTTGTTTTGGGGTTGTTGGGCTTTTTTTCCCCAGGTGGCACGAAGCCTTTATCCCTAAGCCATGCTGCTCCCGAGGCTGCCAGAGGAATTGACTGAACGACTTAATTAGCTCAGGGATTCACAAGCAAAAACCAACCATAAAACAACTCCTCTTGCTTGATCCCAGGGGGCTTCCAGAGGGAATGAGATTCATGTAACGACCCAAAACAAACATGAGGTCCCTCCTTTCCCCATTTATAAAACCAACTCATAAGACAACTCGAGGGGCTGGGAGGTGGAGGCCGAGGCCCCTTGCTGCAAGGCTCGACCCTCCATCAGCCAGCTCCCCACCAGCTCCCCAGAAAGCCAAATCCAGACCAGGGGCTGGGCTGTGGCAGCAGGAATCCCTTCAGGATTCCACCTGTACCCTGAGGAGGGTGTGTGCCCTGTGGCAGCAGGACACAGCCATGCACAGAGCCATAACTGTGTGGAAGGCTTACGTCCCCTGCTGCAGGATTAAACCTCCCCACTTCAGAAGGAAAGGGATGGAGAGGTTTGCTTTCCAAGAGCAACCCACTGCCAGCAGTGCCCTGGGGGATCATCCTGTTGACAGTAAGCCAACCCACTTACCACTTTGGAGGAGGGAAAAGCATCAAAAGCGTCTCTGCTACAGTGACAGAGTAAATGGAAAGGAAACTTGGAGTTCAACCTCAGTGAGCTCCCGACAGTCAGCGTGCAGATAAACACACACTCGGGGACAGTTTAACTCCAAGCTTGCAACTCTAATGATGCATGAGTTGCAGTTTACATTTGCAGTAGAGGAACTGGGGAGAATAGGATTGCCTGGCCCAGCCCTAGCCCTGGCAATAATGATGCTCTGTGGACAAAACTGACAGCTCCCTCTTCCTGGGACTGCACAGTCTAAAACCCACTCTCTTCCTCCCTGGGAAATCAGTGCAACCAGATGTACAGCAGGGCAGAGTGAAGGAAGGGGATCAGAGAATTCTTTACAAAGACAGCGTTAGAAGCCACATCAGTGAGTCCAAATCCATGGGGAGAAAGATTCCCTTGCCCTATTTTCCCAGGCATGACACCAGATGGGAAATGACAGGGAAACATGCTTCTTGGATAGCACAGAGGGTCCCTGCCTGTACCCGTACAGAGCAGAGGACTTGCCTCCTCTGAGCCAGGTGATGTCTGTGCCCAGGCACCCCACCTGGTGAACTGAGGTACCTATTCTCCTTCCTCCTGCCTCTCCCTGGATCCCTTTGAAGGCGCCCTTTTTGGATGCTGCTCAGCCACTTTGGGTCGAAGCTTTCCAGAAAACCACCTCCAAAAATGCAGCATGGAAAGTTTTACCAAGCCCAGTGCAGCGAGGTGGAGGCTCTGCCTGAAAGAGCAGAGCAGTCATCAGCAACATCCACTTGGAAAACTCTTGGCTAGACAAGTGCTGACACTCACCTTACACACTGCAGTGAGCCTGGGGAGAGATGGGAATAAGGCAGGATCAGCCCCACATCAGGGTGGAAAGGCTGTGGAGGAAGCTGTTGAGGATGAAGGAGGTGACCCAGTAATCAGTGTTTATTTTCAGGGGGAGGAGTCTGTTGAGGCCCAAAAACGATCAGGCAAGCACCGGGGAAAGGCTGTAACCCAGATCTCAGTCTGGCTCCCATGAGTTCCCTCAGCCCATTTGGGCGCCTGGGGTTAGGGAAGCTGTGGTTTCCTGTGCCTGCAGCCATCACATTCATTGCTGGCTTCCACTGAAAAGCCAGCATCCAAAGGAAATCAGACCTCAAACCATGTCATAGGCAAATCCAGCTTTGCACAGGAAAGGTTTTCAGCCACTGCCAAGGTTGCTTGCTCCGTGAGGAAATACAACCTAGCTCATAAAAAGGAGGGTTTCCCCATGAGCTTTTGTCACTGTTGTGCAATATCCCAGGTGAAAGCAAAATGCTCTAGGAGAGGCATGAGTTCCAGGGCCTCTGCTCAGCCCCAAGGATCTGCCAACCTCCTCGCCCCATCCCAGGCAGAGCTCAGCAATGCCCTGCCCAGCACATCTCTGCCAGCAGCCTGGGGCTACCTAGGCTCCACAGCAGGTGGCAAAAGGAGCCAGAGACTCATCTGAGGCAGCGAGGTCTTGGCAGAGAGGCTGAAGTGGAAAAACACAACACAGGGCTCTCCTTCCAGCCCCCATGAGCTTGTGCATCCTGCCCTGAGGCAGCGTGGGTGGGAGCCCTGCTTCCCAAAGGCTGCTAGGTGGGGAAAAGCACCTGTGTGGCTGTAAACACCTCTGTGCCTTGCAAACAGCAGCTGCAGAGAGCTCCCCACATTTCAGGCTGCTCTTGTGACCACATAGGCAGGGGGAATATAGCCCAGGGGTGCAGGCTATAGGCAAGCTGTCCAGAAATGCTGCCTCTGCCTCACAGGTCTCAGGAGCTCCATCTCCCACCCATAAATGCCATTGCCATATGCCCACAGTGACTGTGGAGAGGCAGAAGGACAGGGAGGGATGGAAGCAGCAGCCTTGAAAGCAAGAGGCTGGCGCCAGGCAGGGTGGGGGGGACACGGGGAGGAGCACAGCATTAGCTGGGATAATCTGGCAGTCTTGGGGGACGCGCCAGAAGCCTTCAGATAATCAGGGGAGCTGGCGCTACAGACTTTGAAGTCTGCCATCAGGTTTTCTCAGCCCGGCTCAGACATCAAAGGCAGCTGGTTACTGCCCCCAATTACAGAGCGAGCCGGCCTGCTGCCTGCCTTCCCCAAGGCCAGCGGCTCAGCCGCGCTCCCCCGGGCACACTCTCACAGCCAGAAACCTCCTGACGAGGCAGAAATGCCCAAATCCCTCCAGCTCCTGCTGGAGCCAGGCTCACTTTGCTGGGAGCTCGCCTCGCTGCCACGTGGCTTTCACCTCGGGCTGTGGGAGCCAAGCGAGATCTCGGTGGATACAGGTCTCCCCACTGTGGAGCCTGTCAGTCCCAGGAAAACCAGACAGCCACAAAGAAAAGGGGAAGACTAGCAAAAGTGACGAAAATAACAACATTTTCTCATGGTGGTAGGAAAATTTGCTTCCTTTAGTCAAATCTTGCATGGCCCACATGGGACATGGCTGCAACGCAGAGGGCAAGGTCAGGGTCAAGCAGCACAGAAAGGTTGTTGGGGTCAGTTTGCACTGTAAAAACCACAATACAGTACAGCAACTGAAAACAAATAATTAAAACCACAAACAAAACAATACAAATTGAAATCTAAGAGCAGAACTGGCTGAGAAGCAGAGAAGCACCTGTCTTGTACAGCTGTAGCTTCTAAGGACTCTGGCCACGCTAGTAGCAAACAAACAGCCGAGACCATGCACGGCTCCTTTCCAATGAACTGGTGTTCCCTCCTATTTTCACCATCATTTCCACTGAAAAAAAGAAGTCAAAGAGGAGTGCAGCCTGCCCCTCCACAAATCCCAGTGATGCCCCTCTGCAGCACGCACAGGGCCCGATCACGTCACGGTGAGGCCTCCAAGCGCAGCCCCCCTGCCCAGCCCGGCTCTGCGCAGCACCAGGGGCTGCTGGCGCCGCCCCCGGCCCGCTCTGCGCTGCCATTCCAAACGGCATCAGCATCCCTGACGCAAGCAGCATCATGAAAGGCTCTTTGAAGCCGAGCAGCAGAGGGATGCGCCGGGTTGTTCCAGTTCCCCACGGACACAGCCAGGCCAGAGGCCAGGGAAGAAAGGAGGGAGGTTAACAGAGGGATAGGAGAGCTTTGGCAGGGGGCTGTTGTTCCAGAGGAATTTCTGAGGGGGAACACAGGACGCTGTTGGGAGAGAAAGTAGGTTTTCATATTAAGCTGCTTATTTAGGTCTCTAAGTTATGGAGATTCTGCACTTCAAAACTAATTAGATTGACAGAGCTTGGATTTGATTACAGGATTTCCAGAAGCAATAGGGTTTGAAAAAAATAAAATTAAAGAGCTGGCCTGGAAATGCTGGCAAGAGAATTAAACACCCACTGCTGCAACCAATTGTTAAATACATCTAGGCTGGGAAAATGACAACTCCAATTCCCAAAACCCACTGCACCATTGGTTGCAACAGGGAGGTGCTCTCCTGACAAACCCAAGTGGACAAAAGCGTGTTTCCCAGTCCTAGAGGTAGGCAGAGGGTTCCAAGGCACTTCAGGAAGCACGTGCCTCTCCAGAGGCAGTGTGTGAATCTGGAAGTGCGTGGATTTTTCCTTGACCTAGGCTACTGCAGTGAGCAGAGCATCCAGGAGCTGTAGGCAGGTAACTGCAGGGCTGAGGCTGAGGAGGGAGGAGCTGGAGGTCCCACGGAGCAGCACTTGGGTTGACAGGGGGGAAACCTCACCACATAAAACCCCACCACCTACGTAGACAGAAAGTCCCCTCCTTACCAGCCAGGACGCTGAAGTGTTTTCTGCACCAGGAGTGGGGCCAGCCCAGCACTGCCAAGAACGTGGGACCATTACACAGCTGTGCTCCTGAAATGACAAAGCAAGGGAGCAGTGGCAGAACTACACTTACAGCTCTCCTACCATCAAAGGCTTTGCTCATCTGCCTGAAAGAACTCCCTCTTTCCCACTCCTCTGAGATCACAGGAATAGCAGTGGCTTTGCAAGGCCCAACAGCAGAGCCAGAGCGGTCCTTTTTAAAATCCCAGAACTGCCAGCTTCAGTTGCTCCTGAAGCTCCAAAAGCATCTTTTCTCTTTAAGTATCCATATGCAGGTGTCCAAAGGAACTCAGCTTGGGGCCTTAGGGGTTGCCAGGGGAACCTTGCCTCCCAGTGTAGTATTAACATGATGGGCTGGGTGTGTTTATCTACCAGAGAGCCGTACCTGGCCACGCAGGAGATGCTCTGGTTCCTATATGTCACCTTCCCACCCTCCTTAGGTTTGGGAAGAGCACTCTGGACAGCACCACCCCACCCTGCCCTCGCTGTCACACAAGGAGCAGAGCACATTGTAGGCAATACTGAGGCTGTTGCTGCTGCTCCCCCTCCATTTGCACTACAGAACGGTGTCTTGGCTATCGTCACGGAAAGGCTAAGTTATATTTACCCTGAGCCAAACAAATCCCCTTCAAACAAAAGGCAGGAGCTGCAGTGAACTCCAGGGAAAGCCTGCAGGGTACACTGCTTTGATTAAACAGAGATGGCAGGAGGAGTTGTGAATGTACACAGCACATCTCACTTGTTTGTGCTCGGATTGTCAGTTTCAGCGTGAAAGCAACTCCCCCTTCAACGTTGCCACTGAAGGGATTGATAAAGGATATGCTCAGTACTGCAACACAGCAGCAGCTATCTTCCTTTTGTCTGACATTTTCCACACAGGAGAGCCTGCAGAACTCCCCTGCTAGTCTCAGGGACTTGGAGAACACCTCTCACCACTGAAAGGTGGGTCTCAGTCGAGCTGGGAAGAGGTGACACTGGCAACACACTGCTGCCACCACTGACATGAGGTAAAGCAGGGTTTAAAGACAGCAGTGCCATGTCCAAGGGTCCTGAGAGCTGTCTTGTTAACACTGAACACAGTTGGGTCGAGGAAAGGGAATTTAATGAATAGCAACTTACAAAAGACCTTTATAGACCTTTTCTGAAAAGACCTTTTCTGCATTCATCCATGCAGGGAACTACAGGAGACAGAAAGAAGAGAGGAAAAAAAAAAAGATAATGGCACAAGGCAAAGACATCTCAGCATGGACCTGAAAGGCTACAGGAAAAGCCACCAACTTCAAAAGGACCTCAACATCTTATTTGTAATGAAATGCATAATTTTGCCAGTCTGATCGCTCTGAGCTGAAGCAGCTCTCCCTGAAAAACCAGAGATGGACATTTCTGATCTAGAGGAAGAGGCCATGCCTGTCAGCCTACAGTGATGGGGGCAGGGGAGAGAGTGGGCAGTGACACAAACCAGCTAATAAGGTCTGTTCCTGCAGAAGAAAGCCCAAACCACAATAAAGTAAAAAGATACTTTTTTTCTTTTTTTTTTTTTTTTCCTTTTTTTACTGGAAGACTCACCTTATGGCAATGATTTTGCTTTAAATGATTTTACCTGGTCACTCACTGTTGGTACAGCCACTAGGAAAGACACCTTCAGAGGGACTGGACACTGTGAATAACACACCAGGGACCTCAGTAGGAGGCACGGTTGACTCCAGTAGCCACACAGCAGAAAAGCTGCCTGGCTGAAGTCTAGGAGCCTGCAAAAGGATAAAAAACACAGAGTAGACTGGATTCATCCTGATAACCATCATCCAAGGACTCTTACACAAAGGCAAAGGTGTTACACAAGCAACAAAATCGAGATCAAAATCCATCCTGGAAGTGTTTTCACGGAAACAGAAGCTATGTTTGGAGGGACCTTGAGGACCCATCACCTGTCTGTTGGTTGAATAAATATCACAGCTCCCTGCTGGGACTTCTTCCCTCCTCCCTAGTCCATCACTAGAGGGAGCTGCCATTACCTCATTTCTCTCAGCCCCTACCTGTTTGCCCAATACTTTTATACAGAAGTATAAAAGCATCTTGCCTAATTCTCATGTCTTAGGTGAGCTGTGCTTTCCTCTACAGGAATAGTGAGAAACAAGCACCTTCAGGTTCTTATTCTGAGATGGGTATCTCGAGTAGCTCAGATGAATTACATTCTTTAATTACCTCTTTCTCAAGTCCAGGGTAGCTATCCTGGGTGTTAACAATGAATCACGTCGTTGTTATCCTGAAAAATGAAAATGTTCTGCACAGTGGTCGCTTGTCTGGAGCTCCTAGACACTGAGCAGAATTTGTGTTATGATAGCAAGCAGATGGAGAAAGAAGGCTAAAGCATCTTTTTTAGAGAAAAAAACTGTCCTTTCTGCTTTGGCAAAGGGAATATAAATGTCTCTTTGGAGTCACTTCCCCATCAGAAATGCTTACCTTCCTTGCATATTGCCTGGAGTCCTCATGAGGAAAGTGGCTACAAAACATTTGTGTGTGTGTGTGCACAGTGTGCAAGCCGTGCAGGTGATTCTGCAGTGGGCACTGGGCTGGAGTTCTGCAGCCTGAGCTCTCAGCAGATAACTCAAGAACACACTATAACAATGTACTTCTGCTCTCCTCCAGAGAGAGAGAAGCCCAAAAGACCATCATCCTTTAGATGCAAAGAGACAAACGTAAGAAAAGGCTCCTGAAGAGAAGCATGAAAAACATAAGTAAGGCTGAGGGAAGAAAAGAGATTAAATTAGCAAACAATTTTGGGGACAGCAAAAGGATGTATTGAACACCAGAGGGGAGGTTACAACTACTGCACTTGCATTCAGAACGTGCATTTGGCTGTAACCACACACAGCTCTCATTCATCCAGGCAGGTGCTGAGCAGCATGGATATTTTCTCTGTTTACCATAGTCGTAGCATCCCAGCCACTGCACATCATGCCAGAGCCTTTGTTGAGCTGAAGTCAGCACAGAGGCAGCAAGAGCTACAAAGGCAACACCAGTCCCTTCCTCTTAGACACCTCTGGGTGCTCAGTAACTGGTATGTTCATATTGCCAGCTCTGCTGAAGGAGCTCTGGAAGTTCATCCTCCCTTCTCTCTAGCTCCACCCTTTAGGAAACTTTTAGGAACTTAGTGTCTTTGGCACTCACACATGTATTTCATGTGTGTCAAACCATTGCCAGGATCATACAAGCAAGAACTAGAGGGCATAAGCCAGGTTAAATTGCCAAGAAGAAACAGAACTTTGTGTCCATTTGTCTGCAGCTTCATCACTCACCTCTGACAACAACAGAGGTGTGCTCAAATTCTGAGGTCTGGTGTAAGGCCCAGCACACGCTGGAGGTTTTAAAATCCCAGATGAACAAAGTATGATATAATGCTAACTTGCTTTCACAAAGCCTGTATTGCGAAATCGTGTCTTTCTACCCCCTTGGCAGAGGTGGAAGCAGACATCCTGTTATGGCACTTCATGGAATGCCACTCTGCTGCCAGGGAGAGGAGAACAGCTTGTGTCTGTGGCAGCTCTTCTGAGGGACCTGGGAATCCACAGGGCCTGGTTTCCTCAATAACCCAAGCATTCCCCTACAGCACAATGCCATTTCCTCAGCAGCAGCAGGAGACCCCTGGCAAAGAGCTGTCTGACTGAAGGCCACACGTGGCATTTAAGGTGTATTTGCCTGGCACCAGAATGAGCAGTGGCTTTTCCTTCAGTTAGCACATCCCACAGCTTTGATAAGTCACTAAAGACTCTCTCAAAAACACCATTTCTCCTGATACCTGCTGTGCAGACCTCAGTCCCCTGCAGTCACAGAAGTGTGGGAAGTTCCACAGGAAAGGCTAAAGCCACACATTTCCTTGGAGGATTTGCATGATTGGGCTTCACCTGACAAAGAGGAGGCAGGTCTTCTCACGCATCCCGCTTGACACCAGTCAGCTTCAGCCCAGAGAGGGATTTTGGACTGGCCCGGACCTGAGCAGGGCAGTCAGCCAGAGCCACAGCAGCACCACCAAGCCCTGTCAGAGATAAAGGACAGCCAAGCATGTTGCCTGAGCCTGGTGTTATGAAAGCAACTAAACTCTCAGGCCCTGGCACAAAAGTGCTTTTCAGACTGCCCCCGTGGCAGCAGGCCATACCTCTGTCAGCAGCCGGCTGAGCTGAGCCCATGACAGGTACAAGGCAGTGTTAGAGACTTGACACCTCCCATCACTCACTGCAACACCCAGGCACTTAGCTTGCCAGGACCCCCTTTCACTTCCAAACTTACATTTTTCAGCTTTCTTTCTTAAGACAAAATTCAAGCACGTTTACAAGAACCATATTAAGACCCAGCTCATCCCAGGGGGTGGGAGAGGTAAGTGAATTTCATAAAAGCAAATCCAAACTTACCAGGGAGCTGTAACCTGCACAGCTCGAGGCCAAGCACTGCTGTCCCACACACACACCACTGCTTGCTGCTGTACCTGTGTGTGCTGGACACCTGCAGCTGGCAGAGGCTCTGCTGAGGGACCATTTATGACGTTCCTGGATCTCGGCTGATGGCTCCTGTTGCTCCTTAAGGATTTAGAGCTTGGTGGCACCTCCCAGCTTTCTGCAAGCACACTCTGCAGAGCAGTTTTCCATCTGGAAAGAAGCCAAAGGTACACACTTTGCTGTCACCTGGCCTGCACTGCAGCCTGCTCAGAGAGAGCACACAACACTGAACACAAACTCACCTTGCCAAAGCCTGCCTTGCCCCCTCAAAACCACTGCTGCCTCAAACAACTTCCTGCTGGAAAGCAAGTGCGCTGGTTTTGGCTGGAATGAAGTTCATTTTCTTCACAGGAGCTAGCACAGGCTGTGTTTTGGATTTGTGCTGGAAGCAGTGCTGATAACACAGGGGTGTTTTCCTTACTGCTGGGCACAGCTTGCACAGAGCCAAGGCCTTTTCTGCCTCTCACCCCACCCCAGCAGCGAGTGGGCTGAGGGGGCACAAGGAGGTGGGAGGGGACACAGCCAGGACAGGTGACCCCAGCTGACCCCAGGGATAGCCCAGAGCAGACTGGGATGTGTGCTGGGCACATAAAACCGGTGGGAGGAGGAAGAAGGGGGAACATTCGGAGTGGTGGAGTTTGTCTTCCCGAGTCACCGCTACGCGTGACAGAGCCCTGCTCTCCTGGGGATGGCTGAACACCTGCCTGCCCATGGGAAGCAGGGAATGAATACCTTGCTTTGCTTGAGTGCATGACTTTCCCTATTATACTGTCTTTATCTCAACACATGTATTTCTTTCACTTTTACCCTTCCAATTCTCTCCTCCATCCCACTGGTAGGGGAGTGAGCGAGTGGCTTAATGGGGCTTGGCTGCCAGCTGGGAGCAAACCATGACAGCAAGTCACATCCTTGCTGTGATTTTGGTGTCTTTGCATGCTTGCTGGGGGTAAAAAAACATCCTAAATTCAGCCACTGGCAAAGAAAGCAGGAAGGTTTCTTCCAAAGCTATTGATTTTCCTCCTGGTACCTTGGAAATGAGAAGCCTCATGAAGGGGTCAAGGAAGACTCAACATCTAATGCCAGGTTTTACAGCAGATATTAAATATACACTCCCAACTGTGACTCCTGGCCTTAGCTAACCAAAATAAAACTCTCCCAACAAAAAGGCTGACTTACAGTGGGGTAGAAACACAATAGACTCAGAAAATAATTATGCTTCTCAATTCATGCCAGAAATGTAGGCAAATATTTAAAACTTACTGTAAAATAGGGCTCAGGCTTATTTTACAGGGTAAACAGTGCTGGAAACAGGACTGTGAGGTTTACATTTTACACCTTCAACAATGGTGTCTGCACACATGCAGGGAACAAGGGAAGAACTGCCCATAGCTCAAACATCCAGACCCACAGCGCAGATGTAATCAAAAAGGCTCGCTCTTTATTTTAAACATAAAAAGAAACAATTTACACAGCATTGTTAGAACTATTCAGTACCTGCATTCCAGAATTGTGCCCAAAACTTTATTTTATAACTTTGAAATTAAAACAAAAGAAAGAAAATATCTTGCCCTTCTGCTGTAAGATGTTCAAGGTTGCCCTGGATCAAAATTCCAAGTGCCTGGAGGAATTTACCAGCTTAACCAGGAGATGTGGCAATGCAAACAGAGGAAGATCAATGTGAGCCCTTAGGATACTTTGACAAAACCACAGGTTGCAGCAGGGAGGATATGGATGCTTGTGCTGCACCACAGGCAGCTTACTCTTCTGATACTCTGCAGGTTTAATACACAACCAGATGCACACACACCTCCACTCACACAAACCCTGGTCACACACGAAATAATAATAATAACAACAATAATAATAATAAAAAACATGAATTGTGACCTCGATTTTTTTTTTCCCTTAGAGAGAAGATTCACACTCTATTTTTAAAAAAGGGGAAAATACAAAATTGGCACAAGTAGAAGGAGACCTGGGGGCTAGGTCTAGCCCATCAGCTTCTAGCCTTCCAACAACAGCAAATACAGGGTGGAATGGGATGCAGCATTGCCTTCCAAGGGGCTGTCAGCAGCACAAGCTAGTGGCAAACTTCCTTCACGTGGAGTGACAAAGGTGGTTTGTTACGGGCCGTGAAGGAAGGTCAGCATTAGATAAGGACACGGGACTTTTCACTAGAGAAGAAGGGAGCCCTGACCAAAATAACCCTGAGTTTTTTTCCAGCAGGGAGGAAGTGTGCTATATTGTGTGTTTGGGAAGAGCTGGAGGTTCCCTGCTCATCCATTCCTTAATTATTGCATTACGGTCACGATCCTCTCTCCCTGAAACTTAACTGAGGGCACAGATAGACAGGGAGTCAGTCTGCCAGGACAAAAAGTGACTGATGCTGTGCTTAGAACTTCACCACCACTTCCACCCCTCCCAAGGTGCCCCAATGCCACAAGCTTTCTGAGAAGAAAGCAGATGTTAATGCAGGAAAGAAGCTGCTAGATCAGCCAGCATCCCAAACATCAGAATAGTGTTTTGTAACGTCTCAGGAAAAAACAATATTTCACTACAGCAGAGACAGGAGAGGAAGAAAAATTCTTGCTGTCAAAGTAGTGTCTGAGTGAATCCTTTCCTGAACTCCCTTCCTTTGGAAAGCATTGCTACAGATTTCTGGGCTTTCACAGTGAAAGCTAGAGATTGCTTCTGCCCTGTTCTTTAGGAAAGGCAGCTAAGTCTGCCTGCAACAGAGGCCTTTTCAGAGCTCTTCCAGAAAGAAAAACATCATGACAGAAAGAAAACTTGCTATGTACTTTCAGGCCAAACTCTTTCAGAGGTTCATAGGTCTGGGGGTCCTAGTTTTGGAATATTACATGAAATGTCTTAAATAACTTGCAAGCCCCAACTCTGCAAATTAAGCCCATTTTGAAGATGTTTCATATTCATCTTTGAAAAATCCCTGGACACCTCTATGCATACAGATGTGACTGCATGCATGTTCACACACAAGACACAGAGCAGCCTTCTGGTAAACCCCTTCACATCAGCCTCAGAAAAAAGGTCACAATTCAAGACAGAAAAAAAACAACAACCCCACACTAAGAAAACTTACCAGAAAAAACCTTCATAGCCCAGATACCAGACCTGCAGCTCCCCTGGAATATGCAGTGGGATGAGCTATTAGAGAAGGAGATTGTCTAGGACATAACTAATGTCTAATCGGGCAACAGCGCACCACAGCCACTACCTTCCATGGATGCTCCTCTTTACCATCTTTTATCTGAAACACCATGGTAAGGATTAAGCCCTGGCCTCATCTCTGCATTTCTCACCCTTCTTGACGCAAGCCAAACCACGGCTGCGACATCAGATTGTGGTGAAGCCCTGCTTCCTCATTTGTTTGTACACAGTACCTTTATTCTGACCTTTATTGCTTAGAACACCAGCCGTGCTGGGAAGACAGAACTGCCTGGCAAAGATGCTGCTCCCTCTCAGGAGCCAGGTCAGTGTATTTGGAAGACCAAAGCAGGACTTCTGTACTATAGCACCGAGGAATAGGTCTCAAGCCCATGGGGAGAGCCCTGCTGCAGGCCCGTGTTCAAGACCAGGGCCGGTGGAACCTGAAGGATTCTTGCCTGCCCTCTTGGGCTTGCTCTTATTCCTACCCTGAGCTGCACTGCAGCTACTGCAGATCTGAGATTCTGCTCACAGGTTCGAGGGCTACCAGTGAGTGACTGGCAGAAGCAGCACTGAAGTCTGGTCTGTGCATTTGGTAATACATAGTTCACAAGTCTCTAAACATGATCACTTGGCCAACTGCAGATGAAGCTCCATCTCTTATTATTATTTTCATAAGTCACACCATCACCCGGGGAGCAAGGTCTGCAGCCTCCCTGCTGAGGCCAGCAGAAGGATGAGCCTTGTCCCTAGATACCACGTGCCCCCCTGCCACAAGCAGAACAGGGTCTCAGGCACCATGTGAGCAGCTGTAGTGGGGAGAAGAGAAGGTGGAAGGGTGGGGGAGAAGGTGGCCATAGGCAGACATCCATCAAATGCTTGTCTGACGATTGACTCTCCAGGGTTGCCAAGGTAGTCCCTACTCACCACAGCTAAGAGCTTTGAGCACTGAAAATAAAAGGTTTATAAAAAGTGCTTCAAAGACCTCCACCAGGCAAGTTACATGTCCGGATTAACTGCAATCTCTTGGAAAGCCAGGGAAGAGAAGGCATGCTGACAACCATAAAACCACTCTTTGCCAGAACAGCCTCATTATGGTTCCAGCACAGGAACCTTCCCCAGCCTTCAACCCAACACGGAGAAGTCTCTGAGACACCAAGGTGGGAAGAGAAAGGGAACAGGATGGTGTTAGATGGGGATAGAGGGGAAAGGTAGATTGGTTAATACAGTGAAAGTCTAACACTTTTACCGTCCTCCTTCCCATTCATCATCCTGCCCACCTTGCTTTCATACAGGGACATCTTTCCAAAACCACAAGGGGGGAAATAAAACCAATGAACAAATAAAACATCAATGAATTTTGTCACAGGGCCCTGCTGAAAGAAGGCTCAACAGTTTGCACATTAGAAGGACATAATCCTATGGAGAAAGTGCTGCTGGAAAAGGAGAACTCCCAAGTTGCTAAATACGGCCTGATTGTTCCCAGGACACGACGTGTAACAAGGAGAAGCTTGAGGTCCAGGCTGAAATCAGAGAGCAAACACACTGTATTGTCTGGGCCTGTGAGCAAGTGTCTCAACACAATCCAAGAGCCATGTGAGTGTCTCCTGAAATGCAAGTGGTGTCCAGCCCCCGTGCTCAGTCCATCTCCATCGACATTAGCCGGCGGCGCTCTCGTCTCGTTTCCTGCACTTCCTTCTTGCAGCACCAACGGGAGCTGCAGTAGCCAATGAGGCAGGACAGGAGTCCAATGACAGTGGCCAGACCGATGCCAATCAACAGGGGGTACTTGAAAGCATTCAGAACTGAAAAAGGAAGGCAGAGTTGTTAGACATCACAGAGAAATTCAGACATCCCCTTTATTTCTTCTTGCCTGAAAAAGGAGAAAATTCCACATTATCCAGTCAGGGGCAGATTAATTATTTCAGAAAGAAATTACACTAATTTTCCTTCTTGATTTCCATCTTCCCAGGTTTGAAAAATTGGTCTTTTAATCTCTCCCTTTCAGCTTCACCCTAATTCTTCCTCTATAATTTCAAAGCCTTGGGGAGGCTGGAAGCACCAGAAGAGCCTTGGAGTGAGATAGCAAATAGAGTTTATTCCAAGAGTCATCCTATCACACATTTCTCCAAACAAAAGCATGGGACTGTTTCCCCATCAGAGGCAGAGTGTGGCTGCATTCTTTGTAATACATTTCAAAAAAGCAAGGAGTGGACTCCTTTGTGCCTTGAATTATTAGAATTACTATATATTTACCCTGTCTAATCAACCTTCAAAGCTGGTGTCTAAACACAAAAATTGATTTTGAAGTACCTACTGCTCAGTTAAAAGGCAGTAAGAACTGAAAGGAGTTTAGAAAGTGTAGTTATAATAGTTATCAGCACAGTGGGGAGAACAAAAGCTTCTTGTTCATTTCAAGTTCATGGAACTTCCAAAAATGACCTCTCCTGGAAATATCAAGAAAGCAACTGGTTCAAAACCCCTCCTGTATTCATTTTCCTCCTGTGCTGAATGCAATTATCTAGCGTGCAACTTCCTCCTCATGAATTCTATCAACACTTGCAAGTCTGGGTGGAAAGCAGATAAGGTATAAAGCACAGGGAGCAACATGTCTTGTCATTAGAGAGGGAGGAAGTAGTCAGAGCTCTGATTTTCTCTTTCCAGATTTGACACTGTGACAAATGTGACTAATCCACACACCCCAACTACAAACCAAAGCAGCAGAAGGGTCAACACTTGGAGAGAATACTGTGCCCGTGACTGAAAGATGCCTCGGCTATGGAAAACATCACCAAGAGGTGATCGGGAAAGGAAATGCTCCAGTCTTGTATCTATCAACTGTTTAGGCAGAACAGATTCTTCTACTCTGAAGAATCTTGAATCAGAAAAAAAAAAACATAAAAAAAGATGACAAAATCTAATGAGATTACCAGAGGCACCTTTAAAAGTAGTTACGGGGAATGTTTGCCACAAAAAGACATAATAAGGTGTTAAAAACTAAATTGAGAACACATGTTTCAGGCTCTCACCATCCATTTTCACAGAGAGAAAGATGGGTTTGGCTTTGATGTCAGGCTCCCGCTGCCACACGCCCGTGGCGGATCGCACCCACGGGGTCACCGCGCAGTAGTGGTTCCCGAAGTCATGGTCCTCGCAGCCGTGCACGCGCAGCCGGAATTCCAGAGGGCTGATCCTCTCCAGGCTGAGATCGCTGCTCCCGTTCCTCCTGCTCTGTGTCACAATCCCTCTCCGGTCCAGCGAGGCCAGCAGGATGGGCTCTCTGTCCAGCGCAAAGGAGCGCACGGCAAACCAGGAGACATCGAAGGACATATCATCTGCGTTTGGGGACAAAGCAGAATTCAGACATACTCGGACAGTAAGCATTCATAGTGCCATTCCACAGCAGAAAGGTTGATCTGTAAGCAGCACAGCCAGCACTGGTCTGACAGCAGAGGGAAAAAAAAAAAAAAGAAAACAGAAAGAAAAAGAGAGAGTCCCCTGAACATGTCCTTTCTGGGAAGATTCAAGCAGTGAACTGCCATGAAATGCATGACAGGAAGAATGGAGTTGTACAGAAAGGGTGACTTAGCACAGGGATGACACAGAAGCAATTTCTTGCCTTTCTGCCTGCAATTCTGAAATTTGTATTTAACTCTGGTCTAAGTTTTTACCAAGCAGGCCTGGTATCATAAGAAGTTCTACAGTTATGCTGCACCTATAGTGAAAGGGCGTGGGAGTGCTAGATATTTGCCAGCAGGGAGTGATTTGCAGTCACTGTCTTCATGAGGGCCTACACAACCACAAGATCAGAAGACTCTGTCCTGACGGCCCCTTCCTTACATTTAGAGTTTGCCTAAATGAGCACAGATTCTGCACAATTCTCAACAAATTACCAGCAACAGTACAAAACATTCAGGAGCAAAGCCTGACCATGCTGTATTTATACATTTTTCCCAGAGTTGTGGGTTACTGTGACACATCAGACATGATGCCTTGTGCAAGTTTCACCACCCAAAGGCACAGTCTGTAATATGGATTTGCAGGAACTTACACTTTTAACACAGCTGACAGGTAGTCAAGAGTCCATCAGCACATGCAGCTCGCTCTGTTCACGCAAGGTCCTGTTGATCTCATTAGCAGATCTCAGTCCTAAGCCAGTTAGGCAGATGTAGCTGAGTATCTGCTTCAAAAATCACCACTATTCCTTGCTATCATGAGCCCAGCAACACCTGTCAGAGTCTGAAACCTGACAAGACCTAAAGCACAGACAGGAAAGCCTGCTCACTTGTTTCCTCACAAGTCTTCCTTCCTGGCACATGAGCAAGCCAATGGGCCCAAACTGGAAACAGAAGTTACTATTTCTGTCCTGAGTTTGGAGTACTGGTACAGTGTGTGCACACCTAAGGCAGTCCCAGTGATTCTTGGCAATGTATCAAACCTCCATTTTCTATTATTGAGAGCTCTGAAAAATACAGTACTAGCAATCTGAAATTTAAAATTGATCTTTTGTCTGAGTTTGCTTTTCTCTTAAGACTTTCACATTTGGCCTCCAGGCTAATGGAATAACTGAAGCCTTAAGCCTGCTGTTGTACTGAAAGTTTGTACAGATCTAAGTGAAGATGATTTTTAAGTCTCTATCAGGCAAGCTAGAACTTTGGCAAAGAAGGGAACCTCCATATTTTAAGGTGAAGGGAAGTAAAGGGACAGCCTCAGCACTTTTACTTGAAGTATATTATCAACTGGCAATGTGGGATATTCCTCCTTACTGCAGAAAAAAAATCCAAACCAACCAGTGTTTGGCGTATAATTAACTCCTTCCTAAGGTGCACTGGTTTTACACACATCTACAGAAACAAAACAAAAATATGAGAAAGCACATGTTACTACCAGAGACCGTGTCTGACCAAACTGTTTTGGGACACCAGCCAGTTTCCTGCCCTTCCTGCCACAGCCTGGTGTTCTGGGCAATGCACAGAACCTTGGGAGAGCACCTGGCCTGCTTTGCAGCCCTGCAGCAGGAGCTAGTGTCCCAATCCTGCACGGGGTTCAGCATAGGTCACATGGACCAGCAGCCCTCAGAGCAATCCCTCTTGCCTCCCATCCTGCAAACACTACTATCAGTTACTTGGCAAAGCACTCGGACCACTTCCCTTGAAACCAAAGTTAATAAAAATTACCATAAACACATGTTCAGTCAAAGAGACCAAACTCTGACCTCTGCTTTGTGCACTCATCCAAGTGTCTATGGGAAACAGGGCCTCTGCTGGAGAGAGCTCTGTTTATGGAAACCACTCTTCATCCCTGCTGTCTGTTTATGCCAAATACGGTAATAGCACTGGTCCACAGGCAGTCACATAGGGAATGACCAATTCCTTCCAAAGGTCCAAGACTGACGCTTGCTCTTGTGTTTCCAGGTGCTCTAGGAGCATATGGACACCTTTCAGGCTAAGACAAATTATACTTAACACACCACGAACATTGCTGGAAAGGGTTTAGGCAATAAATTTAGATATTACAAGATAATAATAATCCAGTCTTCAGATCCTCAGGCAGCTTTGAAGAATTCCTTATTTTGCGTCTCAGATAATTTGAGGTTCCCTTCATATGAGTACAGGCACTTGCTGTCATTTTGAAATATTTGAATTTATCTTCTGTAATTACAACATGGGACAACAGTATTATGCCAACATATTTTATTAGCCAGTATACAGTTTGCAATTAGTGACTCACTCTACAGACAGAGGGAGGATTTGGCTCCAAGTACTCTGTCACTATCCTCCTTGAAATAGCTTAATACAGCAAAGTCATCTGATTCATATCTATATATCTCTGGGTTTCATGCAATAAAAACACAGGCAAATTTAGCAAAGCGAGGACATAAATCAGGTGCTCTCTAAATATCAGAGATGAACATGCCTAGCAGCTACCAAGTGCTAATAAATATGTAGATTCACTGACATAAAACAGGTCACACACTTGGCATCTGCACCATTCCACACGCCTTGCATCCGTGTTGACCAGTCACTCTCAATTTTTGACCCAAATCTACAAAAACTTCACTTCAAGAACCACACTCACACTCGACAAAGGTTTCTTTTTCTGGTTCTTTTTGTGCCACAGTCAGTAACGTGGGACACCTGGCCAAGGTGCCCCACAGTGAAGAGTAACATCCCAGTGCCCACAAGGCCATCAAGGACCTCGGTGCCACCAGGACATGAAACCCTAAAGGAACAGAGAGCACTGGGAGCTGGACACTTGAGAGCTCTGTGAGCAGAGTTAACAGTGGTGCTGTGCTTCCTCCCCTGCTCAGCCAGTGAGGATCATCAACATGTAAAGCACATCTTTACGCACATTTCGATTTGACACACAGGGCTAAGCTGTCTGGGTCTTAGCTACTTCCCTGACCAATCACTCCTCAAAAGAGGGAATCCTATTTCTAGACCAGCTTCTTAGGAACCATACACTTCCACTGCTTAGAATGGAGCTCTCTCAGCATCCTGTTACAGTGTTGAATCACAATTTTGAGACCCTTTTTGTTTACTACATTTAAATGAGGTTGAATAGAGAGCTGAGCAAACCACTTCAAGCCATATAAGGGGTAAACAAGCTGGTTTTGTTAAATTCTCCAAAGTGCCCACTGGCTCTGTCTGGAGCAGATTAAAAAAAAACCCACATCTCCTTTCAGACACAGTAAGTAATACTTTTAAATCCCTAAGCACACAGCCCAAGAATGGGTGATCTGGGAAGTCTAGAGAGATCATTTGTGAAAATGTGTATTCAACAGAAGTATCAGAAGCAGCTTTTATATCTTCAGGGCACAGAAGAACTACTATTCCCCACTGACACACACACATATTCCCCTCGTATCAATTCAAAATACCAACCACAGCTGCCAAGCCAAAGGAGCACTTCTTTAGATGGAGCAGTTGCTGCCATGTACTGGGCTTAGTAACACACACTCGGTTTCAGCAGGGTCTCAAAGAAGCAGAGGAAATTAAAGCATGTAGCAGTCACACCAAAACCTTTTCTACCCTTTTGAAAGTTTCCCACAGGGCGGATACACACAAACTGAAAGCATTGTGAGTTGCCTCTACCAGAAAAGGGTTCAAACCATAAGTGATGCCTCTAGGAAAAAAAAAGAAAAAATATGGATCAATCTAACTAACTAAGAAAGATATCTGGTCATTTAGCTTTTCTTCAGCTCCTTGGAAGTACTTTTTTTCTCTAATACTTTTCTAATTTCTGTGCATACAAAGAGGGAGAGAAGAGGTGGCACTTGACACCAATGTACTACAGGAGGCAAACATACTAATCCACATGTGTGCCCCCAAAGTTGAGAGTCTGTGTGCACTGCAGAGCTGGCTGGCATACCACATATGGTCAAAGGATGTGCATTTAACAGGACATCTTATGAAACATCCTGCTCCTCCTTTGCTCACAGGGGATCCCACACTACAGCCCTGCAGCAGGTCTGACACGAGAAGTACAGATGGCCTTGAAAGCCACCACGCCCCTCAGAAGGGAGTCAAATGCTCTTTTCTCCTTTCTCATCACATTCCCAAATGGAATGACCATGTCTGTACTGCAGTCATCTGTTTTCTTCCAGAAGATGCTGATAACTCTTGCCCTGTTTCTCTAAATGCCAGGTGTAGGCTTTCCCTAACAGCATGCCTCATGTCCCCAGTGGGATGAGACAGCCCCATTATTTTCACAGTCTGTCTCACATTTGGCACTAATTTAAAAAGCGAGTCCTCCATGCCAGTTGTGAATTAAATTTTGACACTGACCCAGCATAAAGACAAATCAGAGATGGGATATAGAGGAATGAAGTTACCAGTGAGGAACTGCATCTGTTTGCTACCATACAAGCCCTTCCACCCTTCCTCTAACCTGCTCCATTCGCCCCCTCCAGCTCCCAAGGCCAAGAATGCAGATGGATGAGGGAAGTCTGCACACCCTGCATAAAATCCAGCTGTTCCCTGCAGCTCCTCTGCCAGTCTCAGAGGGCCAGCAAGGACTGTGTTTCATCACACAGCATGACTGGTTAGGCCCCAAATCCTGCTCATCCTGCAACTGGAGGCTCAGAGTGTGGACTGAAAAGCCCCCTCAAAGCCTGCCACAATGCCTCATTTTACTCCACTCTAGGTTTATTTGTCTATGCTTCATCTTCTCCATTACAGACTGAAAAATAAAGAAACCAAACAAACCACCAACATGAAAGGAACAAGATAAAAAGCCACCACAGAGGTCTGCCATGTCCAAGGTGACATTACCCAACTATGGAACAGATTATGGTGTTGACATAAAAGACTCTGCTCTGCCTGCCCATGACTGCTGGAAACAGCATCATCTCCAGCTCCAGAGATAATCTATCAATTCAACAGACACCCACAAACCCTGGTGAAGTTGTCAAGTTAAAACTTAACTGTGCTGATGAGCAGCTCCTCAAAAGACACCACCTTTTTACTTCAACCCTTTTGATTATCCTTATGCTGTCTGTGTTCCTCCCAGTCTCAAGGTGCCAAATACACACAAACCCATCCCAAACCCAACTCCAGCAAAGCACTGACAGGAGAGCCCCACTGCTCCTAAGTGGCCTCTTTTCAGAGCATGGGTAAGCCTGGAAGGGACCACTGGAGCTCATCTGGTCCAACCTCCCTGCTCAAGGGTTATTCTAGAGCACGTGACACAGGATTCTGTCCAGAGGGCTTTTGAATCTCTCCAGAGGAGCCTGCACAACATCTCTGGGCAACCTGTTCCAGTGTGTGGTCTCTCTCACAGTACAGAAGTCCCTCCTCATATTCAGGTGAAACTTGTTGTGTTCCAGTTCTCAAGTTTTAAGTGAGTCAGGGATGCTGAGGCCTCTTTCACAAGGCAACACCAAGCTTATTTAGGCTGTCAAGCACCAGCAGAAGCAGCAGCTGCTCCCTGTCAGCAATTATTGCTTTGGAAAGGAAGGCAGCTGCTCTGGGTAGTGCCTCACAACAATACCTGTAAGAGCTTGAGCACACCTCAACATGGAAGGGGCTTCCTGCTGAGCAGAAGCCACAGGACAGGCTGAGGTAGATGCACAGGCACACATTGCTGCTTGCTGTGCCCAATATCCCAGGCTACGACTCTTTTGACAGCAATAAAGTTTACTCAGCTTTTCCACCCTACCAAGCATTTCAATAATACAATCTACAGACTTCTATCATTTTTTCACAGGCAGCACATGACTGTAATCTAGCAAATTGCTTCCCTGCCACGCTCAGATTTAATGTAGAACAGGCATCTTGTAATTTCAAAGTGATGGGCCTTTACTAAGCCTGGTACTTCATCTCATCAGCTACTACAGCATAAGTAATATTTTCTCCACAGCACCTCTTTTGTAGTGGTTTATGTGTAGGCTTTTAAGTTTGGCATGAATCATAACAAATTTATATTTAGATATATTCGCAGATATTTATATTTACATATATATTTGTAGATTTATTTTAAAGAGGTGCTTATATTCATATACAAACTATATACACAGTGAGTCAACTCAGTCCAAACCTATATTTTGGGTATAAGAGAGAGAGTTACTCTCACAGCATTTTGATGAATAGCAGCTCAGACAATGCTTGGCAAGTAGCTAGGTTTTGAGCAATTCTCTGAACTTTTTAGCTCTCCATAAAAATTTGTTTTTGTGTCTGAGACCCTTCTCACAGGAACTAGGTACTGTATTTCTTCCACATAAAAAAGTTTGCTCAACTCTGAAGGCAATGAACATTCATTTTGACATTTAGGCAACAGCAGTCAATTATTATGATTTTTAGATTTACCTTAAACCTTAAATTCACTCTGAAGTGAGAAGCTGACTGGCCAGGTGTCCAAGATTTCTTTACAGATGACCATTTACTTCTAAATGGTTTAGCCAAAGGACCTCCTTTCCATTTAAAGAGAGTAGGAATAGTTTTCGTGGCCAATCTGATGGTTGTAGGTTGAGATTACCTGCAGTGGGGTCAGTTGGTGGGGACAGCAGAGTGGGATTTGCTGGCAAGAACATTTTTTCCCTCTCCCCTCAGGAGGTAAAATGAAAAAAAGCTTGCTTTAAACTGAGCTGTGTAAAAGCAAGCACACTGTCCTGTTTTTATCTAGTCCTACAGAATTGCTGGCTCCCAACACTGCAGCCTCACTCAAAGGGCAGAGGGTTGTAACTTCTGAAGGCAAATGAGTTATGAGTGAAATGATTTTTGCTGAAATACCTGGCTCCAGTGGCATTCCTTCTGTTGTGATGATGCACAGCAAGTCTGCCACCTCACCCTGGTAAATCGTTGGGCTGTCAGAATGCACCGAGACATTGAACACAGGACCTAGAAAAGAGTAACCACAATTATTCATGACAGCCTTTACTTCACTGTCCAACACCTTTCCTGCACATTGTTGAAGTATTCTCTCTTCATTTGTGGAGACAGAGCTCTGAAATAGGGATAAGCAGCTGTTTAAGCTTTTTGTAAAATAGTTTTTCATTTTTAGCCATTTAATCCTGTACTAAGACAAAGTACCCAAACCATCAGACCTTTCCCCCAGCACAGAGGCTGCTGCCCAAATTTGCCTTCTACTCTCCAGCACAAAAGGAGCTGGTCTTCCACTGGTGACTCCTTTAAGAGCATGGGAGTTCAGATCTTCAGGCTAATCCAGAAAGGATTTTTTTGTTGAGGCTGTCAACAGGAATTCAAGTTATGGCAAAACAGTATCTTAACAATACCAGTGGTTCTACAGTGGAACTGGATCAGACAATACAAGCAGTGCATCTGATAATACTTTTCTGTGGGTTTTCCTTCAGGCTCCGCCACAGATAGCTTCTTCTGTAGATGTCTCAAAGCCCAAGGGTACAGTAACTCCTTCAGCTGCAAAGTGGTGATGATATCAATGAAAACCATTAGGCTGTTTTGAAATACTCAGATACCATGACAACACTGTGATGTTTTAAAAGACTTCTGACATACATCGGTTAAAAAAAAAAAACTTCCCCGAATTTTGACAACAGCTGCATCTCTAGTGCAAAAGTAACAAAATCACAACTCCTCAAATATGCCAGCACTGTTAATATTCTATTTCACAGGGCAGAAACTGAAGAATGTACCAAAATACCTCTGTGATTTCCCTACTAATCGAGGTGAAGGAGATGAGTAGAAGGAAAGCTGATCCCAATGGTGACCTCCAGGATGACTTTGGGGGAAAGAGCCAGGGAACCCAAGAAGAAAGCTGGGACTCAGATTCTAAGTAACCCTTTTTACACTCCCTAGACTCCTGTTACCTGGCTCACCTCCTTCTGGCACAGCAGCAGCAACAACAAGCAGAGAAGAGTGGCTTGGGAGGAAAGAAAAGCTGTTTATTTGCTCTCCTCCATTCTCACCTGCTACTCCTTTAGTACAAGAACCCTACATTTCAGATCCCCTGAAGACCAGTGGCAAACAATGCTTTTAATGAAGAACACTTCAGGAAATCACCCAAAACAACCCACTTATGCCTTGCTCTCTCTCAAAGGTTTCTCTGGAAAGCTACTCTGATAGCTCACTCCATGGCACACACTTACTACATCATTCCCAAACTGAGGTTCTGGAGAGAAACTTGGGATGTATCATGAAGCTAGAGCTGTAATTTTTGTTGCAACTTTTCTAGACTACAAGGGTCTGTCTTGTTTTGGTCACAAGGGTCTGTCTTGTTTTGGTCAACAGATAATACACAGCATGCTAAGAAATTAATTCCAACTACAATGCAATAATTACTTCTCCAGCTTTCAAAATCCCCCCCTCCCCCAGTTTCCTCTGCCCCTGAAGCAGTTGTACTTTTGTACACACTGGTAGTATGCAGACATATAATCTGAGAGTTTGACACCCATTTGGGCACTAGAAGATCTTCCTTAAAATTAACACTGCAAATTACTTCCCAAACAGGGATAAAAGGGTGGTAGAGATGCAATAGAGATTATACATGAATTACCAACCTTACATGTCCTACATGTTTATGCTAGAACACATTTAAGGAAACAAGAGACCCAGAAACTGAGATCAGCTGCTCAGGTAGTGACTTCACAAGCACAGTCCTAACTTAAGCTCAGCATGATGGGATCATTTTCCTAGATGAACAGAGATTAATCTGAATGTTTCCTCAGCATCTACCTAAGCTGGTTTTGTGTGAATTCAATTTGTTTCCTGACATTCACACACACACCAAACTATATTCCCCTTGCAGCCTATTTGATTATTTGTCCTCAGATAAATCAAGACATTTTCCATCCTTTTTTTTTTGGAATTGGGCAGACAGAAGTTCAAGGTCCTTGGGGATTAAAGGCAGTGTGGACCAGGATACTCCAGCCAACTGTAGGCAAAAAAGTCTGAAGCTGTGTGTGAACTGTCAAAGAAAAGAAACAAAGAGACTGTCAAAATCTGCTAGGAATGTCGCTGCATTCCCAGCACAGTCCCTCTGCTGCACTGATCAAAGGCAGAGCAGCACCATAATAATCCTGACACTGCCCATGGCTCAGGGTCTATCCTAAGTCTATCCTGCAGTGAGGTGACATCACATCAGGAATACAGGACGTGCTCTACTCCAGCAAACAGGCTGGATGCTGGGAGGGGTTGTGCAAGAGAGATGAACTGCATGATTCCAACTCTGTCAGGCTAAGGATGGGCTGCCTTACCCCTGCCCTGGCAGGTTAAACAAGGAAAGCACATGGGATTTTTCAGGCCTTATTTCTAGGCTGAAAGTCCAGGTACCTCCTGCATTGAACAGACACTGCCTTCAAACCTGGCAAACCAGCAAACCACTAATGTGGANGAAAGTCCAGGTACCTACTGCCTTCAAACCTAGCAAACCAGCAAACCACTAATGTGGAGCGGAGTTAGAACATTCCTGGCTGCTGGATGTCACAAGGGTAAAAGCTGAGCTTGGTTGGTCACTCGGCCAGGAAAGGCTGTGGATCATGGAAATGCAGCACTCCCAGTACACTCCTCCACTTGCTGACTCCTTTGGGTCACCAAGCACTTCTCCACTGGGCCTCCCCCACGAAGAGCTAAAACTTCCTAGGCTGGAAGGCTCCAAGGCATCAGCTGCACAGGCATTTCAGGATCATGCTTCTACTTGGTAAGGCACAAGCAGTTCTTTCCCTTCAGTTATTTCCCTAGCAGGTAACATCTCCTGCAAATTACCGTCTCCAAGTCCAGAGAGAAATCACTGTCCTGTGCTAGAACTGGATATCAATAAAGAGTCAAGAGATGTGCTGAGGGTTGTGCTCTTCCCTCTTCAGCTGAAGAGGGAAAACAACAAATTTTTTTTTTTTTAATCTAAACAAGATTAATTACAGTGAAGGTTCCTCAGTTCAGTCTCAAAAACTGTGTGGCTGCAACTTCCTAGGGTTATGTGACTTCCCTGGGTGTATCTCAGGCCTTCTCTACCCACATGACCCATGCCCTGGGCTTCAGGCTGCCCTCAGGCACGAAAGGACAGAAAAAAGCACCTTCAGAGATTTATTCCCCCCCTTAAAACACCTGAAAAGGCAGGAGGCTGTCTGAGTGCCCCATTCCCAAGCCCAGTGTTCAAGAGGCCCTGGATCTGGACCACACCAAGCAAGGCTCAGAACACAAAACTCAAGTAATTTTCTCAAGTTTTTGCCCTCCAAGACAAAACAAAACAAAACAAAACAAACAAAAACACACAAAAAAGAGGCCAAACACCTCAACACCAAGGTTACAGATGACGGCATGTGGTAAAACAGGCAGCTCCCAGCAGACACTGATGACACTGGCTCAGGGTCTCAGCACAGTCACGCTCAAGCACTTACAGTGTCACTGGAAGGGTTGGGGAGGTGACAGGAACTCTCTCCTTCAGTGAGATATGAGTTCATGCTACATCAACACTGAGAAAAACAGAACTCTGCAGATAACAGATGATGTGGCTTTGGCCATCTTGCCACCTGCATTTAACATTTTGAAATACTGTTATTGGCACCTACTGGTCACTCGGGAGAATAAACAAACCAGAGTTTAGTTTCAATTGCAGGGCTGACAGATCAAGCGTGACCTGTAAAACTCATCAAGAACAAAGCAAAGTTAAATGCTGAAAAGCTGTTCATGAGCTTGAAAGCTGAGAAATAACTGGATTTTAATAACTTCAGATTTGAAGATAAGTGTCATTCCCTCAGATAATTTGGAAGCCAAAGAGCACAGATTTCCAAAACAAAGCAGCAATCCCAGTTCTAAGAGCTAAGCATCATAATTTGCCATATTCTGCTGAGACCTTTGATTTAAAATAAGTCAAAATATCTGTTCCTCACTAAAATAAGGCCTTATGTAAGCTTAGATAAAATCCCTAAAAGTAGTTTTCTTCTTTATTAAAGTAATAACGAATTTATATTAAAAATCATCTGCAGTCAGGATAGTAAGAGTTTTCAGAGCATTTCTCAACTCTTGAACACTTGAAAAACACTACACAACTTTAAACAGAAAGTGAAGAAATTGAGGTTAGACGTTTACTAGTACAAATCCAGAAGTGCTTAAAGAGAAACCAGGTTTCAGAATCAGGATTTGTTCGGTGTACTTTTCTCTGAATGTTCCCTTTTATGTTAGATCTCAGTGCTCAAAGTGTTGATTTCGTGTCACCAGTAAGATAAGTCCAGGAGCCAGACCCTATAGTGATACAGTTTTCAGCTAAAAAGTGCTATGCTAATTCTTCTACATATAAAAATGAATGGAGAAAAGTGTTTGAACTAAGATTTGTTTATTACTTTGTGCTCAAATCAGATTGATAGTGAAGGGGTGGCAGGGTGGAAAAGAGGCATTCAAGCTGATCAAGTTAATTTACTCAACTTTAGGATTTACAAACTGGAGACAAATTCTGAGACCTCTTTACCTGATGTCACCCCATTTTCTCCCTGTTTTCCTTCCCTGCTCAATAAACCACTTTAAATCTGCATTAAAAATGGGAAAAGGAAAGAGAATAACCAAGAGCCAGTTAAATCCAGTCCTATAACAGAAGAGGTCCTAATTATCTAGGGTCCTAGGTGATGTTTTGTCTTCTCTGATTATCATTTTACACTATATTTCTCTGCAAAAATAAGGCATAGTCTCCTCAAGACTTAGGCATAAATAAGGCATAGTCTCAAAGTTCAACATGAGATTAAAAGCCAGGAGTAGTAGAGAAGAGAAAGGTCAAGTAATCTAATGACCACAGAGACCAAGGGCAGACTGTTCACCCCAAGAAGCCCGTGCCCAGTCCATTACTGACCAGGGGGGCTGGAATTCCTGCATGCAGCTTCCCTGCTTCCAATCACACAGCACCACAGACCACAACAGGGGAAACAACTGATGCAACCCACGAGTTCTGCATCGTCCAAAATATTACTCATCTCTGCCCTGGCACCAAATCATTCACTCTTCAACTGAGGATTCCATGACCTGCTTTTCTCCAGATAATAAGTTTCTTCACCTTCACTTTTCCAGACCCCTGCCCTTTCCCAGCTTTTTCGTGAAGCTGTTCCCTAACAAGCTTTACCCCAAGCCTTATAATGGCTGTTACTGGAAGAAGCCCTCAGTAGTTAAGTCTGTGGTTTCTACTTCCAGCTACAAATTAATGCACACAGGCACAAAGGCACACAATGACAAAGCACGTTCCTGCCCATTAACAGTGGCTGGAAAATACCAGCCTTTCTTGCCAAAGAGTTTCTGCTGCACTGCTTTTCATTCATTTCCGTGATTAAGCTTTCTTTCCTTTAAGAATCTTTCTATTCGCCCTTCTTGAAATTGAGTATCTCTTGGGGTCATTGCAGGGCATCGTTTCATTTTAATTGCAAGTTCAACATCAATACTCAGCTCATATTTCAGCAGCTCTTGGTTTATCTCAGCTTCTTCCAAAGTGAATGATAATACATTGCTGTGCAATGAGCTCACATGCAGATGTAATCCAGAGTTGAAGATTTCATTGAGATATTTCCCTTGCAAGTTCTCTTTTATTTTTGCCTCTCCAGAACTTTCTACCCTCTGCTGAATGGCACAGAGCAGAGACAGCTCAGAGCACAGCCAAGCTCCAAATGGTTCTCTCTCATAACACACTTTTTTCAACATGAGATTAAAAGCCTCCTTCTCCCTGCTTCCTTCAAGGGAAAGGAAAATAAGTCACGTCTGTGGAAATATCTGAGACTGTGTAGCAGGCAAAGACATTCTAAACACAC
This sequence comes from Hylia prasina, assembly GCA_013397195.1. Lineage (NCBI taxonomy): Eukaryota > Metazoa > Chordata > Aves > Passeriformes > Sylviidae > Hylia > Hylia prasina. The sequence continues at coordinate 83,074 of VYXD01002334.1, forward strand.
ACTAACCTGGGTTGCCCAGTTTATGGTGAAAGGGTTTGAAAATTAAAGGACAAATGCCAAAACAGAGTTTATGAAGCTGTCTTCATACAGTGGCTTGAGAAGAACAGCAAGGGACAGAAGACAGGCGTGTTCCAGGCTGAAAGGAAGGCTCTGTATGCATGCATCAACCAATAGCTGGGGAGGAGAGAGGATGCACTGGAGTAGAAACAGTGCAATGAAATTAAGAGAACATTTCGAGACAGGCACTGGCAGCTGCTCTTATTCCTCACATCACTGGGCAACCTTTTAAAAAAGACACGGCAGAACCTTTCTGACCTACACTGGGAAGACAAACAAACAAAAAAGCATTGAGGAATATTAAATTCTTCATATGGGACAGCTTCCCCTGCCCCCAAGATAAGCTTATTTTGCCAACAGCAGTTGGATATACAAAAGGCATTCGTTTTATGAAACTGGTCTAGTGATCCATGTTACCCAGGAGTTCATACCAGAAGATACACAAGATCCTCTCTGGTCTTAAAATATATCCAGCAGAGAACAATCTGCCATTGATTGAATATTTGAAAACTAATGGCCTAGTAGGCTCCTCCTCACCACACTCCCCCACCCTCACTTCCAGTTCATATGGTCCAGTGGATAAAATCCACATTTCCTTTTTTTTTTTTAGTTCAGGTGGTTCAAACAAATGCCTTCACATTAACATTTCAGATCATTAAGCAAACGGAATAAATACGTCCCTCTGCAACAGCAAGTGGAGAAAGAAGAGAGGAGATCTCCGCTTGCAGCCAGCAAGTTCTGCCTTGAATGGAAAGAATCTGAGCAAGACATTTTCCACAGATGTTCATGGAAAAACATTTCAGAGCGCTGCCACATTTCAAGCCCATTGTGGCAGGAAACACTGAAGCTTCACGTGTGCAGTCCCCAGCTCATACATGAAAAGCTCACAGGCCCCTGTCACTCAGAGAGATCACATTGCACAATGTGTATGCACGCTTAAAAACCCCTCTTTGAAACATCACTCAGCTCGGAGAGATCTGGGAGAGAGTCAAATCAGAGAGAAGGATTTCCAGTCCCAGCAAGCCTCACCATCCCCCATCAAAGCGGAATCAATAAAAACAACTGAGAAAGAAATTCCTCCTAGGACTAAAAGCTTCACGTAAAACCCTTTAAGGGCTTCCTTTTGCTGAAAATGCTGCTTCCTTATTGATCCCTTCTCCACTCGAACAGCCATGATGGAAGCTGAAATGCTGCCCAAGCCTGAGACTTCAAAGTACGGAGGAGACTGGAATACATCCTATTTTTCAAAATTACACTGCTGTATTGTATTCCCTCCAGCAGTTATAGATAAGTTGTCTTTCTGTTACACTTTGAAAAATCAGTGCAACTGACTCCTTAACAGTTTTCCTATCAGGGACAAACACTCATAAGGTAGCACACCCCACCCTCCCTACAGCTCAGGATTTAACACACTGGTGCTCCCCAGCTTTTTTTTTTTTTCCCCCAGTTGCCTGGAAAGCTGCACATCCCTCTTTTTTCCTGCACCTTTCCTGTTAGTATCTTCCCTCCAATTTGGGGGAAATTCTCCCTACAAACAACTAGATCGCTCAGCAGTTTTGCCTTTCACCATGCCCATTAGGGAAATTCTGGCACCAATTTATTTTTTCTGAAGAACAAGTTTGACAGCTGCTTGTGCCACAGGACGCAAGAGAAGGGTGTGATATCTGAGCTGTGCTTTCATGGCTGCTCCACAATAGCTTTGCCATTTACCTCTGGCTCCCTGACTCAGTCTGCCTCAAAGACAGGAGGCTTCAGCACACAAAACCCAAGTAACACACCCACAAACCCTCTTCTGTCTTGTATACTTAATTCCAGATGAATTCCCAAATAATAATTCCACAGTTAGTCCATTCCAACTGTGCTCGTCACATACTCTCATCGTGCCCAGAGGTGAATATCCAGCAGGGATATCTGAGGAACAACTGAAGGACACAAAGTTCATCCATCAATTAAAGAAAATTGCAGGTATTTCAAGACAGATTTTGCTACATGCCAAGATTATTTTGGGAAATAGCACTCCAGCAAATTCTGCCTCGGATCTCATTTCTTTCTTCATTCTCTTGTAAAGAATGAAAGGCTGACAGGGCTTCAGGACCATCCCTCCCCCTGCTCCAGCCCTGCTACTGGAATTCACACATTCCCAGGGTACTTCTACACGCTGCCTCCCTTTCTTCACTCCACGCTCCAGAAATCCTATCTGGGTGAAGGGGCTGGGAGGAGAGGCTGACAGCAAAAAGAAGTCAAGACTACAACACGCACGCTTCCCTCCCTCACATTGCTCACAGATTTCCCTCTGAACCCTGGGTGTCAAAGCATCCCAACAAACTCCTTGGATGGGAGTTCAAAGTGACACAAGAGAAGCAACACCGGGAGAGGCACCAACCACCACTTTTGTGCAGGAAAGTCTCCACATAAGAGCTTGGAGGGGAAGGGTTTGGGGCAGATTTCATTCTTGCTGGTTTCTTTTATCACTCCCTTTGCAAATACTACTCTCCTGCTGTGTCTGACCCAGATATGAAGAGTAATGAGGCTAAAACTGCAGCCCACTAAACCATCTTGAGAAATTACCTAAAACTGAAAGAAGCTGAGTGAATGTCCTCTGTCTGGCCAGCTTAGATCAAAGCTACATCTCAAAGCTTCCCACGAAGTGATGCCCTCATTGCCAGGCTGCCCTCCTATGATCAGCCCTTGTCCTTTTCCCAGTGTGCCATATAAGCAAGTTCAGATCTTAGGAACCACATCATCTAGAGTAATTACCTTAGTTGTGGATGCAACCAGAAGTCAGGCTGCTCTTGCCTAGACACAGACACATCTCCAAGATATGCTACAGCCCATTACTATCAGTAGAATATGAACATGAAAACCCCACCAGCTTTGTTTATCAAATCATGAGAGGAACCCTTCACTCATACGTGCACCAGTGTTACAAAAACAGTTCCCACTGCACTTCCCAACAATATAATGTGACAGAAGTCAGGGTTAACATGCATCTCTGATGATTCAGATCAATGCCATCTGTCTCTCCCTCCCCCAACATTATATTAGGACAGGCATGTTTCTACAGTAAAGTCTCAACAGGCAGGCTTTGTTACAGCTGAAGGTAAGGGTTTCAGTAGGCAACTGAGGAACAGGATGTCCTTCTGGGTACTGAAATTCATCCCAATTTGTGGAGCTTTGTAGTTCAGCCACGAGGGACCTCTAAGGTCTTGCAGTGGCAGGATACACTTACTGAGATGGCTGAAATGTTACCCTAACCTGACCATTTTCTGCAATTACATCAACAGTGAGGTGTGCTCAGGGAATTTAATGCTATGCTAATAGAGTCTGTTTTGGAGCAGAAATCCAGTTTATATCAATGTTCTTTCAGAGCAGCCACTGCTAACAATCTAGTGATACAGCTGGCAAATGCAGCAGCACTTGCTCCATACTGAGAACCAGCTCTGAGCCTGCAGGACCATAAAAGCTGCATTAGTAGAGAAAAACCCAGGGGTTATGATTACAGCCAATTCATTAAACATCTTTCTGTAAACAATCAATAGCACAAAGGACACAAGTACCACCAAAGACGACAAGCACAGCTCTCAGCCATCACACCATTCGCTCCAAAGAGCAGGTATTTCTGAGACACAGGGAACTCAATGGGAAAGCATCACAGAATTCCCTCCCTTTCTGGCTTAAGCAGCACACGGCTGCCGGCTTCCGTACCAACCTGACGTCTGGAAGTCTATCTGGATAGGGTTGGACAAGCCATTCACTGCCTCGCGCCACATGCCGCCGCCGCCCGGAGACCAGGCGGTGACCACGCAGCGGTACAGCCCCGCGTCCGAGACCTGCGTCTGGTACATCCTGTAGCGGAACTCGTTCTCCTGCACCTTCTCCAGCACCACCCCATCCACGCGCGTCTGGTCCGTCCAGTCCTCCAGCCGCACCACCGAGTCCTGGCTCAAGGAGATGATGCGAGTGGTCCCGTTGGGACTCGACTGGTCTGTGAGGGGCTTCTCGGCCGTGATGAGGACGGAATAGCGCGGCGTCTTGATGTTTTTGGAGGACACTTTGCACGTCATCTCGAAGGTGTGGCCTGCCACAAAGAATGGCTTCAGTTTCACCGCCTCCACTGTAAGCGTGTAATCTGAAGAGGGGAGGAAATAAGCAGCAAGAAGGGGTTAACAAACAGGTACGGGTGTTTCCGCAGCACCAATCTTCAACCTAGAAGATTACAGACAGGCAAAGTTCCTGTTTTGGATGAACAAATTCCAGCACATTTATCTAAACATGTGGACAGCCCGGAATGCTACTCAACAATACACACACAACTACACAAGAGTTTGGGTCAAGATGCACAAATTCATTCACACAAACACCAAATACCAAACAGGTAATAGAATACACAGGTTGTAACAAGACAGGATTGTTTTATTCAGGAGTAAAGATATCAGACAAGATTCAGAGTCCCAGTTTTATACCCTCATTGATGGGGTAATAAGGGCACTGCTGAAATACAACTAATGACAAAAGCTGCCACTCACTCAATTGGCAGCACTTAGCGTAGCATCTTTTATTTCCCTTGAAAATACACCCTAACAGCAATCCAGACACATTCAGCTTAAAACACATGACAAAAGTTGGTGGTAAGAAAAGTCTCCACCACAAGCATCCCTGTACAGATTGACACACACCTCTGCCTCAGTGTCAGTCTTCCCTGGCCTTGCTTCTCATGCATTTACTTGCATACAAGCCCACCAGAAGCCTTCACATTTCCCATTTGACATCAAGAATTCCAGTAACACTTACTGCTTAGTTTCCTTCCATTCTCTACTGGCTCCTCAATCCCAAGAATCCCTTAATTACAGGGTTTGGGAAAATTATACATCTCGGAGCACAGCTCCGAGACACACAAAATACAAGCTCACAGTGAGAAACTGAGAAAATGAGGAGTGACTGAAATCAGAATCAGATAAAAGGAAAGGGAGTTGCTAGTTTCCTGGCATTGTGATGAAAAGACACCCTGTACACCAAGGTTCTTCTTAAGGAAGGGAGGGCTGGGGCAGAATACATAGAAGTAACAGTATTGCAAAAAAATACAGCCAATCCAACTCTCTGGGCTTACTTTGCTGCATTATATTCTCCCTTCCCTCCTTTACAAAGAAGAAGAAAAAAAGAGTGTAGACCTGTTAAGAAGCTCCACAGAACCTCTTTATGCAAGATGAAACTTCTCAGAAGAAGGAAAATAAGCAATGGTGAGATTGAAACACATTTCCCAAAATTGAACTTAAATGCAGTAATATTTATGTCCTCCCCACAAGAGCAACAAGATACTTGTCAAGATTACATTTTGCAGTGTTTTGCCTTCAAGCAGCAGTTTTCACAATGAGTAAACACAGCCCACAAGATGAGAAACTCGGTATGACAACTTTAAATCAGCACTGTATAAAGCAGATCACAGTACAAAGCTATATAAAGAACAGCAGGAGCAGTGAAGGCTGAGATGCTTCTAGTGGTCTAGCTGAGCACAGGATTATTTGATACTCCACACCAAACCCTCCTCACACTTCCACCCACTAAGCAAGTGACAATACAAGAGTTGCACATTTAGGCACTTAGGGTACAATCACAAATGAAGTTGCATAGAGTCAGAGCCATTCTCCTCTCCCTTGTGAAAAGACTCATCAGATATCAGATTCTAGACTTCAAATCCATTTTTTCCCTCATTCTGCATCTATGAGACTTTGATATTTCCTTCTTCAGTATTTAGGAGCCCAGCACAGATCAGCTTTTCACATATTTTTAGGAGCATAGTAGGCAATTATATTTTGTCCCAAAAGCAGAAGCACAAGCAGCTAGTTATACTTTTCTGGCACATATTGTTGCTTTCTAGGCCATATGAGGAGGCTCTGGGCAAAAATCCCTCCTTATTTAAATGTTCTTTATGTTGTTGATCTTCACATCAGAGCACTGTGTCCTAGACACCAGAAAAGAAATCTTACATTTTGTCTCTGGCATATGGGCTTAAGATTAAACACCCTCACATGTTCAGAGGAGTTCAGCTACAGCTGAGATACCTCTCCCTACCACCTGAGCTTCAAATACCTCAACTTCCACTAATCCCTGAGCCACAGGTCAAGCAGCAGCAGAAAGGGCAGTGTCTTGTCCCCAACAAGGGCAGAGCAAATTTTGTTCCTAGACATCCTTTTATTGGTTTTCCATTTGAGGGCAATAGCAAATGCTTTTATTAAGTATTTCTGCTAAAGGAAAAGGAGAAAGGAGTGGTGGTAACATGGGACAACAGCAGAAACACCACTGGTAAGAGTTTGTGGAAGAGAACAGCTGAGGCCCAGAGATGCAGCTGGAGAACAGTGATAGAGTTCAAAAGGGTTAGACATTAGGATGCTGAACAGAGAAAAGGGAGATAGGTTCTTATGACAGTCCTTTCAAAGCATTTTTCTTCCTTTAAAACCCCAAGATCCTTAGTTTGGATGAACAAACAAGGCAGAGGCACCCCCTCTTCTGTTAGACCATAAGAAATCTAGAACAGAATAGAGAAGGGGACACAACCCATCACATACAGGTGCTGAATGTTTCTTTTTGCAACAAAGTCAAAAAAAGATCAAAGGGATGCTTCTGTATGTGCCATAATATTAGAGACCTGCATATGTAGCAAAGTAAAACAACAAAAACAACAAAAGGCCCCATATCCTATCAGCTAGAAAAACCTGGGTCACCATTCTTAATATTCTAGTTCTGTGCCAATATTGTTCTCCTTCAGTAGCAACAGATGAAATGTAATTAGCACTCCTTCACCCCCACCTAAAAAGCATGTAGCTGTCTGTGTGCAAGAGTGCACATTATGAGAAAGAGGGCAGCCCAAAGAAGTGGCACTTATCTTAGTAATAACAGTAATCTGCACAGAAAATTAAGAGGGAAAGGAAAGTCTCTCCATGTTTCCTATGTTAGCAGAAATTACTCATCAGATCTTGCAGCATAAGATGAGCCAGAGAGGACAAATGAATGTTTTCTTCCAAGAACTGCAACCTAAGGTCTCATTTCTAATCTTCTGGGAATTGCCAAGGAAGCAGTGTGTGCCTTGACCGCTACTCCACACACTTGCTTGTCTGCATACATGCCTGCAGTCCCATGTGGAGTCTCATCTTCTTGTACAGCTCCATGAATGAAAAGCACAATAAAACACACTCTGCTTGGTTACATACAGGAGGCTGCAATCTGCAGTTTATTCTGGAAAGCAGTAGGGGAAGAGTTCCTAAGTAAACCATACCCGAAGCTTGGGCACTACTCCAAGACAGAGGGCTAGCAACATAAGAAATCCCAGCCAAATGACTCAAATAAAATTTGAGTAAACTGTACTTTGGAGCACGACAGTGCAAGCATCTCCCTTCCATCACTGGCCAGTCCAAGTGGTTAAGCCACACTGTAATTCTCCTGTTGCTCTTCACCACAAAGTGTGTGCTCAGCTTCAAGAGCAACTCCTAGGTAGTGACCAAAACCAGTTTTCACCTAATCTACACCAAGCAAACTTCTAGAGAAGCCCAACAGCTACCAGAGCAAGGAGACTTTAGAGAACAGCAAACACCCTCCCTGCACTGCTCTGACTCCAGCTGCAAAAGCAGCACAATGGCCAGGGCTGACAGCAACCTCAGCACTACTTGAGGCTGCTGACAAGAATCTCAGTGTTCAGAAAGGCCCCTTCATCCCCCAGTGCACTAACGAGGCTGCAAGTGCAGGGAATGCAGCAGACATCAAGGCAGTGACACAGTGACAGCTCTGCCGCGGTAGGAGGAGGTGGCTGTACAACACCCCGAGGTCCAACTGCAGCCCCAGCAGCTCTGGAAGCACAACAGGCACACCAAAGCCTCTGCCCAAACACATGAACCACACACGGACACACACCTGGCTTCAGGAACTCCTGTCCCTACAGCCAAACTGGCACATACACACACACCAGCTCAGTGCCACGGGGATTTCTTTGCCCAGCAGGAACTGTGTGTCTGTACCACACCGTGTCTGTGATACATCAGCAATGATAAAGAAAAGTAGGTGGCAGAAATATTATCTGTTCTCTATTTGCAGGACTGTCTGAAAGATTAAGGCACCCTTGCTCTCAATTAAGTGTGATGGGAGGGCCTGGGCAGACATTTAGGACAAGTAACATTATGTTAAATACAATTATTTTGTAAATTAAAGACAGAAGTATTAACAAAACCCCAAATAATAGTACCTTTGGGATTTGGAATTTCAATTAAAAGATAATGTTCTCTTCTGCTAAGTATTCCATGCAGATCCAAAGTTGACAACACTGGTTTAGGAAAAAAGCATTGATTTCACATTCCACTGCAAACAGTATCTGTGTTCTAAATGTAACTCGCATTCAAATAAATAAATAAAATTATCTTTTAGAATATCAATTTTTTTTTTCTGGGTTGAAAATCATTTACAGAGCTAGTCAAAAAAGGGTTCCTCCCTTCGTTTACCCCTTTTCACTGACTGGAATTTGTACCCTAAATAAGCAAAACATAATACAACTGATGTTTTTAATTTCAGAGATGAGACAGAGAGGCCTTATTTGTCACCTTGGCAGGGGAGAAAGTAGAAGAGGGGAAGAAACGTATCAGGCAGACTATGTCAAAAACAATGGTGATCTATGATAGCAATTGGCTGCATTTGCAAAGCTGAGTAAGCAGAAAGATGTGTGAGTGTTATTGGTCCCTGTAGAATAAAACAGAAAACAGAGACAATAAAACCCCAAGTTCAAATGGGCAAACACACAACTTATTATACAACGCACAAAAAAGGGGTCTGACATCTTTACATGATGTTTACATTTTGAATAAAGGCTCTGAACACCCCTCTTTGCTGAGACCCACAGACACTATATAAACTCATTTCTCCTTTCTCATGAATTCAGAACAATTGTTTTCAAAGTGAGATTTCTCCAACCTCCTCTCCCCAAAGCACTGCTCCAAAGTCAACAAAGAAGATGCAAGCAATGAAATAGATGGAAGAAAAGTCTCTGTATAGGCACAAGCTATCCAAGGAAGAGGCAAATTTCTGTTCTCTCCTTAGGCAAACACGTGGGAGCCTGGCTGCTGGCTTTTATAAGCACTGGGAGCAGTTAGGGACTCAAATCACCAGAGATACTTGTCAAAACAACAGTCAGAGAGCACAGGCAGCAGCAGATTAACTCCTTCATAGTTGCTGGCTACAGCACTGGGCTCCCAGCCGAGTCTGGAGCTCACAGGAATAGGATATGGCAGGAGACAGGGCACACAGGGAGAGGCATCTGGGGCTGCACTGCTGAAGGGGGGGTTGATGGGTGGAGGAGAAGGGGAAATCAAACCTTTATTTCGCCCTCCCCACCTCATATACGTATGACACTCTTTTTCAGGAGGGGAAGGTTTTTGTAGGAGAGCTCACTTGCACGTAATAAATCCCCCAACCCCAAGTTCTGCCAACAGAACGTACTTTTCAGCACGGGGACTATAACATTTACATTCGTGCTGCAAAATTAGCAGAGTTTCTGGAACAAAACCAGAAACAAGGGAATGTTCACACCTGTCAAGGTTTGTTTTCCCTCAGAAATGTCAACACAGGCTGAGACTTTTCAACTCCAGCTGGTCTCTGTAGCTGCTCCGACGGCGACGATCCATTACACTGGCATGCACATACACACACTCCGTGTTGTGGCATAACACTGAACTAATTGTGACCAACACTCAGCATTAATGAGACTTCTCAGTCCTGCTGGAGAAGCCAGCTTCAGGGCTAAAAAAAAAAAACCCAACCAAAATCAAAAAAAAAAGACCTTTTCCTGGACCACACGCTTGGACTGGGGATGCAGGGAGCAATGAGCAAGCAGTCCACCACTTCTCTCTCCACTGAAGCAGAATCACAGCAGAAGATTTCCAGCTTGCTGTTCAGGGATTATCCCTAAACAACTTTAAAATTATTTCAAATTGCTTGTCACTGAAATACAGTCCTCTGCCTGTGGATGCCTAAGCTAAACTGTTAAACTAATCTATCAATATAAATGCAGCTTATCTAAGCACAGATTTTTGACAAAGACATTACATCCTGGGTTATCCTAACCTTTCTGAGGCAGTCCAACAGACCCTCTTGCATTACTTCACTCTCAGCCAAAACAGTATCACCGTACAGCACATTCAGGAAATGCAGATCCCATTTTACACCAGAGTTAAGCAACTTCAGGTAACTATTAAGTTTCTAAAAATGCCCCCAGAATAAGTTAAATACTGACTAGAGCTAGTTCATTTCTGCCTAAAAAAGGTCAAGATCCAAGCAAACCACTGAATTACTTTGTTTGGCTACTCACTTATTTTTTGATACTCTGGTAGTACTATGCCCATGAACTTCCTCAGAGCTGCCTTTTAAACATGGGCTTACAGAAGAGAAAAATAAAACCACAACTCTCAAACTGTCAGACAGAGAAGACAAATTGACATTCCTCTTTTCACCTGAGTACAACCCCGTTGTTAGCAGCAAGATGCATCCTAAAGAGCCACAAAAGTGGGCAATGACCACAGTAACGCTGCTGGATGCCACCCCTGCCACTTCCAGCCCAGCTCCTGGAAGTCTCAGCAGCTTGATGGAATCTCTCCTTTGATGGTGTCTCTTCCTTTGCACTTCCACTCCAAACTGCTGCATAGAACTGGTAAAGTAGTGATGTAAAATAGAAGAGTGATGTAAAGTAGTTATTCCCCTCCACAGATAACAGGCCCTTCATAAACACAGAACTCCATTTCCAAAGCCCATTAGCAGGCCTTCTGGGTGACAAGCCTGTTCTCAGCCACCCAGGTGCAAAGTTCCTACCTTGTGTAGCCCAGAAAATGTTGACAGATGCAGAAGTCACATCTTTGCTCTTCACCCAGCTGTTGTTGCGGTGCCTACTCCACGCCGAGATGACACAGAAATAATCCCCTCTATCACTCTCTGAAGTCCACTGGATTCTCAGACTGAAGGTGTCAGCAGACCTTTTAGAGAAGATTATCTCCCCATTCTGAATCCGCTCTCTGCCCCTGTCCCCAGGCAGCAGAGTCCAGTCTGCATCCATCGAGGCCAGGAGCTCCTCTGCCACCACGTCGTCACCGGGCAGGTGCTGCCTGTAGTACCAGGACACGCTGAAGCGGATGTTTGCTTCGGTGTCCTGCACGTTTGTGATCCTGCAGCTGAGCTCTGTGGGGTCATCTGAAAACTTGGGTGTTTTAGAGGCATTCAGGAACACGTCATAGTCCGGCTCTGCAGGAGAGGAAAGAAGAAACAGATTAGAAGCTACAAGTAGGGAGAAAACGGCAGAATTAATTAAAAGATACACTAACTTCTAACATCCAGTTTTAGCATCCAAGCTAAGAAGCCAAGTGCCACGATACGCATTTTTCTTACAAGACCTTGGGACCTGGTTCTCAGACTTGCAGCAGTCTGACACAGGTACCCCTAGGTCTGCATTTCCAACCAAGACATTCCATTTCATAGGTCTGGTCATTCCATTTCATTTTCTGAAATGGTCAGACCATTTCAGAAAAATCAGGACTAATAGATCTTGTTGAGCAAAATAATTCCCTCCTGTAGGCCTGTCCCCAAGAACCCACCTGTGGGCTCAACTTCAACCCAGTCAGCCCCTTTTTACACTTGTCAAATGCCTGGGGCAGCCTGCAGCAGGACACTGGTTATCCTCTTGCTTTGGACTGACCAGAGACATCCCACTTCCCTAGTATCTCTCCAGAGTAAGAGGCCATCTTCCATCTTGAAATGCCTTCCTTTCCACACTTAACCATCCCATTGTGTCTCTACAACAGTTTAAGAATGGTAAAAAACAGCCTTTTAAAAGGCAAACACTGCAGACACCCAAGTCAGGGGACAGGAAACACCACTGGCACTGGCCACAGGCAGCACCAAGAGCTGAGCACAGTAAATTTCAGTGGTCAGCAGTTTAAGTTCTACCTAGGTCAATAAATACTAAGTAGGATAAGATTTGAAGATGTGTAGATCAGGAAAAGCTTCATAGTCTTGAATAGAGAAGTACGTGCTGTACAGCTGTGAGGCTGGGATATCTCATGCTGGAAAATCAGTGCCTGAGTTTCACGGGTTAAGAATGGGGCTGTTGTATTTAAATCTGAAATAGCTGGCTGCCCAAAGCCTAAAAGCGATAAGAGAGCCGCATGACTATTTTCTCTCAGACTACAGAGATAGTAAAGGAAAAAGATTACAGCAAGAACCTCACACCACAAAGGAAATACATGTTTATTTACTAGTATTAGAATATTTTTGTCTTGCTGCCTACTATAATTCAGAAAAATGACCAGCTTCCCAACTGCTCGGCCAATACTCATCACACAGCTTTTACAGCCTAACTGTATTCAGCACTCTGTATTTATTTCCTGCTTTATCTTTTACTTGGCATTTTGCCCTCCTAGAAACAATTAACCGAAGCTATAATTGGGACAAAGAAGGCAATCCAAGGCTAAAACTTAGGCTTAGCTCACCAACAAGCCAAGATAATAAAGCATCATAATAGAACTGCTGTGGAAACTCTGTGTGCATATGCACTTTTGGACTTGAGATGCAAAGGATAAAAACAATTGTAGCAAACAAGCTGGCCTGCTGCTATGTCAGCCTGCAGAAAAGATTTCTCACCAGTGTCCTTGCATCTAGCAAGAACAAGGGCATCAATACACACCAGACCCCAGAGAATCTGGTGATACTGATGGTGAGTTTCTGTGACATTAAGGAACATGAAATCATAAAAGCAGTGCTTACAAAGTCTGTGTTATCTACTACCAGTGAGCACGTGAAGATTTCTGCACATTTTCAGGATAAGTAAGGCAAAATAACAAGAAAATGCACAGAATTTTGCTACAACCAAAGCACAGATTAACGACGCCAAACCCCATCTTTGGTGTAAGCCCCCTTAGATCCTACAGCTACAATGCTCTTCCTTTCTCATTCACAAGACTAGTTTACTCCAGGGCCTCATGATGTATTGCTCACACTCTATAACTCTTATCATTCCCCCTTTGCCTCCCCTTCCCCTCAAAAAGAAGGCATTCAAGACAAACTAATAATTTCACAGCAACAAAGACTATGAAAGCAGATGCACTTCTCAAGGCAGGGACACAAGAAGGAAAAAACACCAAGAATCCCAAGTTCTTAGAAAATCACTGGAGGTTTGTTTTATTTGTGGGCAGGGGAAGAACCCTAAGAAGAGAGTTTTCTCTTTGATAGCACCACTCCAGACAGGCGCTTCACCCTGACAGACACTCAAATAGAGGATTTAGAAAGAATAAAAGGCTGGCTGGATAAACCTCATTCCTCCACTCTGTCAGCTGTCAAAGAACAGCCTCACTGACAATTCAATGACTTAATACTCCAGGAGCTCTTAACTCCCATTAAGGAGGAGGAGTTGGTGAATTCTGGATGCACTTGAAAACCTCAAACGCCAAAAATTTATTCTGCTTTCCCTCTCCCTAGCAACCAAGCATCTGCATCTGCTGAAAAGCAGATTTTATTTTCTCCCGTTCCCAAATAATGCTAAATTGGAATGGAAAGAGTAAAGAGTAGTCCTACAGGTACAGGCACAGCAAGAGAGCACACTAGCATGCAAGTGCATCTGCACACACATGAACACATGTGCATGAGGCACACAAGTGGGGGAAGGAGGGGACACTCACAAGTTAAATGTACAATGTGAATGGCTGAATGAGGACAGGAAATGAAGACATTAATCACTTGTGCACTTCTGGTACACATTACAAGTCTACTTGGAGACGGCCACGGCTCAACTGCTCTGCACAATGCTAAAATGCAACATTTAAAGTCATTGTCAATGGGATTTAACCTTATGGCACAGCCATTTATTGCTGGAAAAAAGGCTCTCTATATGCTGGCCTCATTCAGCACTTTCATGTTGGAGGAGCTCTGCCTTTGTAACTGGACAGTACCACCAGTTTCTCATGACAAGAGGATCTGAAAGGGTACACTGAAAGGGTTTGGGCCTGGATGCTTGCATCCAGTCAGAACTGGGAACAGGCACCAAGCACTACAGCTCTGCCAGTTCACATCCAGCTTCATTCAGGCTTCCAATACCACCAAGACCTTGTACATTTTAACAGGTGCAGATACCTTACCTACACCATTCTGCAACAACATCCTGACTTTCACTGACTCTAAATTGAAGCTATTATCTCACCAAGAATAAACTAGAGAACAGATTGGGTAGGCTGACATATCTAGACCTATCTGTAAAACAAGAGGCCTTTTAAGAAGTTTTATTGGAGTTTCATATTCAGTACTTCTCCCAGGTAACTTCTAAGGATATTTGCATATAGAGAAATAAATGTGAGAGAGACAGATCCCTACATATAGATAATAGATGCAAACAAGAGAAACATTCGTGCAGCAAAGATTCTGCAAGGTCCTCTCCCTTTTCTGATGGGGCCAAGGATTGAGGGATACATTTACCCATGAAGTCTGACAGCACAATCACTCACCTAGTGCTGCCACCACCACACTGACTGGTGCAGAGGTCCTCTCCACCACCTTATGCCAACTCCCATTGTGCAGTGGCACCCAGATAGCAGCTTCACAGAAGTAGTAGCCAGAGTCCTCCACATCCACATCCCGCACCAGGAGGCGATAGGAGTTCCTGTCCACATGGCTGAGGCTGATGAGAGTTGAATCACTGACAACAGAGTCGTGGTCCATGCTCAGCAAGAGCTGAGCATCTGACAAGGTGTCATCAGGTGATGCAGAAAAATACCACATCACCTCGGCTTGGAAAATACCACTTCTGTCTGTTGTGATGTTGCATGTAAGATCCAGGGAGTCTCTTTCGGTCACAGACACATTGCTGGTTGAGATGACCACATCTAGAGCTTGGAAAGAGAGACACAAAAATTCAAACAAAAAAATATTTTTTTTTATTTGTTACTTCTAATAAACATAGTTCCCTCTAAGTTATCCAGAACTTCACATTCTATAACAGGAGCTTCTGAACAGGCTCAGTAGCCCAACCTTCAAATGCCTGTTGGATATTGAGCCAAGTGATCTATTACAAGGGCAATACACATTATCAGCCAAGCAAGGGATTGTGTGATGAGGGCAAAGGAGAGAAAGGGAGGGAGAACAGCATTTTTATAACTCAACAGCAACTGGTCCATGAAGGCTTTGTCTCATCCACAGACCACATATCACCTTTGCAGAGCAGGAAAATGTGTACAGGATTTTTCAGTCTCACAGGAGGGCCAAAGCATTTTGCGACTATGACTCAGAAGACCAAGCATCTACAGAAATCACTAGGAACTACACTGGAACTCAACATGGTTTCTGCTGACATTTTTGAGCTCCTCAAACAGAGCAGATTTAAATGAGAAGCAGCCATGGCCTCACACTGGAGTCCTGACTGACCTCAGGTATGCTTCAAAAACGTGAAATGGAAACCAACAGAAGGCACCAGTAACTCCCTATACTGCTGATTTCTCTGCTTACTGCTCAGAACAACACACACTGGGGACTTCAAAGCAACACTAACAGCCACTCCAAACACACTTAGCAACTTAGCAGTGAATATTTTTAATATACGTATCACATATGGTCATAGCCAGCACACAAACAGGACCAGATTATTAAAATAAAATCATGGAATCACAGTGTCAAGACCAGGCTGCCCCATGTCTTCACTTGCTCACTGACTCATCCTACACTGCCTGAAGATTAGATCTGGGTTTCAGTGCAGCACCATTCTCACAGTCTGTAATGCAGCTGCTCTTAAAGTCTCTGCTGAGGCCAGTGGACAGGACTGCTACACCACTGGCTCTTCTCAGCACGAGCAAGAATAGATACCTGCTTTAAACCAGCAGCTGTGTCTCTGCTGAGACCAGTGACTTCTAGGTAAAACCATGTTCTACTACATAATAGCTCCCCATCTGCATAAACTTCCTCAGACTATCATCTGAAATGAGACACAACACATGAAGGCTAAAGCCAAACTGAGTAGTCAGAACTATTGCCAGTAAAACCAAGCAATGTTCATTCTCACCCCTCACCACCTGATAACACAGAGCACTCCAAGTGGACAGAGGGCAGCAGGCCCCACCTGAGTGCTGAAACCAAGTCCAGATGAATCTCTCACTGGGACTTGCCTCACTGTCTTATCATGGGATTCAGTAGGAAAGCCTAGCTAATTTAACAGATTAATATCAGAATACAAAATAAGACTCATCTGCAAGGTTAAAAGCAGCAATTCTCCAAGCAACATTTCTGTCTTCAGGAAAGTGATGGGCATTCACAATCTGGCAATATATGCACATAGAGGGATTTGGAGAGAGTTTACCCATAGGCATATAATAATTTACATCTCAAGTTCTTTTAGCATGCAAGTGCAGAGATTTCAGATGTCAGCACAAGATGCTCTTCAAGTCCTTCTACAGGATGTGTATACAGCATTTTGCTGGAGAATAACCTATCCCCTTTAGCATAACTTCAAAAAAGCCTTCATGGACCCTGACAAAGTGCCAGTGCTGCTAATGACTGAGCTTAAAATGAAAGTGAAAAAACCCGAAGAAAAACAAACAAAAATCCCCACAATAAACAAACCACATCAAAAAACTGTATCACTACTGGCCTTGGCCAGCCTCATGCTGTTTTCAGCCACTGATTAAACCCCACTTACTTAAACCAAACACTGCAAAAGTGTGACAAAAGCGAGAATTACAGCTCTTAATTAGGCAAGTCCTGTGTCAGCAGAGAGCCCCTGCAAGCTTTGCTGTGCAACAGACACCCTGAAAAAAGGGGGCAGATTGATCCTGTCAAATTTCACAGGCTAAGTACCACCAAGACACTAAAACTACATCCAAGTGAGCCAATCAAAAAACCCCAGACTTGTGGGTTCTCCCTATAGTGATTAAGGGATTACAAAAAGGAAAAGATACCCTTCCTCTCTGAACAGTTCTAAAATACCGTGATAATCTCATATTTCTGAAGGACCATCACTGCCTGTTTTTCCACCTATTGAGTGATAAGGTGCATCACCCCCGCTCTCCCTCCTCCAACCAGCAGTGATAATGCTAATGCAATCAAGTGCTTAGTGCATCTAGTCCTGAAATCTGTATGGGCAGGGATATCTGGATACCCTCAGCATAGCGCTGCATGTATTTTTGTCTCCTTAGCCAAGCATGCAATGATGTGTTTAACAGAACCACTACTGTCCTAGACCCCTGCCAACACAGCAGAGCAAGCAGACCAGTGATAGAGATCATTGGGTAATTTGCCCTGTTAAATTATCACTGCCTTCCTCCTTTCTCTTGATCTTTCCATGCTATTTTAATAAACAGCATACAGAAAAGCTTCACAATTACCACTGAATCACAAGCCACTTTCACAGGGGAAGTGCAGCTGTTTAGTGCTACAGAATCCATTGTTAATAAGAGAGCAGAGGGAAGGCTTTGGGTGACCAGGTGTTAAATACAAAGTTTATTTAAGAAATACAAAAAAAACCCCACGAGCACTCTGACGTGAACAAAGGATGAGATAAAATCTGGGTCTAGGCATCTAAGAGGTTGCAGGCAATCCTTCCATGCCATCAACCCCCTTTTCTCCAAGATAAAGCTAGAGAAATTATGTCACGGATGTAAACAGGCCAGGTTCTGCTGGAATGCACCCTCACTTCATTCAGCTCGCCCCAAAGCACCAGAGCCTGGACACAGCCCAGCGCCGCGACCGCAGCCCACCGGGAGCACTCACCGGTCCTCTGGATGGACACGGTGGCGATCTCCACGCTCTTCTCCTGGATCTTCTGCCACGAGCCATCCGCCCCTCTCACCCACTCGCTCACCAGGCACCTGTAGGCGCCGCCATCCGCGGGGGAGGCCTGGGACACGGACAAGCGGTACGTGTCGTTGGCTCCCGTGTCCAGGCGGACGTCCCCGCCGCGGTAGCGCTCCTCGTAGCCGGGGCCCGGCTGGAACTTGCCCTCGTGAGTCAGGGAGAGGATGTCCCGCCAAGAGGATGCGCTCTTGACCTGCCAGGTGACGTGCAGGTGCGTGTGCTCCGGCGAGGTGGTGACGGCCGAGCAGCGCAGCTTGAAGGAGTCGCCCTCAGACAGCCGGAGGGACGTCGAGGAGCGAGCTTTGGATCCGCTCACGGACAAGCCGTCAGAAATCACTATTAGAAACAAAAACCAAAAGAAAACAAAACAAGAAAAGACCAAAAGATACAAGCATCATAAAACAGAATCAAGAAGAGAACGCCCACAGTGAGCTGTTCAGATGTGAGGCAATAAAACCACCACAGAGGAACACCTTGCCAATCATTCCTTCTTCCACACATAAATGTATTCCAGGAAGAAGAAAATTCAGCTGAAAAAGCACTAAAGGAAGTGCTCTGCTTTAAACAAGCCAAGACAAGAATTAATTTATCCTTCCACTCATTTTAGTTTCTCATCCAAACATCATCATTTTGACTATTCCCATACAAAACTAATCTTGATATTCACATGAGTAAAAGATAAGACATGGGAAAAGAAATACTGTCCAAATTTAATACTGAAAAAAGCTAAGTGATAGAGAAAAGCTAGAACAAGACTGTAGTATCAAAATGCTAAAGGAGAAAAGGAAGATTACCTCCTTCATATAGAAAGATTCCTAAATGACACTAAAACTGAGAGAGAAGACAGCCTGTGGTTTTTACCCGAACTCAGCATCTCTACCCAGAGCCTTAGTGACACGAAATATTTGCAGACATCTTCAGAATACCCACTACTTAGTGTTTTATTTACATATTTACTAGACAGAAAAAAAGAGAAGTGTTTATAGTAAACAGCCTCTCTTCACTTCTTCACCTCACTTGCCTTTGCTATCATATTTCCCAATTTTAAATTCTGGCTTTAGGAGAATTAATGAGGAAGAAGAAGAAGAAGAAAGAAAACCAAAAATCACAATGACCATAAACAACAGAAAGTCAACATTCTTAAGGGTAATCAATATCAAAAACAAATTTAAAGCACACCTCACTCTTCAGAAATACCTTTCACTTGGACCTCTGCATCATAATTTCCCTGAACGGTGGCATCAGTGCTGGGCGTGGAACATTTGTATCTCCCTTGGTCAGCTGGCTGGATGTTCCTAATCACAAGTTCCACAGCATCGTTGCTGCTCCGTCTCAGTTTGATATCCCCGCGGCCCACGCGCTTTTGGTACTCCTCAGAGGTGAAGGTAGAATCCCAGGTACTCACTATCCGCACGAAGTCAGCCTCCCGGGAGAACTCCCAGTCAAAGTTCTGCTCACTGGGTCCGTCATAGTCACTAACGCTGCAAGGGATCGCCACCTCCGTGCCCACCACTCGAATGAGGGGGCCTTTGGGCACTCTCACAATGCGCCCTCTGCACAGAGCTAGGCAGGAGAATAAACAATAACACACAGTCAAGGAGAAGCTTCACCCAGGGGAAAAAAAAACCCCAAAAATTAAATATCATCCCGCTCTGCAGAAAGCAAGAAACTGGTAAGAGTAATATTGCCCGTTAACGTTTAAATCTCACTGAAACAGGAGCCTCTAAACACCGTTTTTAGTGTGGGCAATCTTTTTTTTCACTGCTTATTAAATAACACATGAGGTAACAAAATACTGACAGAGAGAAAATTGTAAAGAGGGAAAAAAAAAAGAAGAGAATTAGCCATAGATCCAATGGATAGCAGTTTCTCTACTACAAGACAAGTGCTGTGTAAGATGTATAAACATTAATAAGTGGTTTTCATTACTACAATGAGGGCATAATCTAATCAGGAATTTTTATAAGATGTCTGCTGATACCATTAGAGAGTCTGAAGTAGGAAATTAATTCTCCCCTAGATTGAGGGCCATGAGAATTTTAAGTTGACTGTCTCCAAAAATGAGTATAGTCACAGCTGCCCTGAAGAGTCATTCTCTCACAAAGGTGAGATTCCTTGCCCTCCAGATAGATTTAAAAGGAAGAACTGATTATAACAGACCCAGCTTGCTTGAGTGGATTTCTGCAGCCACAGGTTTCCTCTTTGGTCAAGGCCCAGAACCTGAGAGCATGAGCAGAGCAGGCTCCCTCCAAAGCAGAGGAACACACCGTGCTCAGACCGTGTTTTCTGGGACTGTCTCACCAGAAGGAAAGGAGGACAACAGCAGTTTTCTGCAGAAGGCTGGCAAAGCAGTACGTTATGCTCCAGGCAGAAGTGTGAACCACTTAAACAAGCCAGAGGACCTGGCAAAGACACAGCAAGAGACTCTTCTGATTTGGCTCAGTAGTCCAGAGAATAACCCCAGCAGCTGCACTTGGATTTTGGCAGGTCCTTACTTCTCCAAGGCACAAACTGCTTTGATTCATAGTTCCAATCAGAGAAATCTCTTAAGACATGAGTACTACCTAAACTCAGCCTCCAAACATGAACAGCTTACTGCATCCCACCACCTCCATATCCATAGCAAAATATTTTAACAACCAGGTAGAACAGAAGCCAGAACACTGACAGACAGATCTTGATACAAAAAAGTAGACATCTAACAACACCAAAAGCAATTGGACCAAAAAACTGATCTGAGATACCACAGAGAAAAAGACGAATTTAAACAAACAACCCCCCAGCACAAAAAGTACAGCATCCCACATGTGCTACAGTTCACCAAGTCCACTGGGAAAGCCACCAGCTAGTGACATGAACACCAATATATTTGCTGAGCCTTTCCCTCCTATCTTCTTGCTGTAGATTAGGTCTCCACTTGCTGGCTTAGGCCCATCATCTCCGTGAGTGTCCAAATGTGTGCAAAAGAGCCTTGTGAACAGACACCCCCCATGGAGAACCTGCTATGAAGCTTTCTCCCTCCAGAGCAGTGTGGAGAAGGATGTGTTAAAGAATAAGATTTCTGTGGGCATTTAAAAACTACACAAGCAGCTGTACACACTGAGCATAACTGCAAGAGAAAATGCATAATTTTATTTGCAGTTACAGTTCAGCAAACAGTTGAACCAAGGACTGACACTGCCTTTACCTCCCCAGTTCAGAACTCTTACCATGCTCTTTACTTTGTAGGCTGTTCACGTGTACAGGCTCAGTCATAATAGTCCAATTTCCTCACTGCCATGACCTCCTGTATTCAACATTTGTACTTCATTAAACTTATTTGTAATGCAGACTGGGGTTAATCTCCTACCCCTTCTATCCCTCCCAGAAGACTGTTATTATATACCTGATCAAGTGATTGACTAGTCTTAATAAGGAAGCTGGACGTTGCTGCACCATTCACATGTGCATTGGAGAGGAAAACCTCCCCTGATAATGTATTGTTCCAGAGACAGATGTCTTCAAGGACACACCTCTTAACCCAAGCACCATGCTAAAATCATAAAATCATCCATACAGAAAAACAAAAAACAGAGCAAGCCACAGGACTCTGATATACTTCCTCATGAAGTCTTTAAGTTGCATTCAATCCTTCAACTTATCCTCTTACAGAAAGGGGTAACAGCAGCAGGTAAGCTTTAAAGCCTGACAGTCAAACCACCTTCCAGCAAACCACTGTGAGAAGTCAGCTCAGGATCCTGACTGAGGGCACTCTTCAAACACTGACATCTCTCTGGAAAATACTCTCTGGTGACACTAAAACAAGCAGACAACACTGTTCTGCATGTGTCTTCAGCTGTAGACCCACATACCGTGCACTGCACTAATCCAATCTAGAGGTGACAAAGGCATGACTAATGTGGCAAGGGCTGCACATTTGTGTTTGAGATTAGCACCGACAGCTCAGTTTCTCTTCTCCCAAGGTCACCAAAGACCCTTTGACACTAAATGAAGGTAGGGGGTGATTAGCACCTTCCTACAAAAAGGCAAACCAAAGTGAAAGGTAGGAGCACAGGGACTTCTCATCAGACCAGTAAAGCCACGATTATCCCCCTCCCCACACCACAGTCCCACAAGCAATTCCTCCTTAACCCAGGGCTGGAAGTAAGGTAGTGGAACAGACTGCAGGAGACAAGAGGGATGGAGATGTAACAGAATTTTATACTTTCCAAACAGTAACATTTCTTATTACTAAAATAAATCAGGATTCTGGTACGGCAGGAGCAGAGGGAACATCATCAAATAGAGAATGAGAACTTCCTGCAGAGCAGCTGCTCTGCCCTCCCCACAAGTGAGGAGGAATGTGCACAGGGAAAGCACTCTAAGGGTAAGCTGCATTTCTAAGTGACCCAACAGGCTGTGAATTCAAGGTTCTGCCTTTGGTGCTGCAGCAAGGCTATCCCTGGAGACTAAACAAGGTGTTATGTTCTTCGCTGTGCATTAGGAATTAACATTTTGTGTAACTGTGGCAGAAGTAGTCACAGACACAGTGCTATACACACCGATCTTGGCAAAAGGTGAGCTCCATATTATTCTGGCAGATAAGTGAGGAGCTTTTGCAAATATTTTATTCTTACAGAGCCCTGTGTTACTTGCATGCACCCCCTCACCTTCCCAGAGCAAGCATGATATAAGAGCTTAAAATTATGTAAATTTCTTGGAAACATTTATTTTTCATGACACCCAATATATTTCACTGTTAATATAAGGTGACAAGTTCTTAATGAATTAATCTGAGTCCCAAGTTCTTAATGAATTAATCTGAATCCCATTTAACTATAGAAACAGATGGAGGAGGATAAAACAATGTATACACTAGTGACAGAAAACAACAGAACTTCGACAATTCTCTACTTCTCAGTATCACTGATCCCACCAAAGATGTGTATTTAGTAAAAATTCAATAACTGGATCTGAGTTAGTGTGGAAGATCAAATTTGCCTAAGCACAAGGTCCACTGCCTAAATACAGAGCTTTATTTTTATTGAGTTACCGGACCAGCAGAGGAAATTGCAAGGAACTGTTTTCCAAAACAAAAGGTAATGGAGCCCCTGTAAGGAGGACAGCACACAAACACAAGGCATGGGATGTATTCCTTGGGTTCATGGAACAGGTGACAGCACTTGACCAGGCAACACTGGTTCTTTTGCAGGGCTGAGCCAGAAACACACAAACAACCACAGAGCCCTAGTGGGTATTTGCCAAGCACCTGATTAGAGGATCCTCCCATGGGGATGCATGAAATACTCCACCAGAAACATGGACAAAGTGTGGCTCAAGGTAGAATAATAATACACTGGGGCCTGTCATATTAGTAAGAGAGGGGCAAGACGGGCTCAGACACAGCCAAGGCAGCTTTGGGCTAGTATTTTTTCCCTAGCAATGGGTTATGAATTTGTCCCACCACCCAGATGCACCATGGCACTGCTGGCGTTAAATGAAATCCTTCCGAAAAGGAGAACAAGGAAAGAAGATGATTGAATAGATGGGTCCTGAAGTCAATCCGAGTACATTAAATAGCAATATGTCATTTTTAGGATAACCAAGACAACAAGGCAACAAAATTGTGCACGATCTACAGAACAGGTAGTCTGTTTAAACTCTCAACAAGCTACAAAACTCCTCAAGGAAAGGGCTGGTTAAGGATTTCCCCTTGCATTAGGGACTTGTGGAAAGTCTTCTAGGAGCTTCATTTTCATACACACTTTGCATCTACGTATCACTCACCAAAGAACCAGATGAAAAGTAACCTGTGGAGTCCTCCACAAGGCTGAGAAGGTATTATTGCTGCAAAGAACACACTCGTGCTTCAGCACTGTCTTTCACAAGGTGCTTCCTCCAGCCTGCACTAGGCAGCTCTATCTAATAAGAAAACACGTTCTCGTAGCAGCCCGGAGAAGGAGGTCGCCTCCACATCCGCCAGCCAAAGGAAAATGCAATCTGACATGCAGTAGGAAGCCAATTAAAGTCAAAAAAGTAAGAGCTAACGAATGAGTAAATTGGCTCAGACTAAGCACTCGAGCCTCTGCATCAGAAAGACTTAGAACACACAGTCCAGCTCCTCAACCAAGGCAGTCACAGGAGACACAGCGACAACTTTGCTGACGCCTTTCATCTCAAAAGAGCTTTCCGAACAAAAGGTTGTTTCATTTGCCAACTAAACATTACCATGTCTGGGAAGGAAATACCCAGCAGCTCTTTCAAATCCACAACAGTTTATGACAGGAAAAAAAATACTGCAGCCAACTTTGCAAATGGTGGTAATGATCCTCCCTCCCTGAACTCCTCCATTTATTTCCAGTTGAAGCAGCATTTGCTGCAGCACGGTGGGAGTGGGCTGAGCAGAGGCAACCCTTCTTGTGCCAAACCAGAGTGTGAGCAATGGATTCCCTACCATTAAAGCTATTTCTAGCAAAATCCCAAACCTCTCACTTCTGTATTGAACTGCTTAGCTACAGTGTTTGTGATGCATGAAGACATTTTCCAAACTGAAGGGAAAAAAAAATATTTTTGCCTATTTTTTTTTTCTTAGCCCACCAGAGTCACTTCCACTCAAATACTCTTCCTCCTCTTTCAAAAAAGAATTTATCAGGCTCCTGATGGGAAGCATTCAGCAACTTTCCCTAGTGAGCAGGCAGGTGAAGGGACAGGCAGCATGCCACACATTCACAGGCTCTCCTCTTGGGAAAGAGAGCCAAAGCATATCAACACAGGAGATTATAATCCTTATCTCCAATCTGCCCCTTTTCCCCTTGCCTCTCCTCCCAGCTTCAATTATAATCAGGCAGCTACACATCAAGAATGTCATCAGTGACTATCTGGGAGAGACAGAACAAGTTATACCAAATATGCCTACAATGTTTGAAAACCTTTCAATATTGTTACAGCAATTATTTTTTTAATATATAAATAACATGATTTTCCTAGAAGAGGCACATTTAAACAAACATTTTACTTTGGTATTTCCTCCACTTTTTAAATGCAGTCAATTAAATTTTCTTCGCTACACTGTGTAGTCTGAGAGGAAAAGTCAGAGATTAAGCAGAAAAGAGAAGTTCTTGAAGTACCAGAAAGGCAGCTAACTATCAAATTTTCCATATTAGTCTCAAAAAGAGAAGAAAAAAAACAAAACTAAGTGAGTTCCCGTACCATTCCTGCTTAACACATGACATCATCATACCCTCCTTTCCAGTGAGACAAACACATAGCAGGGATTGGGATATATGCTAAATTAAGCAGTAGGCTATTCCTATTCTTTCCAAATTACAAAATTCAGATTGCCTTAATCCGCAGAAGCAACCAAGACTTTACAACCAGCCAGCCTGCACAGGGAAGAAACAAGGGGCTCCTTTAAAATAGACCAAATTTGACTTTTTATGTCAAAGCTGTAATCACCTCAGTAGCCTGGGATCATCTGAGACACACAGAGCTCCTCCCTCCATACCTTGCAAGAAAACAGTCATGTTACACCTCTCTGACTGCAATACTCCCTTACCTAAAAAAAGTCTGATAGATTTTTATGGCTTGAAAGATCTGCAGCCTATCATCTGAAGATATCAGAGAAGAGCAAATGAAAGAGTCCGTGAGAGAGACATTTACATTGTTCTTTCCCAGGCGGCTAGGATTCTTTTTTTAGATAATGTAGAGCTCTTATCAAAAGGAATTAGCCTGGGTGTAATTGCTTAAAACCCATTATCTCTATCAGGATGAAGAAACGCATACTGCATCTTAAGTGGAGCCTCAGAAAAGCTATCAAACTGCAAGGCTGCTGGATTGGTCTTATCTCCATACCATCAGAGATCTCAGAGAAGCCACATCTCCAGCACAGGGTGAAAAAGCAAGTACCTTCCCAGCTGAACTCCGTCTATACCATGTGGATTAACATTCACGTGAAAGCATGTGAATGTTAATTTTGCAGCACAGGAACAACCTGCTTTCTTCACCACTCATCCCCTCACCCACTGCCACCAAGCCACAGGATTACAGAAGCACATGAACAAACCATGAGGCTTTCACTAGGGCACAGTTCTCAGTTATCACACAGCCACAGAATGGTTTGGGTTAGAATGGACTTCTAAAAGATGATTTAGTTCCATCACTCTGCCATGGCAGGGACATCTTGCACTAGACCAAGGTGCTAGAAGTTTCAGCCAACCCGACCTCGAACACTTCAAATAATGGGGCATCCACAGCTTTTCTGGGCAACCTGCTCCAGTGTCTTTCCACCCTCACCATAAAGAATTTCTTCTTAATATCCGATCAAAACCTGACCTCTTTCAGTGTAAAGCCATTATCTCTTGTTCTATCACTACATGCCTTGGCCAAATGTCTCTCTCCATCTTTCTTACAAGCCTCCTTTAAGCACTGAAAGGCCACACAACATGATCTCCCTGGAGTCTTCTCTTCTCCAGACTTAACACCCCCAATTCTCTCAGCCTTTCTCCATAGGAAAGGAGTTCCAGCCCCAACAGCAGTCAGAAGATCTTACTGTCTAAAAAGACTGGGACAGTAAGAGAACAATACTTCACCACATGAAACACACTGCAGATAGTCAGCAGTTCATCTGATCACTGCCCAAAAAGATTCAGTTTGGAAAAACGCCATTGAACCATCTCACAAAAATGAAAGCTACCTTCTGTCTCTCTGCTAAGGCAGCTGCAACAGGCAGCACTGCCTCTCCTGCCATCTCTTGGGCTTTTGGGAATGAGGCACTGGTCACCTGTACAGCTCCTCTCTTTTGAAGACAAGCCGACTGGCATCTCTCACTCTGCACATCACCCATTTCAATCCTGTGCCAAAACAAGCTACAGGAATTTGCTGCAAGTGCTTCTGTGGAGTATTCATGCTACAGTACAATGAGAAGAGACCAGTAAACTGCAGTGGAAACTGTAAGGCAGAAGCCAGGTTGCATGTGCAGGTAGAGTTTAAAACACTACCACTGGCTGCTGACTGCACAGACCCCTCTGCACACCACTGACTCCTGGCCATGGGGAGAGGTTTGCTATGGGAAGGTAGACCAAGGCATATGGCAGGCAGGAGGGAAAGGAGAAGCCATACAAACCTTTCCCAACTGTGCAAAACAGGAGGATACCTTGTAAAACAGAGCAGCTCTTGGGAGGCAGAGAACTGTGGCATTCCCTGGATGTCAAACAATTCCATCACATATAATCTCTATTCCCTTTCCCTATAACTGACTGACAGTTAAAAGATAAAAGGCTGTATCTAAGAACTACTTTTGACAAGTCTCTAAAATGCATCTGGGAGCAAAAAAGAACAGGGATGGGGAAAAAATACCACCATGAAATGCAGGAACTAACATGCCACTTCTTCCTGGGTCTCACCTGAAAAACCTGCCCCTGCTAATGGCCTTCATTTACTGTCCTCCAAATTGTCTCACAGATCTCCATTTTTATCCTACTCTGACAGAGCAACCCGTTTTGGTTACCTGGTGACATCTGACCCAAAAAGCCCAGGGATTCTGGTATTGACTGCCACACAAGACAGGTGATTTTCTGTCGCTCTGCCTCAGAAGCAGTTTGTGTTGCAGAGGAGAAGTTCGGTATGTTACATTCTAACGAAAACAGTTGACAAAGCAGTAAAGCCGACAAGTCAAGCTTAAGAGTGTAGTTGGAAAACAGGCCGCAAATATTTCCAGAAATGCTGTATCTACAGTATCTTCACATTTCCTTTAGTGGGGAAGAAGGACACCAGTTAACAAATACCTACTACTAATGCCAACTTAAGCAAGAGAAGTACTTTTAAAAAGTCCCCAAACTGGAATATACAGAATTAAAATCAGTGCTGTACCGCAACATCATTAAATTGCACTTATCTCTTATCTTAGATCTTTCCCAAAGCAGTTGGAACTGAGCAGAGCAGACCAAATCTATTTGTTCTATACTGCAATTTTCTCTGGGCAGAGACAAACCATTTTCTCTGCTCTGTGTGGAATGCAGCACACCTCTAGGATCAAACTGAACTTTCAGAGGATTTAACTGGAGTAAACAATCAGAACAGATAATTTCTAAATCTGCATCTACGTTAACTAAAAGTCATGCATTGAGTGAAAATCCAAGACAAAATAATCTAAATCCTAGAAAGATCACATTAAAACTCGATAAGCTACTATTTTTTTTTACCAGCATGTCTTTAAACAGGACATAGGATATAGCACATAGCAGAGCTGATAAGGCTGAAAAGCTAAGAAAAAGCATTTGTCAAAAGACTTTTTTAAAAGATGCAGGAATAGCAATATCCATGTGTTTCACAAATCTGTAATTTGTATAATATATATATTTAAAAAATAAAATCATGAAACACTCCCTCCTCTCCCCAAAATAATTTTCCTTATCATCACCCATTTTCTTCTCCCAAAGCAGAAAACATTGATTCTAATTAGCACGAAGTAATCATTTGCTTTCCAAGTTATCTTTAATGCTAGGTAATATACAAAAAAAAAAAAAATTTAAAAAGTGCTAACAAATATAACAAGTGCTGCAACCAATATTAAGTCTTTTACTTTTCATTAACAATTATAGTAAAACCAAAAAGCAAAGCAAGAAAAAAGCAAAAACAGCTGTTTGGAGGGTTTTTTTGGGGGGAGGATTTCTTGGATGATTGTTTTGCCCTTCTTTTAGATGTGAGCTTTTTATTTGGTGTTTGGGATGAAGGGGGACGGGTTGCAGGAGGTTTTCGTTGTTGGTTTTTTGTGTTCTTTACCTGCTTAAATTTGGTGGCATTTGTCCACTGCAATTTAACCCAACATCCCACTCATACCAGACAAGGTCCTGTCTAAAGCCAAGTCAAATCTAAAGGGGATTTAGAAATGACATTTAAAAAAAACAAGACTTTAATAATCCAGATATTACTAATCTTAACCTCCACCTCCCCAAGAATTATTCTGGGGTTCACTTCAAATCTCCACACACAGGCACTCATTTCCTAACCAGCATTCCACTGGATGAGCAAAGCCATCCTGGAGGCTCCAACAAAAGCTGCAAGAGAGGCCCATCACAGAAGTCAGCAGCCACAAGGCCAAATAACACACACACTTGGGCTCCCAGACTCTCCAGTTGGGATCCTGAAGGGCAGCTTCACTCTGCCTGCATCTGCTGTTGTGAGAGATTATGGAACGAGGTGGTCGGGCAGCCAGGCTGCTGGAACTGCTGAACAAGGCAGCATATGGCACTGGCCCACCTTGGCTCCACGCTTGACAACTGATTTGCAGCCACAGGAGCCAGTGGGGGGATGGAGCTCAGTGTTTTAGAGCGATCCTTTTCGCCTGTAATTTAATTTTCTAACAGTCTCATCTTCACCGTAAATAATCTCCAAGCAAGCAGCCACACTAAAAATGCCAACAGCAGATGCACACAGAATGGGTGTTATGGCATGGAAATGAGTGCCTGTGCCTTGTAGGACCATGTAGGTAAGTGCAGTAGCACAGCTATTGCCAGGTCTTTCTGCAGCAGATCTACTTGGACAGATCAACCAAACAAACCAAATTAAAAAACCAGGAACAGTCAGGAATAGATAATAGGCATTCCTGGTTCCAGGCTCAGTGCTCACTGTATCACACTGCTTCTTTACATTTCCCTACATGCAAAGATATGCACAGCCAGACAAAGATGACATAAGCCAATACAGAACAGTTACCTAACTTGTGCTCCAGCAACTGGTGCCCCCAGAGAACTTCATTTGGGCCCCTACACAACCACCATATCCACATTGCTGCCTGAAACCTGGAGGCCGGTGTTTTCCAAGCCCTTCTCTCAAAGCCTACAGATCCAATTAGCACCCAAAAGCCAATTTCAGGTCATGCAGAGCAACAGTGTTTAGCATGTTAATCTCTGTGGAGCCTGCATGGTATTTTTCTCCTGGACAACAAGGAATTGCACGCATGTGTGCACACGGAGTATGATTTAAGAGACATCAGGGCTCTTCCTCCTTTAAGACAAGATTTACATAACTAATTCTGTAATTGAGAACAGGACTGCAAGGTATTTACAGTACTTGGTGCTGCTGAGCTTTTATTATTTGCTATGGGAGAGACAATGAGAGACTCTCTTGCCCCAGAAAAGATAGGTAGTCTCATCTGTAGCATTAAAAAAAAGGAGACACATGAAATTACCCATTTCAGGAAGAGATATTTTCCATTACAGAATCATTTCTCTCTTCCAAAGCAGAGGGTCAGCAGTTCAGTGGGAGCAAGAGAAGAAAAGAGGTCTGGATAAGAAAAAAGATGAGAGGTCAGGGACATAAAACAACTTCTAGAAGGCACACAGGGATTCCAGTCAAGGTCTCTGTGCAACCCCCACACAGACTGTTAAACAAAAATTACCCCCAGATGGGTCTGCAAAACAGCTGGCTCTGAAAACACGCATGCCACAGCAGTCTTCGTTATTTGAAAGGGACAAATACCAACACAAGAACAGCTCTGGAAACATAGGAAAAAGCCTCACAAACAGCATTCAAATCAATATGGCTCGTTTCATTAGGACTCCTGAAAATTCAGAATAAAGTTTTAGGTTAGTAAACGGAACTTGAGATGGCCTCCTTATTTACCTCACTAATACTTAAACAGCAAAAAACCAGTATTCTGTATCACAAAGAAAATTAAGACTACCACAACATTGGCATTAGCACAGTCTTAGAAAGAGAAAAGGCTGCAGAGGGCAACTGGTGCTGAGCTCCCCAAAATCACACTGCCTCTTTGAGGGGGGTGTCAGTGCACCCAAGATCCAAGACACCTGAAGCACAGCAGGTACGCTCCTGGAGTGACACTTCTGGTTCAGTTACATCCCAAGGAATACTAACTGCACACTCAGATTGCTTCCCAGGAAAAAGCAAACGGCAGAAGCTGGGAGAGTGAGGAGACTCACCTCAGAAATTCAGTCCTCGACAACCAAAATTATAAGGAAAATGCAACCTTTGTGCTCTTAAAGGATGCTGAAAGGACTGTTCACATTCGAACTTCAGTGTGGAAACAGAAACTCTTCCCTAAATTACAAATGTGAGCTAAAGCCATGAACACATGTGTGGCCAGGATTTGAAATCCACCCACACTTCGCAGCATCACTTATGCCTGCTCAACAAATTTAACAGCCAAAATTTCCAAAAAAAGCATGCAAGAGTCAAAAATTTCCTGGCATTCAGTGCCTCCAAGAGCTTGAAGGCAAATTAGCTGTGTAATTAGCTGTCTGTGGCCCTGAATCCTACCTCCAGAAAGCTGTTCTCACACGTGAAAGGAAACAGTATTGCATGCAGCTGCTGTTTAATTTCCTGGAAGATTAATTTTACTGGACAGAAGAAGAGACTTTCTGGAACAGGTGGGCAGGTATGTGCATGTGGGCAACACAAAAGAGATCCAGAAACCAGCAAAGCACTGAGCAAGCACCTGGTGACATTCCACTCCCAATTACCCAATCCTGGAGAAAAACAAACATTTCTACTTGTGACTTATAAAGTAAGCAAAAAAAAAAAAAAAAACAAAAAAAAAAAAAAAAAAAAAGAAGAGGAAAAAAGAAGCACTCTGCTCTTGTGTGATCAAAGTTAGCTAGTTCTAGAAATGAAGAGGTTCAATTATCAAAATGACTGAACGTTAATCTCCTGGGGAACTAAGCCTCCTTTCTAAATTTCCAGGCTCACAGTCCCAAGCCTTCCATCACCTTTGAAAACCCTGCCTTGAATTCAATGCAGGCATTTTGTTACCTCCGGTAGCAGAATAGCAAGGTTCATCAATTCAGCACCTGGCTGAAGAAGACCAGCAGTCTTTTCATGTTCCCCATCACAAATTTAAAGTCTTTTCTCCCTTTAGATTATATGCCAGCAAGTTATCACTTTTATCTGCTTTGATTAACTTGCGGCATTTGCTGCAGTATCTGCTTTTGCCTCTACAATCAATCCTGAACAGCCTCCCTGGTACACACAGGAACAGGTAGCACTGCAGAATGTCACACACATTTTAAGCTTCTGGAGAGAATTTGATGCCATTAGACATGAGAAAATCCACAGGTAATAAAAGACTATCACAGCACAGTACCGCTTGAAGTCTTAGTAAAGTTTGGGGTTCAGCCTTTAGCTACCCACTTTCATTTAAGCATGCCCAAATACACATCTTAAAATGCTTCCTGTTATTCCTGCTTTCAAGAAATGTAACTCTCCTAAGTAGATACTTTGCTGCTGTCATTGGCATGCCATGCATTGGATAGTCAACATCAGAGGTGATGAAAGAGAAAGGGAAAGGTAACACAACAAGATTAGCTAATAGGTGCCAACACCCAGAACATTTCAGAAACCAACTTCAGAGGTAGTCAAATGCAACACCCATGAGCCAGCAAATACTTGGCGGAATTAGCCAAGGTTAAGCACATTAAAGCCAGGTTGGATGGAGCTCTGAACAACCTGGTCCCGTGAAAAGTGTTCCTCTCCATGGCAGGAGAGTTGGAACTAAATGATCTGTAATGTCCCTTCCAACCCAAACCATCCTGTGACTCTATGAGGATACCACCTCTTAACTTAGGAAGCTTCCAAGCTACATGATCATGAAATGATATGCTAGGATAGCAATGTGTTCACTCTTTCCTAGGCTTCCACTCATGGCCACTGTCAGAGGCAAGACCTGAGGCTAAATGTATCTTTGGTGTCGGTCTTCCCCCCTCTTCCACAGCCTCAGGAAGCAGGAGCTTGGAGGCACTACCCTTTTACCACTGCTCTGCAGTGGAGCCCAGGCTGGTGACTAGGCTGGGCCCAGCAGTGAGAACAGAGACAAAAAAGGAATGAAAGAACACAAAATTTTCAAATAACTCCAAAATCAGAAGCGAGGGAATCCTTTTGAGCATGAAACAAGAGTGAAAGACGGGTAGAGAACCAACATGACATTAAAATAGCAGGAGGAGGAGAAGATGATTTTTGAAAGACACCCAGAGGGAAAATGCTTAATTGTTTCTTTTCTGCTCCAGTCTCCATGCAGAACTATTCTAGGTTACACTATTTAACAAGACAACCTACGCAGAAAATAAGTAGCTGTTAATATTTGGGTGAAACTTGGGATATGCTGAAATTACTCGGTAACTAACACTTATAATCAGCTTACATTGAAACAGACAGCAGATTGCGTGCACCCCAGGCATCCTCACATTTGCTGCCTTGGAAAGAACAGTTATGTCCCACAGTACACTGTTCAGCAGAACAAAAGACTCTGCATATCCCAATGGACAGCACACCAGCCATTTTGTGGATCCTTCACTGGTGCACATTTGTAGCACAACTACAGACAACACCTCAGGTACACATTGCAAGAGCAACAGTGCAGTGCTGACTAAGCCTCAGAAGTTTCCACCAGCCCCTGTGTTGAGGTAAAGATAATTTTAATATCAATTGAAATTATGTCTAGTGCAAACACAATAGCTGTCTAACACCGTGAGAACAGAAGGGGAAAGTACGCCACCAATTTGGAAAGTCAAGGATGCTAAAATTCACCTGGAGAGCTGTAGATGGATTTGGCCACAAACACTGAATTAGGAGTCCATGCTTTTAAAGCATGAGCTTTAGTAGCAGCTGTTAAGTACCTTTGGGATTTCTGGTGAACATCTCCCTGAACTGCCCCCTTCACTTGAGGGCCAACAGCCCTCGGGTAACAAAGGATGTACTCACTGCACAGAGAGCCAGTATTCCCCAGAGGTACTTCTGACTGGGCCCAGAAAACCAGAGCATGAAACACTCCTGTCCAATGAGCCGAGCAAGCCCTGCTCCCTGTGTCAGAACTCATCCTGGAAGCCATGCCAAGCCATAGAGACCTGTTCACCAGCCTCAGCACTAGAGACCACATGAACAAATGTGTCCCTCCGAGGGCGAGCACAAAACACAGACCCATAAGTAAGAAAACAGAATGAAAACAGAAATGTGAAATATATTTCTACCACACCAACCTAAACTGGAGAGATATTCATTTGGCACCTAAGCCCTTAACTCAGGCTGTTAAAAAAGAATGAACTGAAAGCCTGATCTCACAAGCATTAACAAAAAACCCAAAAACCCCAAACCAACCAACAAACAAAATAAAAAGATAAGCAAGTAAGAGACTGCATTCTGTGCAGCACCAAGAAGTTCTCCTTGCTCACATACTTCATGATAACATCTGGAAAGATAGCATTGTTTAAAAAGTCAGTGCTATATCTAAGCCCCCTGGGGCAAAAGAAAAGGAGTTATGCCTTCATTAACGTTCAGAAAGAAGCACGGTATACATGTACTCAATGGATTTCTCAATGGATGGTTTAAAAATAAAGTACTCTCCTCTCAGGCCTTCACCTAGCAATGTCCAATGTCAGCAATACATAACAGTAAGACTGACAAGCCTTTCATAAATAAACACAACAAAACTGTTTATTTCCCTTTTAATTTCTTCACTGTTTATAAATTCACATTTTAAAGTTTCTAAGTACTACTTATACGCCCTGCTCAATTTTTATTTTACTACACCACACAACCAACTGGGTTTCTGTCTTGCTGGAATGGCAGTCGTAAGTCATGTTAACAGCACCAATATCCTATAGAAAATTTGTTTATTATTAGAGAGCAATCAGTATTACTACTGTTACAAGAAAATAGCAAAATGCCTAAAAGGCACTCCTGCTGCTAGTGAAGATCTAAATAGAAGGTACACACAGAATTTACAGGGCTCTAGTTTACTATACAACTCTGCTCTCACCTCCTGCCTCTCCACTTAATTTTTCAGAAAAAAAGAACAGGTATTTAGAGATTAATAATCTGAAGAGCATTTCCCAGGAGCTTAAACCTGTTCAAATTCACAACACCAAATTATGATTCAAAGAAGTCAAGCAGAAGAGCACCTGCCTTCACAGAATGCAAGAGCAGCCTACAAATGCCTCCACTGTTTGTAGTTTTATAGTCTAAGCCCACATGGAGTCAAAATGCAGGGCACAAAGCACACAACTAGATCAAGTTTTGCCTTTCCCCAGACAAAACACAGATTATTTCAAGATCTTTATTCCTTTCACAAGGAATAAGCAAGTCTTTAACAAGGGATTGCCTGGAAGTCTTAAAGTATAGAAGTCCAGTCTGTCCCTAGATAGAAAAGCAGCACTCTTTGCCTTTATTGTAAAAGGATATCCTCTTTACGAAAGAGAAGTGTGTTTAAGAAAAAAAAAACAACAGTTTAATATTTGAGTAATTATCTTCCCTGGGCAGTTTTAAGGTTTTCATATTTCTGCCTACCCTGTTCACACTACTTCACTTTCATCTCTTAGCAGTTCAATGCAAGAAATTCACTACCTGTCCATCACCTAGAATTGCTCAGTACAATCAGCGAGTTCTCCCAGAATTCTCCGAGATCCTATTGAAAAAATCTCTCTACTGATGAAAAGAACCATCTTCATTAATTCACCTGGCAGATGCATTCTTCCCTTCTAATCATTATGTGAGTTTACAAATCTAACAAAGCTGTACTCACATCACATTATTCAGATTACAAATTCTCTGGGAAAAGAAAGCTCTTGGGCATGGTGCTGTAAATCATCAAAACACTTCTTACTCCGAGCTGATACCTGCTTTAAGAAAAGGTATGTACACAGCTGACTGCTAGGGAAGAGTCACAGGCATGGACAGTCAACTGGTTATCACTGAAACAAGCATCTGTTAAGCTGAAGAACTCAGTAATCAGAACCCTATTTTCTGCAGGAAGGATACATATTTATGCAGGGCAGCTCAAACTTTGAGTGAAAGCCACCTGGAGTATCGTAAGCCAAGGCTGTAAGTTATCTGCAGAGAGCCCAAAACAACAGCAGAGGCAAAAGCTGCATCCTTGAACGTCAACACTAGAAGCCAATAACAAATTTAACATTACTATTGTGGACTGTTTCAGGATTTATGTATTTTTCTAGAAATGTACAAGAGTTGAATGTTCAGTTGCAGTTATCACAGTTAAGCTAAGTCCATGAGGCAGTACTGTGGTTACAAGAAACATCCTGCAGGAAAAGCTGAAAATGAGGCTTCCTAGCTTCTGTCAGTAAAAGAGAAAAGAACAACCTTTAACAATCTAACTTCACAAGCTCCTGCTAAGCCTGGATGTCAGTCAGTTAAATGTTTGTCCCTATTTCATCCTTAAATGCCAGAAATATCAAAGGACAAGGAAAGAAAACATTCACAGACTCGCAGAGTATCCCAAGTTGGAAGGGACACATGAGGATCACCAAGTCCAACTCCTGGCCCTGCACAGGACACCCCAAGGGTCACACCATGTGCCTGAGAGTGTTGTCCAAATGCTTCTTGAACTCTGTGAGTCCTGGTGCTGTGACCACTGCCCTGGGGACCCTGCTCCGTGCCCAACCACCCTCTGGGTGAAGAGCCTTTTCCCAACATCCAACCCAAACCTGCCCTGACACCTTCAGGCCAACCCCTTGGGCCCTGTCTCTGGTCAGCACAAGGAGATCAGTGCCTGCCCTCCCTCTTCCCCTCATGAGGAAGTTGGAACTGCTGTGAGCTCTCCCCTCAGTCTCCTCCAGGCTGAACAGAAAAAGTGACCTCAGCTGCCCTTGTATGGGTTCCTCCCCAGCCCCTTCACCATCTTCATAGCCTTAATTCCAATTAGTTTCTATCTCAACTAAAAAAAAATTCTGTAACAATCAGAGGTGGGTGATGCTAAGGAGGGAGAATCCAGAAATGGACAGCGGAATTTCTATATGACCCCCACCATAAATTCAAAGTATGTTCTGCCAGCTATTTCATTTTTAGAGCTCATTCAGTTTTAAACTCCAGTTTTATTATTACTTGGGACTTGTGACAGGAGCTTCCATGCAATGCATAATTCAGCATTCATGTGGCAAAAATCATCAAAATTACAACAAGTCACAGAATAACTGTGTAACAGAGTAGCAGTATTTATGTAACCACAGTAATATGAGGCAATGTTCTTCAGAGATCTTTCATTAGACGAGCTGTTACAGTAAGAAGAGATACATGTCCTTTTTCTGAGACAGATACAATAAGAAACTTCTGTAAAGTTTCACAAGCACCAAGATGCTAGTGAAAAAATCTGACTGCTGTTATACCTTTGCTATCATTCTGCCTCAATGAGCTCAAACACAGCTCAGCTCACGTCCCACAGCCTCTCACAGTTCTGCCCATCACAAATGTACACTCCAGTGCTTTTACTTACAGTGACTTTCCTGCAGAACAAAACACCCAAGATGACCTGACAAAATCCTTGCTGGCATTCACACTTCTGATGCTGCAAAGAAGACTATTTAGGTAGAAGTGGATGATTCAAATGGAAGGAAAAAAAGGCAGGCAAAAGATGACTTCACACACAGAAACAGATGTTCTGAAAGAGGGCAAGAGAGAGATTCTGCTCTCCTAGGAATGCCAACAATATATACCACCAGATGAGCAGAATTCTGTCCAAGTGCTATTCAGGTTTCCCAGCAGGTACTCACTGCCCTTCACCCACTTCAATACAAAGCACACATGCCATCTTTTCCAAGAAAAAGCACAACCTCCTCAGTACAGGCAGGCTAGTTAGGAGACAGTCTCAGGCTCCTGTGGCAGAGGCTGCTGAGGCAGACCCACAGGTCCCCTGAAGCTCCCTGAACCCTCCAAGCTGTGCTCAGTGCATGAACCAGGCATCTCTGAGAAGTGCCACAGCAGAACAAGAACACAGACAAGCCATGCTTGCTCCCCTTTGCTCATCTTAAGGGAGTGTCCAAACCCAGCCTGACTTACCCAGACACATCACTGCCTCTGAGGAAGTACTGAAGATCTGTCTGAAATATGGTAAATGTAGCAGGAGCAAATTTTATATCAAATTACAAGAGAAGGGTACATGCAATTGCCTGTGAGGAATTTAGAGATCTTGCAAAGACACAGAAACAATCATCAGACCATTTCCTGTCATCATCTGGTGACACACATCCAGGACAAAACAGAGGTCTTAAAGGCAGGGCATTAATTACCACAAAAGAAAAATCTCCTCGGCTTCATGTATTGAAAACAATTGTCACTTCATGATCTTTTCAAGTTTCTAATGCATATGAAAACAACAATTTCTGGGGAGTTGCAGAAGGAAGTGGTGGTGTTAACTAGTGCCAAGAAGCAGTCAAATCACTTCGAAGGTCGAAGTTCTTCGCTCACCCATGCAAACAGAACAGTCAAAACCAGGGCAGACAGGGCTGTCCCTCCTTGTGCATGTGTCAGCCACAGCCATATCTGGCTGTTTCATATCAGTAATTGGGTTCTGAGCTCACTCAGGAGCCAACCTCAGTTGCAGAGGTTAAATTCCAAGAAACATCTGTGCCCTCATGACAGTCACCTGACCAAAGCCCTGCTTTGGACTGCAATCAAGATCCCACAGCAACCCTGACGCTCAAGGATTAGTGCTGAGCCCAGACTGCCATTCATGTGGGAGCAGAACTCACTCTGGACTTGGGCCAAACCCACATATGCAAAGCGTGTTCTCACTCCAATGCACCAAGACCAGAAGTGCAACCAAAAAAAGGAAATACAGAAAAGCCAGCACATTACTTTGATGGCAAATGCATGTTCTGTCAAAGTCCAGGTAAAGGGACTCAATTCTTATTCTGGGGTAGGAACTGTTAAAGCAAGGAAAGGACCCACCTTACAAGTTTCAGTACAGAAGTGTCCCATGCATTGCTCTGCATCCACTTGTAGGTCACTACCCTTGCCCAGATGCACAAAGACGTTTAAGTGTCTCTCTACAGCATGAAACAGGGAGAAAAATCCCTCTATATACATACAAACTAAAAGCTGACAGCTCACATCAAGAGGAGGGTCAGTGAAAAATACTTTAAATTACCTTTAACAGATACTTTCTAAGTAGCTTTGGCCTATCTCTGTTGATCTTTTACAAGGCAAAGTCTGGAACAGGGACACGCCCTGCAGCCTCCGGTCCTAAGCAGGAACAAGGGTTCCATGTGAAGTCTCATTTGTTCTTTGGCTATTTTGGAAGGACATCCCCACCCAGTAACTCTATTCACAGTACTGCAACCTCCCCCTCAACCCTCCCTTTCAGACTTAAAAGGCAGACACCAGCAACTCAGATGCCACAGCATACCCTGCAGCCACATGCATCACACTTCAGTCCTTGTTTTAAACTCTGCAGGAGTCTACAATTAGATATTCCATTTACCAGCCAGTGGTGAGCAGAAAACTTTGCTTAGAAAACCAGGGTATTTCAAGATTCAACTGCAGAGTTTTGAGAAACCTGCAGTTCTTTATCAAGGCTGTTTTGTGGTGATAACTGCCCCAGCACCACCATCTCATGCTGACATACCTTTAACTTATTCTTCTGTTTTAAACACGCTATTCCCCCATTTCCCTTTCTCTGTGGAAAGCATGCTCTGCTCCAGTTCTCTCTCCTCCCCTTCCTTCTCCCACTTCTAATTTCAAGCAACAGCCATACTTCTGTGCCCATTGACCCCTGGGTATATATGCTATTTCTCGATTTATTTTTTTAATAGATAAACCCACAGACCTAGGCATGTCAGCAGCTTTGCAACTATTGACAGGTGCCTATCAATAGAGCTGCCAGCAGACAGGGCTCAGTCAATAGCTTTAGTGACCATTCAACCCAGCTCTGTGATAAGACAGGGAAGACCCAGCCTTGTGTTACTTCCCACCTCCAATCACTGAGTGATTTTTGCCTCCAATAAACTCTCATGCTCTTTATTTCCTCACTGATGAGGCCAGCTCCAAGCACTTATGCTCTGTTTGCCCAAACACACAGCATGCCTTGTCTAGGACCAAGCCCTGAGATGGAGCAGAAACAAGGCTGATGGGCTACACTTCTTACTCTGCATTAATTAAAACCTCCCTATGAGCTGGATGGGAAGAAGAACACTGCACATACACCATAAAGGCTCTTTACACAGACACACACCATCCACTGACATCACACGGTATGTTGCTGGGCTTCTAAAGAACATAACATCTCTTTTGGGGAAAGGTGGATGTTATCTGGCTAAATATTATGGGTGGTGCTGTGAAAGCACAAAATAGTCTGTGGCAAAGGCAAAAGGCCAAGGAAGATACATCACCTCTCCCACCCTCTAGGAAGAGGATTAGAGTGCAGACAAAAAGACTAACACCTCACTGCTTATTCTAACAGTTTCCATTAACAAATAATTGCCTATTTTCACCTCAGTATTACTGGCTGCATTCAAGCACAAATCCATGTACTGATTAGACATGCATTTCTGAGGGGGGGAAAAAAGGGTATTGAAACTTAAATTACCATTTGCAAATCAAGCAAATTCTGATTTTTTTGCTCACGATGAGTATGTTTGGTACCCTGAAAATCTAGGAAGCATCTTCCCTCAGTTCAGCATCTGTTTCATATTTAGAAGCTATTCTTTGCAAACGCAGGGGTCACACTGCTTTTAAAGCAGCCTCAGCCAATTCTCTTTTGCGGGGCAGATTTAATAGCGAATTCCACTGCCACAGGATTCACTGTGCAATAACGAAGGGTAGCGTGTCAATAGATGAAACTGCACACATCAATAAGGAGCTGGCAGAGGTCCCCACGGACGCCTCTCTCGCAACAATCATTTTAATGCGCGTAGGAGAACAATGTGTTACAGCCCTCTCAAAAGATTCCCCACAGCCACACTGCATCAAAGGCCCACTGAAACACCACGCTGAATCTCTGCACTCGGGGCCAGCAGCCCAACGTGCACGGAAACAAAGTCCTTTACACTGGCAACTGTTCTTTTTAAGAGTGGCAAACCTATTGGAGAGCCAGCTTTTGTGGGAACTGGACTCTCGCTAACCAACACGACCCCCGGCAATGGTGCCACCAAACCCTTTTTAGAGGCTACTGATACGGTGAGAAGAGAGTGACTCAAAAAGCTTGAGAGCACATAAATTGCAGTCATGAAGCAAGCAGTGAGCAGCACAGCTAAACCACATCTTTAAGAAAGGCAGAAAGGCAAGTCTGGACTAATCAAGCCTGTTAAACAGAAAGAGTGGAATAAGGGCAGCTACAGCAGCAGGAGTTGTTTTACAGCCAGTGTGAAGAATGGTGATGGATATCTGGGAAAAAAGCCTGAGAGAACTGAAGCCAGAGAACAAAAGTTAAAAGCAACACAAAGTTTACATTGATTTTTTTTTTCCAAGCTACATATAAGATGATATATATATACACTTTGTGTGCTACAAGCAGCAGACTCTCACAGCAGCTCTGATCAGCGATCCACACAGACCAGTACATCACTCCAGCACTGGCCAATTTGGCAAAAGGAGAGAAAAAAAGAACAGAAGGGGGGGGCAAAAAGGCCTTCACACACATTTACAGAAGTCTGAAACTGGAATAAAAAGGACTCCATTTCTCCACCCCCAACTGCAGTTGTAATCCTTTGACACCTTACATACAATGACAGAATGTTTTCTCTAGGGACCTAAGACTAATTCCCTATTAAGCTTTTACAAACTGATGCTTTTCCAAGTCTTATAATGTGGCCAAATTTGGACATTTTCCTAACAACAGCAAAAGCCACATTCTTGATGCAGAGTTAACACTCCAGCCAAATTTTCAGTTCTTGTTCTAAACCATGGTCGTGCTAGAACTTCTAAACTTGGCAGCTAAGATTATTATTGGTTCAAGAGTGACAAGGATGAAATAGCTAGAACCTGCAAGAATCAAAAAGGAAAAAAAGAATTCACCCTGCCACCTTCCCAAGTGTAACTATTGGAAATACTGGAGCTTTTTAAGGAAAGAGGGAGCAAGGGGAAAAAAAAAGAGTGGGTGGGAAAAAAAAGTCAACCCATGTTAGACATCCAGCCCAGAAAATTTCAACATGAATGCCTGAAGTCCTGCAGAATAATAAACAATTTAAGAGATGGCACTCATAACAAATAGCAACAAGCAGATACACTACAGGCATTGCTGCCAGCCCTGCTTATTGGCAGCTGTGACAGATTGCCTGGGAGCTCCAGTCTTTAATTAGTTCTCATTCCTGAAGTTCACAAGTCAATTAATTCTAAAAACCACCCTCAGATTCCTTTTTTAAAGGAAATCCTGTCCAGGATTCTCTGCCTTTCTTACCTCTCCTTCCCATAGCTCAGCTAACAGTTCAGATCCTTTAGAGCATCCATGCAAATTCCATCTGGCCGTGGAGATTATCACCAGTCAAATACTTCGGGCTTGCTTCAGCAATTCTTCATATTTCTGCAGCAGTATTTTGCCACTGCTGCATACAACAGATACTGCTCCCCAGGCTGCTTCTTCAGCCCCTCTTTCCCCACAACTTGCCTCCTCCAGCAGGAAGGGGAGTGAAATGGAACACCAACTGCAACACTCCAGCGCCAGTTTCAAGCAGTCCCCACGGCAATTAGGTCGACTCAAATCTACAGGCATCACACCACATTGCTTTATAACTTTTCCAAGACTCAACAAAGGCATTTAGCAACGTTGGTTCTACCTCCTACCTAACTGACTTTAAAGTCAGTCAGAATGCCATAGTCAAAGTTGATTTCAATTTCCACTGGAAACCCAGCTTTGAAACCCCTTCCAACTCTGGAAGGAATGAGAAAGAAAAAAAATACTTTTTTTCCTGTGTCAGACTTCATTAAGAAGAAATCAGTTATGCTTTACAGTTATGAAATCTTACATGTATATGAATAAACCAGCTTCTGATATGAACCTCAAAAAACCTAAGAAACTTTAAGTTCCTTAATTTCTGTCTTGCTTCTTATCCTATTTTACATATGCTGATCATTTGGAAAGACATTATTCAAGACTTTTGGCACCTTAGCAGCTCTTTGTCATTTTATCCAAAAGCAGTTTGGTTTGAAACTGATTTTATACCTTTGCCCCTTGCAAAAGACAAGGTGTATTAAAAGTTTCTCATTATTTTTAAAGCCTCTTTTCACTAGATATTCGAGTCTTGAAAGATAACTGAAATTTGAGGTTTTCTAGAAAATCAATTGACAAAAAAAAAAAAAAAAAAAAAAAAAAAAAAAAAAAAAAAAAAAAAAAGGAAAATTTGCAAACCTAGTATCTCCCTGATCTTAGAACAGGAAATTCTAACAACTTCAAACCTGCTTATGTCACAGTCTCTCCCTGCCTTGTTCGATCCAGTTTTGAGGTCCCTTGTGCAGGTTAGGAACTGGGGTCATGCAGGAAACTGATTATTAATCTTAGATAGAAAGGGAAAGATCGGTGTGCCTAGATGATTTCACCTCACAGGTCTCTATAAAACAGACTTTATCACTTACTATCACAGATTTCAGAAAGCAGAACAAATATCAGAGGCTAGTAACAACTCCAATAAAAGTAAAAAAAAAACCCAAAGTATTAAATAGGTATTTTTATTTGCATTATAAACACTGAGTTTATACTCCATCTAATATCTTTCTTTTGAAAATACTGGAGACTTTTATAGACACTGACATAACCCCTACTTTGACCTAGCTCATGTTAATAATGTTTTCTTCAAGTCCTTTCCAACTTAACTTTCAATTGACTTCTATACATAATCTGAAAGAATTCACATTTTCAGACAATGTATCCCCTTTTCCCTTCCTTCTAAAACACAGAACTTCACACACCATAAAATATATCACTGAAAGGCATCTAAAACCAGACAATTGAAATGCTCACTTTCTAAAAATACCTTATTCAGATATGTACCCATTTCCCTTCTAAAAAAAAATATACATTTCTGTTTTGCAGGTTAGTGTTTGACAAGGATTATGGAGATTGGAAAAAAAAACCCCAACCCACAACAACACGAAACAACCACACAGAAACAAATCAACCCATGAATACATTAGATGTGAAAGCTGAAATCTCAAATGTCTCTGAATGTTTGTTTATATAACTAGACGGATGGATATATATTATTTCTTAAGCACATTCCCCTCTAATCAAGCATGTGGCTGCATTTTTAAATGACCCCTACTGCTTACTTCAAATCTTGTTCAGGCAGGTTTATACCTCAGTTCAGGGATTAGAGCCAAATACAACAGAGGCTACCTAAAGAGAGCAAGCTGTTGCTATGTTGAAACGTAGCCATCAAGAAACCTGGGGAACAAGGTCGAAGAATTTCAGAAAAAGCACCCAGACTCCCTAAAAAGCAGCC
Source organism: Hylia prasina (assembly GCA_013397195.1). Lineage (NCBI taxonomy): Eukaryota > Metazoa > Chordata > Aves > Passeriformes > Sylviidae > Hylia > Hylia prasina. The sequence goes on from VYXD01002334.1 coordinate 127,125, forward strand.
CCAGACAGGCACCTACAAAGATGCAAGAGAGCCAGAGAAGGTGACTAAGCTATCATCTGCCACCCCTAAAGAACACAGGATGCAAAGGAACAAACACTCACTGCTCTGCTCACCCTTCGATTCCCACATGTTCCCGCAGCCCACACACCAAGAAAATACACGAGCATGACAAAGCCACAGGGAAAGTGCTTCCTCCTCAGCAACACCACCTGCCCTTCAGTGCCTCACCAACCCAGCTCCAAGGCTCACTGCCCGCTTCTAGTGCCTTAGCAGCCTGCATTTCCCCTTTGGGAGCCTTTTTGGCCACCTCCTAAGTCACAAGAGATAGGCAAGTCTAGCTGTAAGCCTTCTCTGAGTACCAGCGAGGATCTGAGCCTGCCTCCTTCCAAGAACAGGCAGGCAAAGGCCACCAGGGCCAGCCCTGGGCTCACCTGCAGGTCAGCAGGCACCAGCAAGGGAGGAGGGAACAGATTCCACTCTAACATACCTTGAACACTCCGCAGGCAATCATCTTTGCATTGCCTCCTTGTCCTAAACCTTGAGGCTCTCCCATTTTCTAATGCTCCCACTTCAGCTGCAAATGCAGGAAAAGATTAAAGCACGCTTTTCCTTGAAGTGCATGATCACAATAACTTACACTAATTACCAAAAGCCTTCTATTGCAGAGCATGAATTAAACCTTGATTCAAATGACTAATTGTCGTAGCTTCTGAGGAAAAGAAACAAAAATAATTTCAGGCACGAGATGCAGGAAACAACTCCATTCATCTAAACACACAGCTCCTGGGGTTCTGGCATGCTGAAACTGACTTTCATCATAGACAGTGAGTACCACACTGGTCTAGAAGGTAAGAAAAAGACCATCTCTGGGAAACCCATTATCAGTGGTTTTCCCCCATGTTCTCATGCCCCAAAGCATTTAAACTTTTTTTTTTTTCCCCAGATCCACTGAAATTATTACTTTGAAGCTCAAACAAGAACTAGGAAAAAAATCCAGGAGGTGGAATGCTTATTGTTTACTTTACTGTCTGAGCCCTGGTAACAATCAGATACTTGTTTTCATTTTTGGTTGTCTCGTCCTAGGAGAGATGTTTTGGTTTCCAGAGCGTTTCACAGGTTGATTGGCTGCAGAGTGAAATCACACATGAAAGAGACAGAGCAAAATGCTCTCATAGTGCCCTCCTTTCTCAGGATCTAACCACACCAGAAGAGGGAAGAAAAGAGAGACTAGATCAAGTCTTAGTATCAGGATCCCAAAATCTCCTTACCAAACAGATTATAACTGTACTGCATCAAAAAGAAAGGATGATAAAACATTCTCATTTGTCTCAGCCAAATACTTCAGCCATTTGCATCCTTTTGCTGGATTATTTTGTAAATATCTGAAGAAAACAGTCAAGTCTAAGTACTCACAAGGGATAAACTTGTCTAGATTCAGCTCCTTCCCTCCACCTCCCCTATACAAGAATTCCTCAACATTTGCAGCAAAAGCTCCAACCCATCTCTCCATTAAAGAGCTGCTAGGCATGGTTCACAGAGGCATATTTCTCCCATCCAGAGTGAGAGAATGACTACTTTCCCAACCTCTTAACCTTTGGAATATTTCACAGAAGTGACCAAGTAATGGTACCAGAAGATTGGCACTCTACAGCACACACTGCAAATAACACTACAGTTCAGAGATTTTTCTGCACACAATAACATTTTCAATTTTAAAAGCACCATTCCAATCACCAAATAAAAAATCCCCAAGAGACAATTCAGAACATCTAGACAAACCAGATCATGAACAATGTTCAAATATCTCTGCATGCGCACTTTAAGTTCTTCTAATTACTTCATCTTGAATTAAGAAGGAAGCAACTTTCCTGTTGTGCGTCATCCTTAACAGTTTTTACTTTTTGCTCCATGACCTTGAGCATCTGAGAGTCTTGATTTTCCGCTTGTCCTACTAAACCATTCTCTTGAAAAATCTTATTCCCTTTCTGTTTCTAAACAAAAACACTGAAGGTGAGCTCTCCAGCTCTTGACTGTTTCCCCAGCTGGCAGAATGCCTATATTGAAAAGATAAACGAGATGACTAACGTCAGCTGCAAGTAAGAGAAAGCACAGTGGACACCTTTGTCTGGTAGGATCTTGCAGACAGAACCCCCTCTGCCCCAACAGCCTGCAAGCAGCCTCAGGAAAAAGACTGGGACAAGACCAGGTTTAGGAAGCTGACTTTTCAACTGCAACTCTCAGCTCTGCAGACCTGGCTACTCAACAGCCAAACAACGAGGAAAGTGCTCTGTCAGACTTAAGGAGGGGAAAAAAAAAAGTAGCAGCAAAGTCAAAACTACAAGCACAAACTAAGTCAGTGGGGTTTTTTGTGTAGAGAAGAGCGTTGGCAGTGTGGGGCTGGGGCACTGTTTAGTTACTCCTTCCACCTGAAATCTGGAAAAGGCTCCCACTTACCACCTGCAATTAATCAAGTGTTCTGAATCATGAACTACGTAGAGTAACCTGTGGGACATGCTTGCTCACCAGCACCTGATGTCCTTCTGGGTGCCCAGAGCCAACACAACGCCACATAAATACTACTGCACAGAGCCACCTAACCCAAACAGTCTTCAGGTTCTCTACTTTTCCATTCACTGCTACTTTTGGAACAGAGTTAGCAAGAACGCTACAAGTACAACGTTGGGGGAGAAAAAAGAAGAAAAATTAAAAGAAAAAAAAAATCCCACGAGAACCCACCACCCACCCTTTTGTGTAGCGCTTGCTTGTCTTTATTCTGCACGCTGCCTGGCTGGCACTGACACCAGTAAGGAACAATGCCACATGTCACGCTAACGACAGCTACACAATTACCTGAACGCGGCGTAAACCATCACCTACACAATTACACGCTATCTCCTAGCGGGAGAACTTCCCGGCAGAGGCAGCAAACCCCGGGAGCCCGGCGGGGAGGGCGCAGGGGGAGCGCCGCTTCCCCCGCACCCCGTGTGCCCAGCGAGCCCGACCAGGGTGCGGGGCCCCTCCGGGGCACAGGGAGAAGGAGGGTCCCCGCCTCAAGGAGCGGCTTCACCTCCGCCAGGTGAGGTTTCAGAGCGAAAGAGCGCTCTCACCTCACCGCGACCACAGCCCACGCACCGGGTCCTTTACGAGCAACTACGGCTCCACCGCCACGTTCCACGGCCGGGGCGCCGCGGGACGCCGGAGCCCGCGGGAGCCCCCGGGCAGCACCCCGCGACCAACCCCCGCTCCGGGGAGGCCCCCTAAAGTTTCGGGGGAATGCCCGGCAGGGATCCCCCGGAGGGAGCAGCGGGGCCCGGGGGGGCCGCGCCGGCCGATTCCGCCCGCA